>CM053602.1:12591554-12679655 GCA_028646575.1 Pseudocheirus occidentalis | reverse complement strand
TAACTCAAAACCTTGTGGAAATGAATGATGTAACCAAGAAAATAAATTAAAAAAAAAACAACAATTCACAATATACTGATCTGCCACTCCTGGGGTAACCATTAACTTTAGTTTCTAAATAAAGTTCTTAGCCACAAACACACACACGAAAAATCTATCTCACTTCCAAGCCCCCCTATTTCTGTTGAGGGTCTCAATTTCTTCTCAGTCAATCAAGTCCATGACCTATGAGTCAACATCAACCCCTTCCATTCAGCCAATCTGGAGGCCATCTTACCATGTGTTCTTGCCATTTGGACCAGAATGTATTACACTGAACCTAATTCAAACCTCTCTACTTAATTCTTGCAGAATTCATCCCCCAGACTCTGGCGAAGTTAATCTATTCATATTTGTAGTGCCCACCCTAGGACTAAATCAGGTTTCATTGGTTACTAAATGTGAGCAAAAAAAGCCCACTAAGGTAATGGACCAGATATGTCTCAGTTTTACATCTCATTTAGCCAGTTCATTTTGTCATCTGCCTGTTGCCACCTTTGTATTTCCTCTCCTTCTCCCTCTTACCCAGCTCAACAAAACTCCCCTCCCTGGGTCACCTCTTCCCTATATGTGCTGTGTTGTCTTATTAGAATGTAACCTCCTTGAAGGCAGGGACTATCGCATTTTAAAGCTTTGGAACTCTGGCATTCAGCACAGTGCTTGAAACATAGAAATTGCTTAATAAATGCTCACTTATTCATTTTGTCATCTCTCATACCTAGCCAGTTACCAAGAGTTTGTTATGCCTACCTCCACATCTCTTATACCCATCCCCTTCTCTCCAATTACCAATCAGAACCCTAAATTAGGCTCATCAGGACTGCTGTAAACACCTTCTAATCCATCTCCCTGATTTCCATCTCTCCGTCTCCAATCCATCCTGTAAAGAACCACCAAAGAGAATTTTCTTAAAGCCCAGACCTGATCTTGTCACTCCCTTTCTCAGATCACTTCAGTGGTTGCTAACTATTTCCAGGAGAAGATCCCAAATCCTGGCTTTTATGCCCTGCTACAATTTATCTTGCATTTACCTTTCCAGCCTTTCTCAAGGCATGCCCCTTTCCAAACTCAATATTCCAGCCCAAAGAGAAAATGAGTCACTGGCTTAGCTAACAAACATTTATTAAGGGCTCATAATCCTGCAAGATCCCATCAGGCTTTATACTCTATTTCATACCGACTTCTGATTGGAGGATGGAACTAGAAACTCTAAACCTCCATTTAAGGAGGGACCTGAGATCAGAAGGTCACACTGCTCACCAGGCTGCATTGCTTTAGTATTTCTCTGACTTCTTAATCGTGCCCTACATCAGGTCCCTTTGCTCACTCCCCCATTCCCTGGATCTTTATTTTCCTTTTGTGTACTCTCTTCCCTCATTAGATTGCATGCTCCTTGAGAGCAGGGACTGTCTTTAATATTTGTATCTCCAGCACTCAGCATACAGCCTGATACGTAATAGTTGTTTAATAAATGTTTACTAACTGACAAACAAAGAAAGGTTAAAAAAACATGGCCCCTACCTTCAAGAAGCTCAAATTCTAAATGCAACATACAAGAAACTGTATATATAAGATGTATACAGTGGAAACGGAAGTTAATGACAGAGGGAAGGTACTGTGTGAACTGTGGGAAGGATGCGAGGATTATGGGAACAGGGCCATCATAAGGTGGACTTTAAGCTGAGTTCTGAAGGAATCCAGAGAAGCTGGAAGCAATAAATGGCAAGTGGAGAACAGTCCAGGGAAATAACCAGTGCAAAGAGCCAGAGTGACAAAGTGAAATGTCTTGATTGAGAAAATGTCAGTTGGTCAGTATAGCTGGATGGTAGAGCAGAATGTGAAAGAAGGCTAGAAAGATAGGCAGGGGCCAGGTTAGGAAGGGCTTTAAATGCCAAACAGAAGATTTTTAGCTAGCCTTGGAGGTAAGGGGGAGCTAATAGAGTTCACTGAGCCAGGTGGGGTGGGGGTGACATGATGAGAACTATACTTTAGAAAAATCACTTTGGCAGTTGAGTGGACAATGGTTTGGAATTCTGAGAGACAAGCTAGGGAGAGCCTTCAAAAGGTTACTGAGAAAGCTATGAGGCGAGAAGGACCTGCACTACAGTGACAGCTATGTGAATGAAAAGAAGACCTATATGAAAGGGGATGTGATGGTAGAAATGACAAGGTTTAATGATAGATTGGATCTGGGGGGTGAATGTGTAGTTCAGAATGACCCCTAAATTGTGAGCCTGGGTGACTTGGGAGGATGATGACAATGTCCTCCATAGTAATAAGGGAGTTGGGGGTGGGCAGAATTTGGGGAGGAAAGATGACAAGTTTTGTTTTGCATATTTTGAATTTGAGATGCCCATGGGAGATCTAGTTCAAAATGTCCAAGAGGCAACTGGAGATGTGAGATTGGAGGTAAGGAGAGAAATTAGCACTAGATAGAGATGGAGAATTATCTGTATTAATATTACATGTGAACCCATGGGAACTGATGAGATAACAAAAGAAGATATTATAGAGATAAAAGATGAGGGTGTCTAGCACAAGAGCCTTGAGGGGTACCCGTTGTTAGTAGGCATGACCGAGATAAAGAACCAGCAAAAGAAACTGCAAAAGAAAAGTCAGACAAAGGAGGAGAGAGAGAGAAGAGGACATTGTCTTGGAGACTTATAGAGAAGATAATATCCAAAAGAAGTTGATCTACAGTGCCAAAGGCTTTGGAGAGGTCAGGGAGGATCAGGACTGAGGAAATGCTATTAAAATTTGACAAGCTAATCTAATAATTTGACAAGTCAATTTGATCACTAGTAATGCATAGGGCAGTTTCAGTTAAATGATGGTGGAAACCAAATTGCAGATACAAATGAGAAGAGTTGGTAGCACCAATGCAAGACGATTTTCATAAGGAGCTGAGAAACAAAGTAGGCAAGAATTAGAAGATGACAGCTAGTGGAGAGGGTAGGATCAAGTAAAGGTTTTTTAATAGGATGAGAAAAGCATGGCCATAGTTCCACAGCGGGGAAGGAACCAGTGGATAGTAAGAGATAGAACAGAGAGAGAGAGAGAGGGAGAGAGAGAGAGAAAGAGAGAGAGAAAGAGAGAGAGAGAGAGAGAGAGAGGGAGAGAGAGAGAGAGAGAGAGAGAGAGAAAATAGTTGAGGCAATCTGATGGAGAAAATGAACACAGATGGAATCATAGACTGATGTAGAAAGGTTAACCTTGCAAAGGAAAGAGCCACCTCTTTGTGAGGTTCGCTTGCCAAGCATGTACGAGGGGAATACCTATTAAGAACTACACTAGGTTAGACTAGATGCCCTCTGAGGTCCCTTTCAACTCTCAGATCTTATGATAAAAAAATCTATGTAAGATATTAATATCTGTTACAGAGCCTAGAACATTTAATGCCTAATGCATTTGGTGTTAAATGGATCCTTGTTTAATGGATGACTGAATGTCACTTCTGCTCTCTGGACTTATAATTCCTCATCTTATAATCAGAAGATGCTAGGGGACCTGTCAGGTCTCTTCTATCTCTTGAGTCTCCAAATTATGGTACATCCTATAAGTTTTCAATTTCACTTCCCATTTTTCCTTGATGATATGGGGAATGGTAGGCTACATCTAATGAAAGAGGGGCTTTACCTCATCATGGAGTACATGGCACTTCTTAATAGAGGAAAATACATTCTGATGCCTGCAAATACCCTGAGAGCTGTCTCAGAGTGAGAACAAGTACAATGTGTTCATGGTACATTCAACAATGCAGACACAGTTTTTTCAGACAACTATCACTGGCTTTTCCCCTCTCTCAGTGGCCTACCTACGTGACAAATATTACTTAGTGGAGGGAATACTGACAAAATGATTCCAGTGTTTATTCTGTCAGGAGAACACATTTTGTCAGAGTAAAAATATGGTAAAATGATAGGGCTTCTTCGAAAGATGGTCTCTCAAGCATAGAGAAAGATGTAAAGTATGCTCACCATGCTGAAATAAACTTTTAACCTCTTCCAGACATCATCCATTTGGGTGCCAACAGTAAAAGCCCTAATGCAAAATCTCCTAAGATACAAGGTAAATGCTAATGAAGGTGTGGGGTTGAGAACTAATGTAAAAGAGACTGGAAATAAAAAAAAAGATTGAGAATAGTCAGAAGATGGGGAAGGAAAATGAAGAAGCAAGAGAACCACATACCTTGTATGATGAGTGAACAATAGGACTTGATGAAGATAAGTACATTATTAAATAGTTTTAGAAACTGCCAAATGACTCCAGTCATAGAATGGCAACGTTAGCATATAAATTATCTTAAGTGGGAGCAGGTAGGGGGAGGAGGGCCTTGGAAAATAATTGTATGTCAGCTACTGTAAATTTCCTAGAGTCAAAATCGTCAGTTCCAGTGAGTGTAATTTGAACTATATACATTAGCAATTCATTTTGAGAACTTTTTTCCCCTGCCAAAAACATCAGATAAACTGACCGGGCTCTTCATTTAATAGGGACTGGAGGGATTCTCATTAATAGAATCTTCGAGTTGGCAGGGACTACAGATGTTATTGAATCCAACCTGCAAAGGGATACAAGAATCTTCCCTACAGCAGTGCTGTCAGGTGGTCTCCGGGCTTGGCTTCCTCGTTCACATTCCATCTTGGGATAATTCTAATAAATTAAAAGTTCTTGACATGGACCTCAAATCAGTCTCTGTATGGCCTTCTGGTTTTAGTTATTATACACATCATAAATCTAAGTCATTTTCTCCCTGTGACCCACATCAACCCAGAAGTTCCTAGTCTCCAACAATTCCAGAAAGCAAAGAGGCCCCCCCTACCCTTGCACAAACCATGCAGAGATCTCCTCAGTTCGCAGTCCTCTCTCTGTGCTCCCCAAAGAGATGAAGCCTGCACTCCACTATGTATGCAGCCTATCATGCTATCACATGAGCATTGGGGCAGCCATATCATCCTGTTTTGGTATATCAGACTTGCTGCCCACTAATGCCCCTAAAGGTTTTTCATGTAGAGTGGCCATGATTAATTTCAGCTCTTCCTGCTCCTGCACTTCCCCGTTATATCCTCAGTGAGTTGCACTTGGTCATATCTGGCATATCCTTTCATCCTTTGGATGAAATAATCCTTTTGGATCTTGTTTCCACCATCTAATACCTTGACTACGCCCACATTCTTCCTGTCATCTGTAAATGTGATTAGCATGGCATTTGTGTCTTCAGCCAAGCCTGTGAGAAAGAAATGGTTACTCTCTCAGGGTTAACTCTCAGTTCATTGAATGTTTTCTGCTGGTCTCCATATCATCTCCCTCCACTCTTTGCTGCTCACTCATTTTCCATCAGTCCCACTAACCTTTTTGTTGTTATTCTTCAGTCATTTTCAGTCCTCTCTGGTCCTTTTGACCCCATTTAGGGTTTTCTTGAATATTGGAGTGGTTTGCCATGTCCTTCTCTGACTCATTTTACAGATAAGGAAACTGAAGCAAAGAGGGTGAAGTGACTTGCCCAGGGTCACACAGCTAGTAAGTGTCTGAGGCCAAATTTGAATGCAAGAAGATGAGTTTTTTCTAACTCCAAGCCTGGCACTCTATCCATTGTGCCACCTAGCTTCCCCTTTTCCCCCATCATATGGAGACTTTGCCCCTCACACCCATAATGCTGAGCAGAATGTGGGTGCTTAATTACAATGCTATTCTGACAAAATTCTTAACACTAACTCATTAGAGAAAAGAGTTGTGTATCTCTTTTGAGGGGAAAAACATTTAAATATTGCATTATTATGACATAATTAATTGTTAATTGTTCTGATTGAAAAAGAGTTAGTAAGTGATATCTAGGACCTATAGAGAACACACTTATAAAATTCAGGTCTATTCAAAGAATAATCATATATTTAAAACATTTCATTTTATAGATGAGGAAATAGATCCAAAGAGATTTACTGACCCAAAAGCATACAGGCAGTGTGAGGTCCAGGATTCGAATCCAAGCCTTTTGACTCTCAATCCATATGCTCTTTCAACTGCAACACATGTCCTCTAACAGAAGCGGCCAAAGGATTTGAACAGACAGTTTTCAAAAGAAAAAACGGAAAATATCAACAGCATCTGAAAAATTGCTCAAAATCACTAATCGTCAGAGAAAAAAGCAAATGGAAGAAACTGTGAGTTGTCACTTTGTATCCATCAAAATGTCATAGATGGAAAAAGAAGGAGAAATCCAAGGTTGGAGAAACCATAAGGAGACAGTACACTGATTTCTTGTTGGTTGACTCTCGTTTGGAATTATGCAAGAAGAGTTACTAAGTTGTTAAGAGCCTTAGAACCAGAAGTCCAACCTAAAGGGCTGATATCACCCAAGAGGTTGATGACAGCAACAGAAGACCTTCACATGGTATACCAAAATATACATAACAGCATAACTTGTAATAACCAAAAGCTGGGAAAATTACACGCCCAACAACTGGGGAAGAGTTAAAGAACATGGTTTATGAATGTAATAGAATATGTACAACAGGGAATGGTAAATAGAAAGACTTCAGGGATGACTTGTATAAAATGATCTAGTGGCAGAAGAATCTTGTACCCACTGAGTACAATATCAATGGAAAGTGACAAGAGCCAGGTCACATAGAGTTGACAATGAAAGAACATATCATCAAGCCAACTAATGTATCTATCCTTCTCTTCTCTTTCAAACTTTTAAACTACAGAACTGGCAAGTGGAAGATATTAATTACCTACAAAGAAAGAACTGATAAAAGAAGTATATATTGGACTGCTTTACATAAACATATTTGTATCAAGTGGTGGCCCTCTCTAGTGCAATGTGGGGAGGGAGGGAGAAAAAAAATAAAAACCAAAAAGTGCATAGCAAAGAACAAAAGAAAAATCAGAAGGAAGCACAGGAAAGTAAGACAGCTTCAAAAACAATGGATAGTATTTCTTACATATCCTTTTCTTAAATTAAATGATGTGAAATAAAGATTCACAGTTTCACAATGAATCTTCTTTTTATGTTGTACTGTGTACATGGAAATGATTTTTCCTTTCTGTATTTAAGTTCAAAATGAATTGAAAAAGTGACAAGTGACCCATATGACTGGTTGCAATCATGCCATTAGGCAGTTTTGCTTTTTAAGGGAACATACTTTGCAGGGAGGGAAAGTAGGGTCTGTTATGTTACAACCAAATCATCCAATGTGGTAGCAGATGTGATTTTCAGGGAGTAGTGTGATACCCTTCTATCAGATTTCAACCTGTATTGACCCAGAGGGGGTCCACCCTCCATTTGAGGGGCCTTCTCTGTGTCTTGTTCTATGGTATAGATGGCACATAGGCAAGCTATCCATTATCTTACTCTCTCACTACACGAATTATCTACTTCCTTTCCTGCTCATGTATCTCTCATGTTTTTCCTCTTGCTGCTTCTCATGTATAATTCTTCACTGGCAATATCATACAACCTACCAACCTTCAAAACAACTTTAAGACCTAGCAAAATAACCCAAGTTTAAGACTCAAATGACTGTGAGATTTTAAAAATTATATCTATATCTTTCAACTGGGTTAGTTAAGCAAATTCCTCATGTAGTCTCCTATATACCGCTATAACAGTCAATATGGTCCATGAGAGGGAAAACATGTTAATCCCTTATGATATATTTCTGTTAAGTCCCCATAGTACAAAGTAGTTCTTTTTAGAGTTTTGAATTAAGCAGTGAAATAATTATGGTGTTGACCAGTGGTTCAAAATTGAACACCACTGTGGAGTCAGCTAAATTTAAAGATGTTCATGATCAGGTTGTCATCAGGCTAATAATATATTCTTTCACTCACAACAGCTTTTGAAAGAAGACTTATAGTGGGCTGACAATAAATGTTGGTGGGATATGTAACCCAAATAACAGGAAAGGAAATCTTCTGCTTCTGAGTGCTGAAAAGAACCTGAGACTTGGCTCAATCCCAATTCTGCTACTTAGTAGCCATGCAGAACCAAGGCCTTTACACTTGTGGCATCAGTACAAAGAGGCCACATGTTGTAGTGGGTATGGTAGTGATGCTGGAGTAGTCAGGAAGATCTGGGTTTGAATTCTGCCTCAAGCACTTATTATTTGTAAGTGATCAGTGCAAAGTTCTGAATCTCCTTGGGTCTTAGCTTCCTCATGTACAAAATGAGAGTTTGGGACTAAATTGTAGATAAAGTCACCATCAGATCTTGATTCATGATCCCAGGAGCCTATGACTCTAATATCCTGATTGTTGATAAGGTGCATGAAGAATTAGAAATTGTGCTAAAGAAAACAGAGATGGAAAGAGCAGCCAGATGTGACAGATTATACCCAGAAACAGTCCATTCTGGAAGCAAGAGACTTTTAAGAGCATTAAGAGATACTTAACAGATTCTAAAGATACTTAAAAAATACCAAAGGAGGAGAAAAAAGAGTGGGCCCTAATATTACAAAAAAGGGAGACTGCATGAACTTGTGACTAATAGATCAACTTTTATATCTCTACAAAATCTTCACAAGAATACTTAACACATGTATCAAGGCTGTCCTTGATGGCAAAAAATACAAAGGAACAGGAAGGATTTTAACACAACAATTTACAAGAGACCACATCTTTATAGTCACAAATTGGATTGAATGGTCCAGAGAAGAAAAGATCTTGCTGTGCTTATTACTTATTGATTCTAAAAGGCATTTTATGGCAATAATAACAATAAGAGTAATAATAATAAATACTAATATTGAAATAGCAGCAGCTGGGTGGTTCAGTGGACAGAGTGCTAGGCCTAGAGTCAAGAAGGCTCATCTTCCTGAGTTCAAATCTGGTTTCAGATACTTCCTAGCTGTGTGACCCTGGACAAGTAACTTCACCCTGTTTGCCTAAATTTCCTCATTTGTAAAATGAGCTGAAGAAGGGAATGGCTAACTAGTATCTCTGCCCAGAAAACCCCAAATGGGGTCACCAAGAGTCAGACATGACTGAAACTGACTGAACAACAGCAAAAACTATTTAAATATGACTTCAGCATTTATAAAGCATTTGATATATATGATCTCATTTGATTCTCGTAACAACCCTGTAAAATATGTGCCTATGTATCATTAGCCCCATTTCATAGACAAAGAAACTGAGACATAGGGAAGTTACTTAAGTGACTGGCCCAGGGTCATACAGCTAGAATATGTCAGAGGTGGGATTCAAATCCAGCTCTTCCCAACATCAAATCCTGCAACTTCTCCACTCTATCCCATTGCCTCCAGAAATATAACCATAAAAAGGGAATTTCTGAGATCCAAGGACAGATTTCAGGGGCTCTGTGAATTTGGATGAAAAAAATACATCTTCATTTTCACTAACTTCTTACTGAAATTTAGCATTTTTCTAAGAAGGGGTTCATAGGCTTCCCAAAACTGCCAAAGGGGTACCTGGCACACCTTTTAAAAAGTTAAGTGCCTTTTCTTTAAAGGTTTGACTCCAACAAGGCTTGTTTCCCATACATGTGTTAAAATATTACAAGATTCCTCAAAAGGTTCAACAATAAATATGCTCATTAACCTCTGATTATGAATATCAAGTGAAGCAGAGGCCACATTTACTAAGAATAGCCAAGACAGAGTTGAACAGAAGGGGGTTTTCTGGGGATGCTGGGACCTCAGACAAGGCATTTCCATGCCATTTTACTGGGTGTATCAAGCCATAGAACATTGCAAAGATCCCCACATGATATCTAACATCCCACTAAAGAGGTCAACTTAATACTTTACACCTGGGGAAAGTAGACAAAGAATGCCTATTGTCCAGATAATGCTAGAAAGCTGCTTGAATAGTCCTTTGAGCTGATTCACTGGAACATCCCTTTTGGGCAGATAGCACAGACGGACAATGACTAGGCTCTGGATGAAATAGAAGAAAGAAAGCGGACTCTATTGCCTTTGAGAAATTGTGCAGACTTTCAATAGTTCCAAGTCTCTCAATGAAACAAAAACCCATCTTTTTAGCACCAATCTTCCTCCAAAAAATGTTATAAGGCTGTGCATCATAGAAGAGCAAAATCTCCATGGAATTAAAATTGCAGGTTACCCAAAGGGCAGTGAATACAGAGATGCATGATAGGAACAAACAGGCAGGAACATCATATGAATGGTGATTTGTGTGAATAAAGTGGTATAAAAGATTGCATCAAAGAGAAATACAGCATTTTACATGACTTCACATGTATAATCAAGGGGAGGGAAGTAGGAAGGGAGAGAATTTGGAACTTAAAAAATTTTTTTAAATTATTTTAAAAATTATTTTTACATATAATTGAGAATATTTTAGATTAAAAAAGAATCTAACCCCCAACCAGCACCAAAGAGATATAAGACTAGAAACAGAGATAAGGTGATCATGTGGAAACAGTGAAGGATAACTAATGCTAAACTGGTACCCACATAATATCCAGATATAAAGATGAAAGCATCAACTTCTCCCAACTATTTGATACACTTCCAGAAATCCTAACTAAAACGAGAGAACAAAATTGGATGCATAAGTATTAGTAAAGAGAAAAAAATATCCCTGTTTGTTGCTGACATGCTATAGTTAGAAAACCTCAGGGAATCAGTGAAGAAACTAATTGAACCAATTAAGCGCATCAATAAAGTAGCAGGATACAAAAATGAATCTATAAATTGTCAACATTTCTATAGCACACTAAAAAAAACAGAAAGAAATGCTAATAAGAGAAATTCTTTTCAAAATGATAACAAGATGCAAAAAGCTTCTAAGAGTTAACTTAACCAAAAAATATACAAGATTAATTCAACCACAATACTCCACTCCAGGTGTGTTCTGACCAGGGCCAAGTACAGAGGGACTATTACCTCCTCCTTCCCATAAGTTATGCCTCTCATAATAGAGCCTAAGATTGTAGTTGGTTTTTTAGCTGTCACATCACAATGCTGACTCATGAACTTGCAGTCCACTAAAACATACATTTTTTTGTGAACTAATCGTGCCTTGCCCATCTTGTATTTGGGAAGTTGACTATATACACCCATTTATGCCTAGTGAGCTTCATCATTTCAACCTAAGCCCATCAAGCTCTGTTTGCCTGTCTTTTTTTGTATCCCAATTCCAACACCTACTTAATAAAGTTATGAGATAACTAATAAGTTATCCCTCCCAGCTTCATGTTGTATCCACCTTTGGTTCCTGACTTCTTCTTAAACTGTCCCCCTTCCTTGCAATCAAGCATGTTGGTCGGTTCTTATATTGCAATACACTCTCTTTGTTGAAGACTCACCTAGGTGCCATCTCCTCTGTACAACCTTGTCTGATTTTCCCAGCCAAAGCAATCTCTCTGCTCAAATATTCTTATCCCAGTACTTGGTCTGGCTTCCTCCTTTGCACTTGCATGACAATTTACCTTGTGGAATACTTTTTTGGGTAACTTTTATTTATCACATTTACCACATGACTGTAAGTCATTTGAGGCTGGGACTGCACACTATCTGGATAATTTAATTCAACCATTTTTAAAAGGTAAGGCCAGATGATGAAGACCTATATTTGTGACCCTAGCACTTGGTAAATATTTGTTGAACTGAATTAAAGATCAATGCTTTAAGCTACTATTTCTGGGCGTTAGAAACATTCCTCCTTCCTCTACTCCACTCCCATTTCTGGTCTGCCGATTATTTTAGAAGTTAATCACATCATTGATGCATGTCTAAATTGGCTTCATTTGCTTAAAGGACTGTTTCCTGAACAACCAGTACAGTAAAAGCTTGTGTTCTTTACAAAGTCCCTGGATAACAAACATGATGCTTGGGAACAGAGAAAAAGATTTTCTTTAAGATTAAGTTCATGTGTCAAATGTTTTTAAAATTAAGGAAATAAATGCAAGAGCAGAGCCTCATTCTGCCAGGCCAATCTGCCATGATTATGACATTCCCCTGAGTTTCTGAAGCACCACTTCCAACAGCCAGTGTTTTTTAAAGCCCAAAGGACCATGAAAAGCCAGATCAAAAGATCTGCAGAATAGCAGATGCACGATACTTTTTTACTATATAAGTGTTAGAAGTACCAAGAAAACATTTTTTCTCGGTTTCTTTATTTTCTAAATAAAATAGCTCTATCTTCTTCACACTAGGAATTAACTCTCTTTCTCAAGACTAGTTGCTACTATGGCTGAACAAGGCTAAACAAAGAAGGTTTAGCAGCAGCCACAAATGGTGTGGGATGAATTCTCTAAAAGTAGGACAAAGCCTACTTTACCATCCTATGAAGAACTGAGATGTTTTATAATAGTTCTTTCTAGAAATAAAAAGGATATTTATTCCATCCTTTGGTCCCAAATCTATAGTCTACTTACTACCTAGAACTACACTTTGTATAGAATACATGGAGTTGGCACTGGCATAATTCTCTCCTTCAAGTGGGTGAACCTATGCCAAATTTTTCTGAATAGTCTCAATGGCCACAGTTATGCCAATATAAAAAGCACACAGATCACAGCCCTCAACTCTTAGGACAGGGAAGACTGCCTTCTCCCCCACAATTAAAGAGGGGACAGTTGAACTATGGCACGATTCCCAACAATAGAGGTGGGCAACCTACCAAGGATATATTTATTCATAAAAGGGAATGGTGAAGGAAAAAAGAGGCAATATGTCACCCAGTCCCCTGAATCTTCTAGAAGTATAAGAGCAATAGGTGTTTAGGGAGGAGGGAGAACTCACCTCTAGACCTCAGGAGATGAAAGATGAGTCCATTTAAAAACCCACCTACTCAGGGTTCCCCCAGCAAGATGTCAAAAGAGTGAGTGGCTATCTCAGCAAAACCCCCACCCCACCTCCTCAAAATGAGAAATGTGCCAAACAAAGGAGATGAAACTGCCAAAAAAAATTGAGTAGAAGAAGAAATATCTTTCCATAATGTAAATAAACCTTGAAAAAACAAAAACAAAACATAAGGCAACATGAGGATCCTAGTATTTCTAATCATGTCCAGTCTATCCTGTGCCCAGTACAGATAACACATCTGAATTTCAAACTTTGGCTCTAGTGGTTTTATGTAATATTGTCCTAGTAGGAAACTAATCCAAAACACACATCCACACACCCACCCCTAAAAACACAGGGAGAGCACTAAACTTGCCCAATCCAATAATGGAGAAAGTGGGCAACCAGGGAGAGCAGGGCATACTGGCAGCACAAAGTCAGTGAGAGGTGAAGGAACATTCATATTGAGAGCAAAAGAGGATATAATCAATCTGCAGCTGTCTCCCCTCAGAGGCTTTCCATAGCAGAGATCAAGCCAGACCTACCACCTCACCTTCTGAGAGGTCACTGAATCCACCAAGATTCAGGTAGCAGTAGATAAAGTTGGATCCTAGGCATTTGAGTAGCTAGTTCAGCTACCTGAAACAATAAAGAAAGGGAAGAAGATTTAAAATAAAATAGGCCGTGAATTTATAAGCTCAGCCTTCCCTGCATAGGAATGAAAGAATAAAAGTACAAGCTATTATATATTAGTTAAGTGGACTGTCCAAAAGATATAAAGTTTCTAAAAAGAAAAAAAAAACAGTACAAGCTAACAAAAATACATGAAAAAGATTTCCAGTTACTAATAAATAATAAAAGAAATGCAAATGAAAACAAATATATTTCACCTTACATTTATCCAAGTGGCAAAGACAAAAGTGGTCAGTGCTGGAGGGGTCCTAGACAGACAAGAACAGTAAGACACCACTGATGGAGCTATAAATTTGTACAACTATGTGAGAAATTGTTTTAATTTACTTTAGAGAAGTCACTATACTGTCCATACCCACTCACTCAGCGATTTCGCTACTGCCCACTTACTCCAGAGAGGTTAAATACAGAAAAAGGAGTTCCATACATAAAGAACATTTTGTGGTAGGATAAAGCAAGCATACCTTGTAAGAAAATTGGTGCCCACACTTTGGGAAATGGCTAAAAAGTTGTGGCATATGAATATAGTGGAATATTTAAATATAAAGAAATATGAGAAAAATCTGTTTGAACCAATACAAAGTGAGACCAACAGAAAGAGGACATTATACACAATTATAATGATTTAACTGAACGTGATATTTAATAGCAGTTGAATTCGACTTAACTGTAAGGGTGTTCTTTTGGTTCCAGAGAAGAAATGATGAAAAATATTGGTTTCCCCTCAATAGGGAAGTGAAGAATGACGGGTATGGAATGTTATATACAATGTCAGATATCACTGTTATGTCCATTTTGGTTAATTGTGTTTTCTTTAATATAAGGGAAGGCTTGTTAAAAATACTGAGTGTTAAAAACAAAAGGTAACAATAAAATATTTTAAAATAGTATTATGTGAGAGGGAGGGTGATAAAACCTTATTCCATTATCAGCAAACATCAGTTCACTATGAACCATGGAATAGAGAAATCGAATGTAATAGGAAGACCACCACTAGAAAGTTAAGAATCCTGGATTCTAGTGCTGGCTCTCCTACTAACTAGCTAGGAGACCTTACACCAGTCACTTACCTTCTCTGGGATAAAGTTTCCTCATTTGTATATTTAGGGATTTGGGATAAATGATCTCTAGGGTCCTTCCTACTTTAAAATTCTGTGATTCTACACTAAGCCTACCGGTCTTTGAGTTTGCTGGGAGACAAAAGGTAAGAAAGCCGACTAATACATAGATAGGAAGAGCAATTAATTCACTAGCAAATACACTCTTATGGGTAACGTAGAGTCAGGAGGTCTAGAGAACAAGGAGATGGGGCCCTGAAGCCTGAGTTGACTAGACATTAGGAAAGTTGGGCACAAAACAGCCATGAGTCTTGTCTGTCTCTGATTAAAAGAGAGTGTGATATGCTCTAAACACCAGTAGATTAGAGTCAGAGGACCTGGATTTGAATTCTGACTCTGCCACATATCAAGATGTCATGCTGGTCAAGCCATGTCACCTCTCTGGGTTTCCTATTTTTATCTATTGGATGAGAGTATCAGACTAGATGGCTTCTAACCCTTCAGCCCTAGAATTCTGATGCCCTAAGACTCAAATATTTTTCAGAAAATAAAATGTAGAACTTCTTTCACTAACTTCAAGACTTTAATGGCCTCCAAAATATTCCCTCCCTTGTTTCCTGCACTGATACTTGATCCAATCCCTCAAGGACCAACAACAAGAATAAAAAGCAGCAGTCACCTTTCATGCCCAAGTTGCCATGGTGGGCCTTATTTTGACTCTAAATCACGATGTACATTATGAAACATGCATCATGCAGCTACATTTTTAACCTGTGGCTAGTTTCCAGTGAACTTCAGTCTCATTTCACCAGATCAGGAAGGTCAACAAGACTGTTCAGTTACAAAAAATAGAATGAAAGTCATGATTCCAAGTCACATTATTGTTCTTTTTGCATCAATCAGTACCTGAAAGAGGAATAAGGGATTTTTACTGTCCATTCACCACCCAAAAATAAGAAATAAGATAACTTTAGTACACCTACAACAAATGCCTTTGAGCATCATGTACCTGTTCTCTCCCATCTACCATGTATTTCCATAGTGGAAAAACATATAATCGTGAAGAGCTTTGCTAATTAGACTTTGTGTTGATAGCCTGGACACTTCAATTCTTAAGAAAATATCATTTTCCTTTTTTTTGCATTTTTGGGGGGAGACAATCGGTGTTAAGTGACTTTTCTAGGGTCACACAATTGGTAAGTGTCTGAGGCCAAATTTGAACTCAGATCCTCCCAACTCTGGAGCAAAAATATCATTTTCAATCATAATCTTGACCTGGAAAAATCCTTCCTAATTTTCTTTCCTATGTATCCATTCCTCCACATACTTACCCCCCCCCCACCTACCCCAACCAATGAAGATTCATAGAAATCTGCTGTGTGGATCTCTTTGCCCCCAATTCAAGCTTTCCTAAACTTGAGGACGGAAGTTGAGCCTCACTAGCTGGACTTTTGTCTCCTGTTCTGGATTCCATTTAACCAATTGAATCTTTTCAATGACTACCGAACCCTTAAAAATACCAGATGATTCTCTCTTAAGGAGGCAAAGTTTCCCATCTATCCTGATCATCCTCTCTAGGAGGTCTATCACCTAGTGGTGCCTCACAAGTACATCTTCTTCTACCTTTCAGATCCCTATTGCTCTAAGACAGCATAGAAAGATAATGGAGAACAACAAGCAACTTCTTTACTTGGAGAAGTATCGTCCTAAAATGCGGCTGCATTTCAAAGACTCAAATGGTCACAGAAACACCTGTTGCATTCAGTAAAGCTGAGCTGCCTATATTATTACCTTGGAAGCAGAAATTGGAGACAGGACCTGAGGCAAATTACATATAAAGGCTTGATAAGTAAGTCTAACTAAGCTTCCATAGGAATATTTTAAAGCAATGTTATAGGTTATAAGCTTGGCAGAAATGCAGCTTCTGTCTTTGGATTACTAACAACCTGTTCGGACACTTGGTAAAAGTAAAAGATGCTTGCTGTTCAGCCTTTGGAACTTCTTGTTTATCATTTGTATCAACTGAACTTTCCTGAAATCATGCAGTATTGAGTTACAAATGATATTCAAATCTATTTCCCAGTATCAGAGTCTTATCAGCAAATATGAAATGTAGAGAGATTAGGTGCCAAAATACCCAGCACAATACTTACATATTTTCGATATCATACAGAGTTAATATCTTGGGAACTACAGACAGTAACCTGAATCCTATGTGGTTCTTATTCCTTCAGTCATTTCAATATTGAAGATAGGGCCTATATGATAATTGCCTGCTCACTGTATGTTTACATCTCCCACAGTCGCACTAGAATATCAGGATTTGCACAACCATTCATTTTGTTGGATTTTACTAAATCTTATAGTGATACTTTAATGTCTTTCTGTAAACCTTTGTCTCATTTTGTGCTGTTATCAAGACCTGGGTTTTGAAAAAAGATCATAATCCTCTGGTTGAAAATCCATGTAGAAATCTACACACTGTACAGAAGCACGCAAAGTCTTTAATGTCTCCAGACAATAAGCCTTACAGTTAATTTAATGTTCGCACTAATGGGGCACAACTTGACAGGGAGGGCCTGAAAAGGATGGGAGGGAGCTATGAAATATTTCTAGTAAAATGTTGCCTTTGTCTTGTGCAGGAAGTATAGAATATGCCCTTTACTTTAGTAAATATTTTTTAAAATGTAGAGATGCTTTGTTATTGTAGCTAAAGCAATTCTTAATCATAAAATTTCTGAAAATCTTGCAATTTTTTTACTGTACCTATTGAAAGTTGTTTACCAACTCTTGCTTTTGTTGAAAGTGATTTTCCCCCTCTTTTCCCATTCTTCTCTCCCCCTCCCCTGGGAAAATTTGGGTTCCTTCTATGAATTGAGCAGACCTCTAATATTTTGTATGCCTTTTGAGCTTGTGTAACTTAATATTTGGATACTTGATAATTTGTTTTATTATGTAATTGATAAAATGGTGATGTGTATTAATGTTAGTTCAACTATATATGTATACTGTCTTGGGAATGTGTGGTTATAGTTCTGTGAGAGAAATAATTCTCCAATGTTCACCAGCTTGTAAAATCTAGTGCGAGAGCTTAAACATCTAAATAAATAAGTACTTAAAAGCAAAAAAAAAGAAGAAAGATAATGGAGTTGGTACTTAGAAGGTTTTGCTTTTGTCAAAGGACTGTGCTATTTGTAGCCTTCTATGTGAGGTCAGTCTCTGATCTGGGCTCCTAATAGCTGATTGAAAATTTAAAGAAATTTTGGAGACACTCTTTGAAATAACAGTCATCAGTACTGGCATGCCATGTCTAAACTAATAACCTGTAGATATGGCCCATGGTCTAGACCAGTGGTTCTCAACCTTCCTAATGCCATGACCTTTTAATTCTTGTATATGGGGGTATATCTGCATGTGGGCTGACTGGTCTGGAGACAGAGGAGAAGTGTCTCATTTCCTAAGACCATCGGAAATATGTTTTCCAATGGTCTTAGGTGACCCCTGTGACACCTGTGAAAGGGTCTTTTGACCCCCAAAGAGGTCGCAATCCAGAGGTTGAGGACCACTAGTCTAGACAAATGATACTCCAGGAAAGGGTTCCAGCTCTGGATTAGAGCCTCAGTTTATCCTGGAAGTGGCTTGATCCCAAAAAGAGGAGATCAGTCACACATGTCTTTCATCAAGGGGTCAGAGCACATTTCCCACAAAAAGTATCAAACACTAATGCACTACTCTAGGAGTTGCCCCGATTACATATTAGGAATATACAAAAAAACCTTTTCCCCCTAAGCTAAGACAGTAACCACAAAACAAAGAGAACATGGGTACCCGTAGAGCCATAAAAGGATTTATTCACTGGACCTCCATCATTTAAAAGGGGATCACTTCCTACCGAATCCTTTCAGATGGCATTGCACAAAATCAAATTCTTATCCATTTCATGCACTGACATTTCACAGAGGTGTCCAAAGTACTGACTAATAAAACATCAAAGGACACTTTGACAATATATTGTGCTATGTAAATACTTTTTTCTATGAATCCAAATTATAGAGTAGAGCTGAAATGGAAGCTACAAGTCACCTAATTCAACATTCTCATTTTACAGAAAAAGAAACCAAGCCGTAGAGAAGGGAACCAAGATGTTCCCCAAGGTCACACAGAACTTAAGCAATTGCAAAGCACTTTACATACATTTTCTCATTCAGGACTCACAATAACCCTGACAAGTAGGTGCCATTAAAACTTCCATTTTATAGCAGAAGAAACCAAGGTTCACAAAGATTAAGTGACTTACTCAAACTATAGTCCAAAGGAAAGCTAGCTCTGGATACATTTAAGGTGGGATTTAATCATAGGTCTTTACCCCAAGTCCACAAACCTGGTATTCTGCCTAACTTCCCAAAGTTAACAAAATATTTACTTTTTAGCACCAACTTGATTGAAAGTTACCAACTATAAAGTAATTAACCATTACTTCCTGCTTTACTTCAGTTTGGCTGGGTACAGCCCAAAGAACCAGAAACATCTTTTATTTTGGTTTGGTTTTGTTCTTTTCTATTTATTTTTTATTTTATATTTTATTTATCCCCAGCTACATGATTGAAAATTATATTTTTTCTCTGGAGTTGGGAGGACCTGAGTGCAAATTTGGCCTCAGATACTTATTAGCTGGTGTGATCCTGGACAAGTCACTTAACACTGATTGTCTCCCACCAAAAAATACCAAAAACAAAAAGGAAAATGACATTTTCTTAAGAATTAAAGTGTCCAGGCTGTCAACACAAAGGTTAATTTGGGTTATACAGAAAATGGCAAACTGTAGCTCAAAGATACTTGTGGAGATTAAAGGTTACAGAGCAACTGAAGTATTGAATGTAGACACATTAGTACAGAACGATAGACTAGAGTCAATATGCAGCCCTGCAGATGTGTTTCTATTTGAGTTTAACACTACTGGACTAGAAGACTTCTCCAAAAGTAACTAGATTATAAGTTTCTTAAGGACAGTGACTATCCATCTATATTTTTATTTCCATGCCTAGCTTCCAAATATACTTATATATAATGTCCATGTATTGTTTTCTCTAAACAATAATACTGGGTACATCTGATGCTAACTCAAGAATATTTGTTTACAAATATTTCATAGAAACAGAAGACTTCTATAAAATGATATATATATATATATATATAAACAGAATCATAAGAACAATATACATGTTAATTAGAACTGTTGATAAATAGTAATAAAACTGACGGCAAATATACAAGAATACTTTATTACCTTTATAAAGCGCTGTTGTTGCAGCTGAATTGTTTCAGTCATGTCTGACTCTTCATGAACCCATTTGGGGCTTTTGTTGCAAACAAACTGGGGTGGTAAACAGTATAAAGTGATTTGTCCAAGGTCACATAGCTAAGATGAGGCCACTCTTGAACTTGGGTCTTCCTGACTCCAGGCCACATGCTTTATCCACTGCACCACCTAGCTGCTCATATAAAGTTAATGTACAGTGGAAAGAGCTCTGTATATAGAGGCAGAGGATATGGATTTGGTTTTTTTTTTTGCTTTTTGGAGAGCAGTTGGGGGTTAAGAGACTTGCCCAAGGTCACACAGCTAGTTTTTGTGTTAAGTGTCTGAGGTCGGATTTGAACTCAGGTCCTCCTGACTCCAGGGCCGGTGCTCTATTCACTGCCCCACCTAGCTGCCTCCGAGGATATGGATTTGAAACTGAGTTCTGCAACCTCCTGCCTGTGTAACTTTGGGCAAGTTAAACTTCTGTGCATTTTGGATTGCCCATCTATAAAATGGGTGTTAAACTAAATGAATCCTGAAGTCTCCTCTGCCTCTAATTCACACATTGGTCCCCTAGATTTTAATACACCAGTTTCAACATATTTTGCTCAAAACCTTAGCACACAAGACCCCATCAATGTGATTACTTTTACTAGGAAGTCAAAGACAGTCAGTCAATAAGCATTTATTACGTTCTGCATACTGTGCTATGTCTAGTGTAAAGCCAAGCACAAGCAGCTTTCCAGAAGACTGCTTCTGTGAACAGCTTAAAGGTTCTGATTACACAGTATAGTGAACTCTCTACTGATTCAACAGTAAATTAAGGCAAAACATTCACAGAAATCAAAGTACAGCACTCACAATGTTATGACAAAACAACTTATCACTAAAATGGCCACATAGTTTTAAACAAAGTACATTCATTTAGTTCCTCAATCATTTAGTAACTCACTCATTCTACCCATAGGGTGCAATTAAGTTACAATATCATCATTCACTACTCAGTACCCTCTTAAAGGCTATTGGAAAGGACAAGAGCCATCCACCCCTAGGTAACAAGTAAGTTACAATTTCATCACTACTCAGTACCCACAGAGAGGTCTTTTCATCTTGACTCAAGGCAGGCTCTCAGTTTGCAGTGCTCCCCTCCCATGCTCCCAGCTCCCACCCAAATCTAACCAACTGCCACCTAAGTTCAAAGGCAGATAGTTCCCAGTTCTTTGTCCAGCTCTCTGAGCAGTTCCTGCTCCACATCAAACCTCACAGTGTCCAGTCCACTTCAAATCTCTCACAGTCTCTGTTGCTGGGAAGACAAGGCTTAAAAAAGCCACAATAACATTCATGTAAAGTACTGCCACCACAGTCATGCTTCCTTAGTCTTTGGCAGCTCTGGCTGACCCTTGGAAGTCTTGGCAGCTCTGGTACCACAAGATCAAGTTCTGCCACCACAAGTTTGAGTTTTGCCACCATAAGTTCCTTTCTCAAAATCAAAATCATTTTATCCATCTCCATGCAGCTTGCTCTAAGAAATTCTGTCTCAGTTCTCTCAATTCTCAATTTTCTTCTCAATTCTTCTCAATTCTCAGTTCAATCTTCAGAACAGCAGTAGCAGCCCAGCCTCCAGACGCTTGCTGAGACAAATTCTTTCTCTCTGGCAGCAGCTGCTCTGCCTCCATGATGCTTACCCAAAGAAATTCTGACTCTCCTAGCTGGGACTTTTCCTTATATACAGTATTAGCTCCTCCCTGTTCAGCACCTTTCTGTTATGTCAGCAATAGGGGTTCATACTTTCTGTTTCTTTAACAGAAGCTTGATATAATTAGCTTGGAACTAAGTGCTAAGTACCTGTTAGCTTGTCAATACAAAGGGATCTTCAAATTTCATTTCTATTACAGCTAGGGATATAAATTCAATAGTCTCTTCTCTCAAGGACCTTATATTCTATAGGGGCAGAAAATACATACACAAATAACTATACATAAAATATATAAACAATCCATAAAAGTATTTTTGTGTATATATGGGAGGGAGGGAGGGAGGCACTAGTAGCTATTTTTATTTAAAATTTTATTTTTATTTGCATTTCCAAATTTTCTCCTTCTGATCACCCCTCCCTCACCCATGGAAATGGTAAGAAATACAATTCTAATTATACATTTAAGGTCATGCAAAACATAGTTCCACATTAGTCATGCTCCCCCCTACAAGAAAAATGAATAAAGATAAAAAGGTTTTGTACAAGCAAAACCAATGCAACCAAGATTAGAGGGAAAGTAGAAAACTGGGAAAGAATCTTTAGAGAAAGTATATCTGATAAAGGCTTCATTTATCAAATATATAGAAAACTAAGTCAAATTTATTAGAATACAAGCCATCCCCCAACTGAGAAGCAGTTAAAAGATATGAATAGGCAGTTTTCAGATGAAGATAGTCTAGGTGGAGTAAATTTTTAGGAAAGGTCTGAGATCTCCCCAATAATATGCTATTTAATAATCATTTCGCTCATTAGAAATAATACAGACCAGAAGAGTTTATTGAGCAGGGGAGTGCCATGATTATTAGGGAATGACTGATGCATGTCCTAATAGTACACTAGAACTGCTCTATCATATTATAGTGAGTTATAAGTTCCAACAAAGCACTGACAAGTGATAAAATTATAATACTAATAACATTTGTTGTTACTTCTTGTACATGACAGTTTTACCTTTGATAAATAGTAAACTTTTTCCTGTCAGATCACTAGGCAGCAAGATGCAAAGTATTGACAATCTCCAGATTTATTATTTTTCTAACAATAAACTAAGTACATTGGGAAGTAGCTAATATAGTATCTGGAATGCTATGTGGGAAGGCAGGAAGCCCTTGGTTGAAGTTCAACTCTTGATAGTTAAGGGGCAGGTAGGTGGTACTGCAGTGCATAGAGTGCCAGGCCTGGAGTTAGGAAATCTCCTCTTCCTGAGTTCCAATCTGGCCTCAGACACTTACTAGCTGGGTGACCCTGGGCAACTCACTTCATCCTGTTTGCTTCCATTTCCTCAACTATAAAATGATCTGGAGAAGGACATAAGAAATCACTCCAATATTTTGCCAAGAAAACCCCAATTAGAGTCAGGAAGAGTCAGACCAGACTGAAAGGCCTAAATAACAACAACCTGAGACTTAATTAGCTGTGAGCCCCAGGGCAAACCATCACCAATCACTGAGCCTAAAGCACCATGGTAAGAATAAATGTTAGAGGAGCAGCTAGGTAGCACAATGAATAAAGCACTGGCCCTGGAATCAGGGGAACTGAGTTCAAAGCTGGCCTCTGACATTTGATATACTTACTAGTTGTGTGACCTTGGGCAAGTCATTTAACCTCATTTGCCTTGCCTTCCCCCTCCAAAAGAACAAAAACAAAACAAACAAAAAAAAGACTAGGTGTTAGAGAGCTAGGTATATGCTTGAATAGGGGAACCCCACACTCAAAAGTCACAGATCTTTGAGGGAGGAAGCAAAGCATTAGAGACTGTGCCTATGACAGGAGCGGGAGTTGACAGAACTCATTCATCTCTAGACATTGTTTCTAGAACATGGAAATACCTAATATCTGATCTCAGGACCCAGAGTTATTAAGTCTCTTATGTAGACACTACAGCAGGATTAAAAAGTTTTTATTTTGTCCATACTAAGTTATTAACCTTCACCAGAGTCTTCCCCCAGTGTCTCAGCATGGTGAAGAAGTGGGCCTGATTTCTAGAAGGCCAGTTCAGTGGGGCTCAAAATACAGGATGTCCCACCTAAATGGATAGGGTCTGAGCACAGGCCCTGTATGGACTGTACATGTTTTGGCCGAGGATTTGCCTAGCTAAGTTCCAGAAGGTTCACTGGATGAACCTTGGCCACAGAATGCTATATTTTTCAGCCAAGTAAACTTTAAATAATGTCTAAGTGGGAGGGAGGTGGATGGTCACAATCTGCATTGGTATAGGGCACAGCTATACCAAAGCAATTATGGCTACATGAAGCACAGAAGGACTGAGGTATTGACACTCTACCACTGACCACAGAGCTGTTCCAGTTTCTCAAGTCTTCTCATGAGGCCCTGAAAGAGATGCATATGGAGAAGAGGGTGTAGAAAACTAGAGCATGATCAAATCTGAGAATCAACTGGGACTATGAGTAATAGATGTGGAATGGGTTCAGCAGCTGGTACTTATAGGAGATTCTGAGGAAGTGGATTTGGGAGAGTGAACTATAAAAGAGAATATGATGAAGATGAGCAAGATTTGGAGGTTATCCGAACCTGTGGGGACAATATCTCTAGGAACAGGGAATGCTCAGGGGCTAGCACAAGAGGAAGAGAAATCTACAGAAATCAGAAAGAAAAACCTGCTTTGCCTTGAAAGAACAAAGCAATTTTCTTCTTCTTCTATAGGAAGTTAGGAAAGGTCAGAGATCTCTGACACAAATCTTCTATAGGAAGTTAGTTAGAAGTCAGTACTTAGCCTCTTGCTGACGGAATCTCAGTCTGGCCCCAAGAAGGGGTGAAACAGCAGTGTCAAAAGTATGACACTGGGTCAAACTGGAGCGAAGGTAAGACAATGATGGGCCCAAAGCAGAGCACTGTTCATTTGGGAGTTAGTGAGAGAGACAAATTGATAAAAACCAGTATTTATTATGTGAAAAATAAAAATAATAAAATGTTATTTTTTAACATGTAGGGAGTGACATGGTCAGATAAGTATTTTAGAAATATTAACTTGAAAGTTTAGTGGAGGAAGGGAGAGGAAGTAGGAATCAACTGGGCCACTGCAACTGTTCACCCAAGAGGGGATGAGGGCCTGAGTTCAGATTCCAAATATGATAGAGAGATAACAGTGCAAGACTTAGTAACTGACTGGAAATGGGAGAAGTAAAAAAGAGGCAAACATCAAGAAGAAAGCCAAGACTATGAAGCAAGGGGACTAAAGGATAGTGATCCCCTCAAAGGAAATCGAGAAATTTGGAGGAAGTTATGAGCTACGCTTAGGAATTTCTTGAGTTGTAAATGCCCACTGGACATGGAAACAAAGCTGACCGCTGGACGGACGACAATGCAGAAAAGAAAACAGGATTATCTTTCCAGTCTTCTATATGTCCTACATCTAATTCTCCTATGTCACAATTTTCAAGTCGTTGACCATCCTGTCTGCCCTAACCCTAACCTTTACCCAAATGCTCTCCAGCTTAACAGCTGCCTTCCGAAGTGCGGCCCCCAGACCCAAGGACTTACATGCATGTTTTGACAAGGAAAGGGTCTAGCAGGTCTATGCCTCTTTTAATGCTGCTTAGAAAACAGAGTTTTCGTGGCAGCCATATCACACTGCTGACTTAACAGGCTTACAGACCACTAAGATCTTTCTTTCATTTCACCTCTAAAAGACATTCCTCCATAGTCTAAACTCCTGGCATAGACCAGATTCCTTCTGCTTCGTAAGACCCCTTTTTTATTTCATGTTTTTACACTGACAACCTTTTACCTGAGAGCCTAAAGAGCAGAGAGGCATTCCTGAACCCAGTTCTGCCCTCTTTAAGGAGGGAGATGACTCTGTCACTTGGTCATGGCAGAAAGATCACCACATACTCTCCAGTGTTCACTGCAAAGTTGTCCCTGTTCTCCATACTTTCTGACAATGTGATGGTCCTTTGCTAAATTTGGTAGAGGATGTGTTGGAGAAAGGTTTTGGCAAAAGCCAATAGTAATAATAATGATAACCACAACAACAATGATGACAATGGGAAGAATAAAGCAGCCTGAATTCTGCCCCACACTCATGCTCTCTTCCTTCCTGAAGAACCAGGATCTTTCCGAGGTGACCAGAGAAAGGCCTACCTCGATTCCTCAGCATTTGGAGTGGGCCAGCGCCTCAAGTGGAAAGACAAAATAGTTTTTTCAATCTTTCTGACAGCTTTCCTGAGCTGGCCATCTACATTAGTTCTGCATGTCTGCCATCTGCCAAGTTCTATTTGTTGTGCACATAATTGTGACCGCTTTATTTTCCAAGTAACACACTCCGTCATGAAATGCAACTATGTTCAGCACAGAGTGGACAAGTTCTTTAATATCCACAGGGCGGTGAATAATATTGAAAACTGTTTGTGCCTGACAACCAAAGTATAAATGAGTCATGTCAGAATATTTTCTCCTCCTTGCACAGGGGAAAAGATTCACATGTTAAAAACGAAAAATATTTGAAGGAAGATGTGGACACTGTTACATTTTCTTTTAATTTAACTGCTTCCTCTTTAGTGCTGCAGCTAAACACTTCCTATGGCATTTGAAACAAGCTCTTAGATCCTTCCATTGCAATGAATTTTCCATTAAGATTAAACACAAAGAAGGAGATACCAAATATTTTTGAGGTGATTGAAGGTGATTAAAGATTTTTATCTACAAAAATATGGATAAACACAGGCTTAATGCACTTTGGCAGGGGAGGATCCTACCTTAGGGTATGAGATAGTCTTTTATTTCCTGTTACTTGAAAATATCCAAGTCTTTTCTTTTTTTGTTTTGTTTTTTGTTTTTGCTTTTTGGAGGGGGGAAGGCAGAGTAATTGGGGTTAAATGACTTGCCCAAGATCACACAGGTAGTAAGTGTCAAGTATCTGAGGCCAAATTTGAACTCAGGTCCTCCTGACTCCAGGGCTGGTGCTCTATTCACAGCACCACCTACCCCCCCAAGTCTTTTCTTTGTAACGTGATATAATCTACCAATAACAATAATAACAGCATTTCTATAGTTCTTTGTTATTTACTATAATTATTATTACTCAGGTTTTACAAAATAGGAAAGTGAGGTTGCCTAAGTCAATATAACAATAGAATAAAAGTTCTTTGTGGGAAGTAACTGTTTTCTTTTTTTTTAATTTGTATCCCTAAAGCTCAGCACAGTGGCTTTTACATAGTAAATCCTTAATAAACATTTACTGAATAGAAGGGAAACAACTGAATTAAGTATATTGCTCAAGGCCACAAGATAAAGTCAGGATTCTAACTCAGGTCTTTTGACTCTCAGTTCAGTTCAGTAAGTCAGTGAGACTATGTCTAGAGTTTTGGTAGAGGCTTTTCCAAGCTATGAAGATAACCCTAGCAAAGAATTCTGGATCACTCTTTCCTTCTTTTTCCCACTTTTACCTTCAGTCCCACTTCCTCACAGTGTGACAGATTTCTTATCTAGCTCATTAAAAAATCAAGGCTTTGTACAGTATGGATATTGAGTTACCATTTCTTTGATAATACTTTTATTTATCTTTAATGTAGTGAGGCACAATTTCTGAAGATTTAAAGAAAATGGGGGAGATAGAGAGCAAATGAAGGAAAGAAGAGAGGCAGGGAGGCAGAGAGGGAGATAGAAAGGAAAGAGAGAAAAGAAAGAAAGAGAAAAAGAAATCTCGAGCTTTCTGACACAGCAACACGGATGGTAAGAAATCTGCCCAGGGTCACAGCGAATGTAAGTCAGAGGAGGCATCATTAGCCAGGGGTTCCTTACTTGAGCTACAACTCATTGTGCTTCTCCAAACTTTCTGATCATTACATTCTGGATAGAGAAAGGCAATTTCTGGGGCAACCAATAAACACTAATACCATCTGTGCTCTTTGCATGTGAATCTCACATATATGGTACATTCATCCATTGATTTAGTGAACAAGGAGTTATGTAACCAGTTTGCCAAGGCTGGAGGTGGCAAGCTGTTAGTCATCTGCATAGATGTATTAGTCAAAGACACAAGAAAAACGCAGTTTTTCAGGACAGAAAGAATATAGAGAGAAACTCTGAGAGCGGAAGGGGAAAAGAAGCACAGCAAAGAAGACCAAAAAGTCAGGGATTGTGGTGAGGAGGCCAACCACAAGGGCCTCACACAGAGTAGGCACTTAAAATATTTTTGGTGAACTAAAATTTTCCTTTGAATACAAAGGAAAATAGCTTTTTATGCTAAAGAGTACTGCTCAGTTTTTCCTGCTTAGTGAGGCCATTATGATCTTGGCTGCCCGGGGCCTTAGGATGACCAGAGAGTTCACCATCTCCCACAGCAATGCCTAGCTATACTTTAGTTTAAAAGGGTCTTCACAAACTTCTCTGAAGCTGGTATTTATTTAATCTCTGTTTGGCTCAATCTGGAGAATATTCTTGTTTTGGGTAACAAAGGATTAGGCATTCTGGTCACAGCTGAATCTGAAGTGAATTAATTTTCATGCAGGTTCCTTTTGTGGGGAAAATGGGGAGGAAGGGCCATAAATCCTGACATGTGATTTTATCAGTGTGGAACCTCTCCCCAGTCATGCAAATGGGTGACCCAACTATAACTTGGGTATTTCTGGAGAGGTGCCTAAGCCACCAAAGGATTAACTGATTTGGCCCAGGGGAGCTCAGCGCTGATGTGCCAGAGGCAACACTTAAAAGGAGATCTCCCTGACTCCGTGCCCAGCACTCTCCATTCAGTAAGCTGCACAAGGTGGAGATGACTATTGTCTTTGACAAATGCTAATTGATATAAAAAAATTCTTGACCAAAGGTGTTCCAGTGGAGGAGGAAATATCAAGCCAGTCCAGTACCTTTGCTAAGAAAAACCCATGGACAGTGTTATGTGCATAACATGCTATGCTCCACTGGGTCATGAAGAGTCAGACAAAACTGGACACCTGAACAACAACAAAAATCCATGTTTGTTATAAACAAGAGCACTCGAAAACTGGGATCTACTGAATCCCAACAACCCAACCACATGCCGGATAACAAAGAGGTTAACATACCACAGCAAATACCCAATACCTTTTAAACCAATATTTGAAATATTTTGGGAAGAGAGAGATTGCTCTGTTTTTGCAAACGCATATGCCAAAGCTAAAAGAATCAAAATGGAAAGGATTCAGGGTACAAGAAGAATTGTTTTCCACCAAACTGAATTTCCAAAAAGAGAAAGAATTTCATAATGATCATTAGATACCTCCATGGTTCAGTCCTTTCAGTAATAAAAAAGAGAGACTAAGAGAAGTCCAAAAAGCAAAAGAATTACAAGTCTTTTAGAAGGATATGCACATGGGGGCGGCTAGGTGCTACAGTGAATAGAGCACCCACCCTGGAGTCAGAAGGATCTGAGTTCAAATCCAACCACGGACACAACACAAAAACTAATCCTGTGACCTTGGGCAAGTAATTTAACCCCAATTGCTCTGCCTTCCCCCCTTCAAAAAAGCAAAAACAAAACAAAACAAAACAATATGCACAACTAGGGGAAATAATCTGCTTGAAGCTGGAACATTTCAGAGCTTATGGCTAATTCTATGAGGAAAAGTGAATTTTGTTCCATGCTTCCAGATTTAAAAATACACAGAGACTCTCAATTACACTTAGTTCTTTAAAGCACTGAAGGAGAAAGCATTTATTGGCTGGAGTCCTTCTAGAAGACGATTCTCTCTCAAAAACCATTATGTCTTTAGGAAAGGGCAACTTCCCCACAAGAACAAGACTTCAAAAAACTAATTATTAGCTTTATTTTCCTGGGTGGAGTTTTCAATTAGAGCTGAACTTGCTTCTATTCCTCACTTCTCTCCCCACCAACCCCCCCAACCTATAGTCATTGTCTGGGCAAGGAAGGAAGATCCTTGCCAATAGTCCTGAGAGGGAGGGAGAAGACTGAGATAGTTATTTCCAACATTAATATAGGATGTACAGTGCCTGGCAAATTGATCAGGATGATAAAAGAGAGTAATAGTCGAGAGTGGAAGAGCTGGTCAAAGTCAGGCATGCTGCTTTGCTATTGGTTGAGCTATGAATTGATCCATCTATTCTTCAAAATTGTTTGGAACCATGCTAGAAAAGTGACTAAACTGTTCCTACCCTTTGAATCAGGGATCCCACGTCGTGGTGTATATCCCAAGGAGGAGAAAGACAATGATCAGGGTCCCATACATGCCAAAATAGTTTTAAAAGCACTTTTAGGGTAGCAAGAAAGTAGGAAATAAGGTGGGCGTCCATAAAATGGAGAATGGCCAAAGAAATTTTGGGTTTCCAACATAATGGAATATTATTGTGCCATAAGAAAGAACGAAGATAAAAATTTAGGAAGATTTGGGATTCTGACATAACAAATAAACAAGAATTTACTAAGCACCTACTGTTTTCCAAAAATACTACAGTCTAGATGCATAAGGAATGCTGGGATAGAAAAATGGGCATATAGGTATAAATACAGAAATATAGATACATGCACCCAAATACATAAAAGCTAATGGAGAGGGGGAGGCACTAGTAGCTGGAAGGATTTTTTTAAAGCCTTCATACAAAAGGTAATATTTTACTTGAGCTTAGGAAAAATAACTAGGAATTCTAACAGGTGTTAGTGAGGAGGAAGTGCATTCCAGGCACGGGGGATAACCCTGGGCAAAGGTATAGAGATGGGAAATAGACTCATGTGTAGCCAAAAGACCAATCTGGATGGATCATAGAGCTAGAAATGCAGGTTGGGGCCAGAGAAATGTAATGGGAGCCACAGCAATTCACTGAGTAGAAGGGCAATATGATAAGAACTGAACTTTAGGAAAATCACTTTCATAACTGTGTGGAAAGTGGATTCGAGAAGAAAGAGACTTGAAGAGAAATGAGTGCAGGTGAAGGGTGATGAAAACCTGAATCAGAATGGTAGCTACACGAGTAAAGTAGAGGAGACAGATGGGAGAGAAGTTGTAGAGCCAGAAATGACAAGAGGTGGCAACTGATTGGATATGGAAGAATAAGGAGAACCGAGGGAACAATAACACTATAAGAACCTCTGAACTTTGAGGAATACAATGACTCAGAGTGACACCAGAAGACTGAGAGGTGGCAGACCTGATGCAAAGGGAACCACCTACCATCAGTCACGATTGCTGGGTCAGTCTGTTTTGTTTAGCTGTAGTTGTCCTTCTTTATTGCCACAAGAAGTTTTCTCTATCTATGTGGAAGGGGGAGATGGTTCCTGGGAAATGACCACAAAGAACAAAAAAGAACAAGGCATTTTTAAGAGAAAGATGATTATGGTTGGGGTCCAGCAGAGAGTAGTCTAATATATGGTGTTACATTTCTATAACACTTTGCACTTTGTAAAGCACATTCACATTCATTATCTTCAAAATAATCCTCTAAGGCAGACAGGGCAGCTATTAATATTCCCATTCTATTGGTAAAGAAATAGAGGCTGAGAGTTAGCACATATCTGACTTGCTCAAAGTCATACTTTCGCAAGGAAATGTGAGCTATGCCTAGAACAAGTTCATTTCATTCTCAGAGTATTAAAAGCTGGGGGAGGCGAAAGGGGGAGGATTCACCAGAAAACATTGCCATTCCAGCTCTTTTTAAATTTGCATAGGGAAACTGCTCAATTTATAAAAATATATGTACATATATATAAATATTTCAAATTATGTGGTGTCATAAGTATGTGTCATCCATCCAGTTCTATTATGAGCTCTGATTTCAAAGCAAATCCGCTCACCACTACTAGATTTCAAATCTGAAAAATGAGATACGAACAAGAAATATTGAGAAAACTATTGTCCCTTGAAATGAAATAGAACTGAGAGAAAAAAAATGAGGAATACCATTTAGAAAAAGTTTCTTTGCTCTTCCCTCAGTAAGATAACAGTCATACACATAAACTGATTTTACTAAAAGAAATCCAAAAGCTTCTCTATTAATACACAATTATTATCACTTTTCTTTGACCATTACTGTCATTTAGACATGAAATAAAGCCAATTAAATAATGTACAGCAGGTCCAAAGCTGTTCTTCCATCATCCTTCTTATGTGATGCCTCACCAGAAAGGGGAGAGGTTACCTTGGAGGTTACCCAGAGTTTTTAAAGGCTACAGCAGAGGATCATTAACACTAACAAGCCATAGCAAGTTGGGAAGGCTTGTAGTATGACCAGTAACCAGTAAGTGACCATACTAGTTGCTGATCTTAGCCTAGCTAAAATTAAAGATACTCCTCACCCCTAGTAGAGACTTCAAGTGACTTTTGCTCTGACCAGGGTAACTAATGGTACCACCTACTAAGTTGTGGAGGGACTGCAAAAGGGCCACACAGATCCTTGAAATGCTGACTGTTGCTTACATTTAGTCATACAAGCAGGCCCAGAGTCTATGGCATAGTGTAGCCCAAAGTCTCAGTATCTGAGTCAAGGAGCCCCAAATTGTAGCTCTGGCTAGGCCACTAACACTGGCATCTAATTGGGTACAAGTCATTTCTCTTTCTGGGTCTCAGGTGCAAAATGAAAGTCAGACCATATTCGCTCCAAGGGCCCTTTCAGCCTGAGCCTTGAGTGACACCTGTGGAGGAATGTCCTGTGATTTCCTGGAGAGGGGAATCCCAAACTGCCTAGGACTTAAAGGATTAAGTCCTAGGTAGTTGCCTGCAGCACACTGAGATTAAGTGATTTAGCCAAGGTCATACCACTAGTTAGTATCAGAGGTAGGCCCTGAACTCAGACAATTGTACAGATCAGCGTATTCTTGTCACATTTATTTGTAACATCTCTGCCACAACAAGTAAGGTGATCTTTAAGTGAAAAAACATCATCCCTGACTTAATGACACTTTCAATATTTGCCAGAACTTGTGTTCTGCTGTCCTGACTTTTAGAACCCAACATTACCTTTATGACATGATAAGGAGCTAAGGAGGATGTTAGCAGATGACAGATATTACCAAGCAGAAAAAAGCAAATGCACCAGTCCCAAGCCTCCAATCAAAATCTCAACCATTGCCCAAGACCCACAATGCCTCATCCAGGTCACATTTCATTTGGCAGCCCTACACATTGCCTGCTGAAAGCATTTCAGCTCAGGGTTGCTGATAATTCACTTCTGAGTGGGAGCTACTGTGGTTAATTTCTCCATTTCATATTGGTCTGCTTTTGGTTTCAATCAACAAACATTAAGTGCCTCGTTTGCTATTGAAGGAACTGAGGGGATAGGAAAGCAGGAGTTAAATGTAGGACTTGAGTGATTCATAATGACCCTATCTCTTGACTCAATTCTGGAGCAAGTTTAGTTCCTTTTCTATTCAATTATGGGTCCAGTCCATCTTTGGTCCTGTGAGAAAATTTTATTCAATTGTGGGAATTGAGAGAAAACTTTGTAGCACTGTTTAAATTTAGCCCTGCATGGCTGGGAAGCTGGACACCTCCCCCTGCTGCTTAGAAACCCTTAACCAAGGACCTAGGTTATGCTGATCAGAAACCTGCTCAGATCCAAAGACTGATGCAAGGAGCTTTCTGACAATTGTACAGCTCAAGCAACAAATGTCTTATCTGAAAACTGGCACCATAATGACCAAGCAGTGATTGTTTTGATGTTCTTTGACTGCTTACAGACATTTGGGGAGGCAATATCTCCTTTTTTTGATTTCAGGCAATCATACCTATTCACTCCCTCTCTACTTCGGAAATTCCCAATCTTTCACCTGATTACAATTCAGATTGCCTAATGTATTGCTTCCCTTTAATTAATTGGCCTTATTTGATTAACTTTTTAATGCATAAAAGTCTCTCTCCCCCTATATTCAGGGTCCAAACATAAGGTGAGGAAGGGGCCTGGTCCCCGTTTGTTAGGCAATTGGCATGTATTGCTTACCAAACCAATATGCTCAGAAGATAGACCTTCGTTTCTCCTGTCATTTCATCTTTCACCTGCCATACTGTTCCATTTGGTCCTCAGATAGCCCGGTCTCCAGTCCCCTTACCACACTGGCCACATTCCTCTGGACACACCATAGTTTGTCAATGTTCTTTCCTAAATGGAATCCAGCACTGAACAAAATGGTCCCCCTAATAGAATACAAGTTCCTTGAGGATACAGTCTGTTTCCTTTTTGTCTCTATATTCCTAGCACCTAACACCTGGCACAGAAGAGACACTTAATAAATGTTTATTGAGTGATTGATTGATGTGGGTTGTCAAGGGAAGAGAACAGGAAGACCACAAACCCTGGCTTCTGTATTCTCATGCAAAGGAAACTGCTCCAAAGTCAAGAGTTTATGAAGTAAATACAAGAAGCTAAAAACAGATCATTTTTTAATACAGAAAAAAATAAAGTCCACCAGTACCCTGGATTGACTTAGACCCTTACAAAATATGGTAATTCCAGAATTGAATTTTTTACAGCAATCACATTTTCTAAGGGAAATGGCAAATCTGTACATTTCTGGCACCTTATATTTTCTCACCACCGCCCCCCTATAACCATTTTTAAAGGGCAGAATTCTTCTGTTATGTTCAAAACAACCTTCAAGATGCTTTCAAAGAATGGGTGGCATTGCTAAAAGCTTTAGAGCTAAACAGCAAACAGATTTCCCATCTTTACCAAGAATTTTGTCATTGTTGCTAATCTCACAATCATTACTACATCAATGCTGTACCTGAGAATCCTATTTCTGCCCAATGATTGACTTGGCAAGTGACACTTAGACTCTAGCAACAGATTTTCCCATTTTCTTAGACAGAATGTTCCCCCCTCCCATCCCCTAACAAGTTTACTTGTTTCAAAAGCTTTTTCAAAAATGCCTCGGGTTTTTTTATGTGTCTTATCACAGTAAACCTGACTTGGGATAAAGGGAAAACATTTTCATCTTAGCTTGTAAGGCAAGGATATGAAAGAGACTCGCAGGGATACACACTTTCAAGAAGAACAAAATCATTTTCAGCGTGCAAAAATGGCTGGTGAAGTCTCAGCCATGCCTCCAATTCCATTCCCAGCATATGTTTAGCCAGATTGCACAATACTTGGCTTTGCTAGCCCATCATGATAACTCTTTATTTTGGATACTTAGCTATTTCCTGAAAGTATGTAAGGCAAGAAGGAACCGCCACGCACCAAGGAAAATGGTACTAATACAGGCCTGGCTCAACTGGCAAAAGAAGGGCCTCTGATTTTTATTACAATGGGTAATTGTTCCCCACATTGTTCAGTCTCAACAAACGCAGAGTTTTAACATATTAAATTTAGAGGTTTTAGCCAATGCTAAATTCAGTCCCATACTATGTGTGACAGAGCTCTCACCTTTCTCCAGCATTTTGAGATTGATGTGGTGCCTTCAGCATGACAACTCTATGTTGTCAACAGCTATGTTATGAAGTGGGCTCAGTATTCTAGATCCTTGGGTGCCGCCTTTTGGCTGAGTCCCAGTCTTACAAAACAAACCCTTTTATGAAGGGGGTTTGTTCTGTGACGTTTGGATTCAGTCAGAGAGCTGCACTTGAGGACCTAGAGAGGCCCGACATGGCCTTGAGGCTACAGGTTCCCCACCCCTGGTAAAGTGATACAAGTGTTAATATCTCTATTTTACATTTGAGGAAACTGAGGCTTAGAGGTCTAAAGTGACCTACTCAGACATTCACAGGAAAAAAACCACTTGACTTACACTCAAAAGATCTAGAGAGTTCTAGTATTATGTTTGCTACTTCCTGACTATGACCTTAAGCAAATAACCTCCCTTCTGGTTGCCTTGGTTTCCCCATCTATAAAATGGGGATAATAATATATTATTTCCCAGGGTTGTGTTGAAGGTGAAATTAGCAATGCAGCAGAAAAATCATCATAACAAACACTGATATAGAACTTCAAGGTTTTGGACAGCATTTTCTATATAATATCCCATTTGATCCCCACAACAACCCCTTAAGGTAGGTGCTATTATGGTCCCCCTTTTATAGATGAGAAAACTGAGGCAAACTGGAGTTAAGTGAATTGCCCAGGGTCATACAGCTAGTAAATGTTTGGGGTTGGATTTAACTTAGGTCTTCTTGACTCTAGACCTGATGCTTTACCAGGGGTGGGGAACCTGTAGCCTCAAGGCCACATGGGGCCCCTCTAGGTCCTCAAGTGCAGCCCTCTGACTGAGTCCAAACTTCACAGAACAAACCCTCTTCATAAAAGGGTTTGTTTTGTAAGACTGGGACTCAGCCAAAAGGCAGCACCCAAGGATCTAGAATACTGAGTCCACTTCACGACATAGCTGTCTCATATTCCCACTTCCATATCCTTCTGAGATAGTGCTTGTAAGACACTTTGTAACTTATAAGGTACTAGAGAAACATGAGCAGGGTTAAAATACTTGTCTAAGTGTTAGGTAAAATATACAGTCTTCCAATACAGATTGCTACCATAACAGAAAAATGCCATTTGGCTTTAAGCTCAAGTCTCCATTGGCCATTGAAAGGTCTCCAAGGCACTGGCCTGGTAGGCAACCTTGTGGTGAGGAGACCATTTGAACTGCGCTACATTAGTCTTCAGACCACAGCAGCAGGCTCGGACAGATTATACCACTAATTATACTAAAAATAATTATCTGCTTTTCAGTTGTTCACCAGTATCTGTCTCTGTGAAGCTGTATGGGGTTTTCTTGGCAAAGACACTGGAATGGTCTGCTATTTCCTTCTCCAGTGGATTCAAATGAACAGAGATTAAATGACTTGTCCAAGTTCACATAGCTAGGGAGTGTCTGAGGGTGGATTTGAATTCAGGTCTTCCAGATTCTAGCACCAATGCTCTATTCACTGAGTCATTTAGCTGTCTCAAAAATAATATATATAAGACTGTTATGAATTAGTTCTTTCTAGCTGTGGAGTACTCAGAACACATGACGCCACCTGTCCCTCACAAATAATCTTGTTAGGTATATGGTTATAAGCATTATTACCTCCATTTTACAGATAGGGAAACTAAGTCTCAGAGAACTGAAAGGACATGACCAATGGGGCAGAGTTGGCATTTAAACTTAGGTTCTTTGACAGCAAAACCATTGTTCCTTATAGAGAGTAAGTTCAATCGCCCAGTCCTCCCCCTGGAAAAACCTAAAGGAATGAAGAGCTGTAAACTATATGTCTTATCTGAGAAGAACATGGGAGGTAAGGGGTTAACTGATGCCCTGTGATCTCTTCCAGAGAAGCTCATTCCAGTTAATACCCAATCAGGGCAGCAGGAAGTGAAAGGTTTTATTTTCAGGGCAAGACCTTTCTTTCACTTGTAGAGTGCTCCACACAGAGAAAGAGATCTGAGCAAGGAGGTAGGGCTAAGGAGTCAGTCAGAGCACAGATAACAGTAGAGTCAAGAATTAAGGAAGCCTAACCCTAAGCTTCTGGGAGTGTTGTAAACGTCCTGGTCACCAAATGAGGGGGACTTGATTGAAATAAACATCAACAGAGAGGAAGCAAAGAGGAACAGATGGAGTTCTTAACTTGGAGTCAAGAACAAACATCAAATCCAACTGGACTGGTAATTCACACAGCTTCTGTGAGCCACAGTTCTTCTGCCATAAAACATATCTCATTTGCAAGGATCAGGGGATGTATACAAAACATTATGCAAACTTGGGAGTCTTGAAATGTCAGGAATAGCTATTTTTTAAATGCATGCTTTTCTTTTCTTTGGATTACTACCAGACAATTTTTTAAAAGAGAGTTTCCTGGGGTGGCTAGGTGGCACAGTGAATAGAGCACTGGCCCTGGAGTCAGGAGTACCTGAGTTCAAATCTGGCCTCAGACACTTAACACAAAAACTAGCCGTGTGACTTTGGGCAAGTCACTTAACCCCAACTGCCCTCCAAAAAAAAAAAAAAAAGAGAGAGTTTCCTTTATTTATCTTCTTTTTTCTAAACATGTTCACAAGAAGTGCATTAGTTTAACATTTTTTTCCAAATCAGTTTTCTGAGCTCCTTTCTTCCTAATTATTATTTTGCTAGAAATCTGTAACTTTTTCTTTGCTAGTAATATAATTACCTAGTTGTTGTTTTTCTTTTTAACTTTCAGTCAATGAAATCTATTTTCTTTCCTTAGACGGAAATATTTTTTTTTTATTCCCCAGGCAGAATATTCTCTCTCACGTGATTTGGAAAGTTGTAAATCCATTTGGTAGTTTAATTGGGCCGGATTTTCAAATTGGCCAAATGTAGCACTCTTTTACCTTCTAATGGGTGACTAAAGGAAATTCTCTTTCATTTACTACCCTAAAACAATGGAAATCAATTAGCTAGGTCTGCTGGCTGGAGATTTTTTGCCTGGCATAAAGCTCCAGGAGAGATTTACTTAGTCTTGAGGTATACAAAATCTGTGTCACCAGGGTTTTATCTTATCCTATGCCACTGTTCAAGAAATTAATAAAAACATGTCAGTAAAGTGGTTGACTGTTTCTTTCTGCTGCCTTTTGGATATTTACTGTGCTAGGCCAATCCTTATTTAAATTAGAATTTTAAAAGTAGCAATATGCATTTTACAAGAATGTAATTGTCATTCCCAGAAACTGTTATTCATATGTGATTTGCACCTAACCTGAAACTTCTCCAGAGAGTATTCTGAATCAAGGTTAGTAGGCCTGAATGATTACACTTCAGTATTACAGAGTTCTTGAATGCCAAACAGGGACAGTAATTTAAACAGCTTGGAAACCCTTGTTTATTCTCTTCATGACAGGTATACATTGCACCCACTAGGAATTAAGAAAAGCAGTAACCTTTGAAATGGGCCAGTTCTTAGTACCAGGGCGCGTTGTTAATGAGGAGAATTCCCCATCTGCCTATAGTGGGGGAAGAAGGATGGAGAAGACCTGAGGGCCTTCTGTGTGGATATGTAACTCATGTGTCAACAGGCCAATCTTTAAGACTGCCAGACTTCTACTGGCTACAGGAACCTGGCAGTCCCAGTAAGCTGGCACCACCTCTTCTACTTCCAAAAACCTGAGCCAAACAATATATACCAAACTCTATTAGTAACAAACAATGCAGCAAAGCCTAAACTAAAACCAGAAAATTGGGAAATCCTAAATGTTATAGCTAGAAGAGAACTACATGAACTTTATTGATCTTAAACCATTACACAATAGCATATAAGAGGAAGTGTAAATAGTTTTGAGCATTAGCTTTAGAGACCAGAAGACCTGGGTTCAAGACCTGCCTCTAATACCTATAAAATGTATGACTACACTGGGTCTAAGGGACCTATTTTATGACAAGAAAAGTGTTTCTTTTCATTTTCTTCTTTTCTAACTCCTCATTTTAATTCTTTGACTCTTTTTTTAAAATTAATTTTTGTTTATTTTTAGTTTACATCATTCATATCCATGAGATTTTGAGTTACAAATTTTCTCCTCATCTTCCCCCTACCCACCCCCCCAAACAGCAATCCCACTGTATACCCCCTCCCCCAATCTGCTGTCTCCTATATGCTCCCCCATCACCCCTCTACTTTCTAGTAGGGCAAGATGGATCTCCTACCCCAGTGCCTGTATACCTTATTTCCCAGTTGCATGCAAATAATAACAATAATAATTATTATAATATATTTTTAAACATTTTATTTTAAAACTTTAAATTCTAGATTCTTTCCCTTCCTACCTTATCACCCACCACCACTGGAAAGACAAGCAATTCAATACAGGCCGTATATGTGTAGTTACACAAAACATCTCCACAATGGACATATTGTGAAAGACTGACTATATTTCCCTCCATCCTTTCCCACCCTCCAATTTGTTCTATTCTCTACTTTGCCCCTCTACAAAAGTGTGTGCTTCTAACAACCCTCCCCCCCAACCTGCCTTCCCCTCCATCATCCCCCCTTTCATCCCCTTCCCCTCTATTCTCCTGTAGGGCACAATAACCAATTTAGAGTGTATGTCATTCCCTCCCTAAGCCAAATTCAATGAAAATAAGGTTGACACATTCCTTTTGCCTTCCTGTTCTTCCCCTCCACTGTAACAGTTATCCCTTGCCTCTTCTATATGAGATGATTAAATCCATTCTGTCTCTCCCTGTCTCCTCTTATTATATTCCTCTCCCACCTCTCAATTTCACCTTTTAAGTATCATCCCTTCCTATTCAATTGATACTGCGCCTTCTATGTGTACCTGTACACAAATATACATACAGTCACATATGTATTCTTACGCATGTATACCCTCCTATATAGACATATGTATATGTGTGTGTACAAATATACATTTATATTTCCTTCAACTATCCTCATACTGAGAAAAGTTTCATAAGTTACAATTATTGTTTTTCCATGTAGGCGTGTAAATAGTTCAACTTTGATAAGTTCCTTATGATTTCTTTTCCTTGTTTACTTTCTCATGCTTCTTGTATTTGAATGTCAAATTTTCTTTTCAGCTCTTATTTTTTCATCAAGAATGGTTGAAAGTCTTCCACCCCACTGAATGACCATATTTTCCCCTGTAACATAATACTCAGCTTTGCTGCGTAGGTGATTCTTGGTCTTAACCCTAGCTCCTTCGATCTCTGGAATATCATATTCTAGGCCCTTCTATCCCTTAATATAGAAGCTTCTAGATCCTGACTGTGTTTCCACAATATTCAAATTGTTTCTTCTTGACAGCTTGTAATATTTTCTCCTTGATCTGAGAACTCTGGAACCTGGCTATAATATTCCTAGGAGTTTTCTTTGGGGGATCTTTTTCAAGAGGTGATCAGAGAATTCTTTCAATTTCTATTTTGCCTACTGGTTCTAAACATCAGGGCAATTTTTCCTTGAGAATTTCTTGGATGATGCTTTCTAGGTTGTTTTTTTGATCATGGCTTTCAGGTAGTCCAATAATTTTTAAATTGTCTCTCCTAGATCTATTTTCCAGATCAGTGGTTTTGTCAAGGAGATATTTCACATTGCCTACTATTTTTTCATTTGTTTAGATCTGTTTAATAGCATCTTGGTTTCTCATAATGTCATTAGCTTCCATTTGCTCCACTCTAATTCTGAAGGAATTATTCTCTTTAGTGAACTTTTGAAATTCTTTTTCCATCTGGCAAATTTGGCTTTTTACAGCCTTCTTCTCCTCCTCATTGTCTTTTTGGGCCTCTTTTGTCATTTGAGTTAGTCTGTTTTTTAAGGTGTTTTTTTTCAGTCAGGTTGTTGACTCTCTTTTCATGATTTTCTTGCATCATTCTCATTTCTCTTTGTAATTTTTCTTCCACTTCCCTACTTGATTTTCAAAATCTTTCTTGAACTCCTCTATTGCCTGTAACCAGTTCATATTTTTCCTGGAAGCTTTTGGTGCAGGAGTCCTCACTGTATTGTCTTCCTCTCATTCCATGCATTGAACCTTTTTGTCCCCAAAAAAGAAATCTAAAGTTGGATGGCTGTGCTTTCTTTGTTTCCTTTGCTTGGTCATGTTACCAATTACTTGACTGTTGAGCTCTTTGCCACAGTAGAACTCTGCTTCCAGAGGGGAGAGCTTTGTCCCAAATTGCTGCGGTTTTTGCAGCTGCTGCAACTATTAGAAGGCTGCTGTCTCTACAGCCCCCACAACCGTTGGTTCACTGGTTACACGCCTCAGGGCCACCACCCAAGACTGCAAGCCAGATCCAGGCAGGTTAAGGCAAGAGCAATTACCCTCTGAATGGTCACTTATCCCCCACTACAATCTGCAGGCCAGGAGCTCTGAAGCAGCCACTTGCAGGTGGCTGCAGGGCCACCACTTCCAGCTCTGGGGGCAGAAGGCCAGATCTGCTCCTCTGTCCCCCCCCCTCCAATCCAGTTGACTTCCACTGACCTTTTACTGGTCTTTGGCATTTATGGGTTGATAAGTCTGGAAACCTCCACAGCTGCTGGTGATCTACTCTCCCAAATGTTCCACGGCTGGTCCAGGTCTCCCTGGGGCTAAAGCTGTGAGTTCATGCAGGGCTGGTCTTGGCTCCCAGTGTGCTGTGATGAACCCTTCCTGTTCACCTGCTAGGTTGCCTTCAGTGGGAGATTTGTTTCTCTGTCACTTTGTGGGTTCTGTAGCTCTAAAATTTGTTTAGAAACATATTTTATAGGTATTTGAGGGGCTTATGGGGGGAGCCATGGAGTTTTCCTGCTTCTATGCCATCTTGACTCTGCCCCAAGAAAAGTGTTTCTTACCTGATTATCATTTAGTATTAAATGCTCTCAAAGAGGATGGTAATACAAGCCATCAGACAGCTAATAACTTCTGGAGGTAAAGTATGAACCGATATCCAGGATTTTGTCTTTTGTACCACACTGTTAAAATGAATGAGAGCCCCACCTAAAAGGTATGCCTCTTTCAGCACCCAATAGCACTCTACACATTATCGATGCTCAACAATGCTTCCTGGGAGAATATCTTTTTTTTTAGAAAGCCCTCTGGTTGTATGTTTCATGACTGTTATAGCAGGCTTCTATCCCTCAGATTGTTTTATTCTGGGTATTCCCTTTGCTTCTGAGCATTTTGTCCAAACTGGAAAGGAGGCATCTTCTTTTTCTTCACAGAGAGTCCTGTCTTTTTTTCCAGAGCTTCTCCAATTGTCTCAGTTGGATCAATTCAATAAGCAATAGAAAATTCTTGTTCCACCCAAGGCATTCTACTAGGCACCACAGATACAGAGATATTAACTTAACGGAACAGCTCCCAGACTCAGGGAATTTACACTGTGCCGAAAGGATGTGTCCAAGAAGGTGCCAGAAACATGGAGGAAAGAGACAGCAGTAACAACTGGAAGAAGGGGAAGGAGAAATCAAAGAAGTCTGTGTGGAGGAGGTGACCTTGAAGTAGAAGTGGAAGGAGATAAAGAAGAAGAAAATTCCAGACTTATACAAATGCATAGAGCTGAAAGACAGAGTATTGACTTCACAGAAGAACTAGTCTGGTCAGCTCAGGTTAGCTAGAGACCTCAGGGTGTGTAAAATGCAACAAGGCTGGAAAGGATGCTAGGAGACAGATTGTGGAGGGTTTCGTAGCTCAGATATAATGGTAAGCAAAGTGGGATTTTTTTTTTGCTGTTTGTGTGTGTGATTCACTTTCCCAGCCTCAGTTTTACATGCCTCTGCACTAAGCCAATCAGACATATGCAAGTGGGCTCTAACCAATCAGCTATTTACATGTGGCCTCTAGCAAACTGATGCTGAGTAGAACTGTATATAGACAGTTAGTGTTGAGAAAGCAAGCATTAAGTGAGCCAGCACTGACAGAGTGACACAGTACTCAGAGAGAGAGAGAGAAGTAGCTTGAGTAGGCAGAGAGAAGAGATCTCTAAGCACTGGGAGGAGATCTCTGAGAGAACAGAGAAGACCTCTGATGACAGAGACTTGCTGAGGGAACCTCTGAATTTTGAAAGCAAATAGAGCGGTGGGGCAGAGACCTGTTCATGGGAAGGAGGCTTAGCTTAAGACCCTTTTGAGAGCTATTAAAGTGAAATGAACTGTCATTACAGAGCCTCTGGAGGTAATTTGAGATGACAATGCTATTGGTGTATGTTAGTATTGTTGCTGCTCTGTTAAATTTTGTTTTCCCAGAGGCAGAAGTTTCAGGCAGGAGCCCCTGGAGACTGCTGTCTGGCAGAAGCAGGGAGATCTTGGAGTGGAGCAGTTCCCATGAGCTGAGACATGGAGCAGGAATGGAGAAATGCCTATGTGTGAATCCAGGCAAGTCAGGAGCCTGGAAGAAGAGGAAGAGCCATGAGACTTAGAAGTCAACTTTGAGTTAAGATAAAAGAGGACTTTACCTGGACACTTGTTATTGATTAAGGAGATTGTTCTTACAATGACCAAAGGGTGGATGGTATGGTATTTTCTGCTACCCCTTAAGGACGTGTTGTGCTAGGAAAGACCCTAGCCTGGGACCCCCTGATTGTGTAAACAAGTGTTGTCCCAGACAACCCACTACGACCATAAATTGCAGAGTAGCTACTAGTCTGCATTGGTCAAGGGAGTTTCTATCCTGGGAATTTTTATACCACTGAAGTCACAACTCTAGAGTACCCCCAAAACGGAACTGTCTACTCTTGTTGTTCAGTCATTTCAATCGTGTCCTACTCTTATGACCCCATTTGGGGTTTTCCTTGGCAAAGATCCTTCCTGTAGTAGTTTGCCATTTCCTTCTCCAACTCATTTTACAGATGAGCAATGGAGGCAAACTGGGTTAAACGATTTGCCCAGGGTGACACAGCTAGTAAGTGTCTGAGGTTAGATTTGAACTCAGGAAGATGAGTCTTCCTGTATTCAGGCTTGCATTGTTTGGCACCACTTAGAGGCCCAAGTGTCTAGCAAATGTGTGACCTGAGCTTTATACATATATATACACACACACACACACACATACACACACATATATGTTTATCAGTATCACTATTGTTTGGGATGAAAAGTACCCTTCATCATTAATTTAGTGAAAAAAAGTAAACACAGAGATCTCTTAGGATAAGAACAGGAGTTCATTCTCTTCCCTGGGAGAAGAAGGCTGTCTTCCCCATGACTCATCATGGAGAAGAGGTAAGTTACAAAAGACAGGGCCAGAATTTATAACTTAACTTAGTCAAGCCCCGTTTCCCAACTGTTTCCTCTCTCATTGGTGGAGAGGCATACCTCACCAAATTTTTCCCAACGGGGACAGCAAGAAAAGAGGTGGGGAGAGTTCCACCAAGGCGGGAAAACAGACAAAGGAAGGTAAAAGTGATTGACAGCAGCCATGGAGGAGGGGGGAGGAAGGGAAGCTTAACAACCCCAAATTGAGAAGTTTTCACTCATTCCATATACTATCTATATAGATATATATTTAAAGAGATAGAGATATCTAGGAATTTGCCAGTAAGTGGGAAGACAGAAGAAAACAGGAAGAGGAGATGGTAGGATCATATGGAGAAACTTAACAGGTGGGGTGGGGGAAAAGGAGGGAGAGGGGAGCAGAGAATGAGAATAAGAAAGGTTTGCTAACAGCAGACCCATAGAGAAACTGATCCCTGCAAGCCACATATTAACACAGAAAACCACAAATTAGCATTGTAAATAGTGTGTTGTATTTTTATTTATTTTAAGAACATTTTCCAATTATATTTTAATCTGGTTCTGGATACACTGGAAGTTCTGCAGGCACCTTGCTTGCAGCCTGTTGGATACCTCCCTGTCTGAGGACATGGGAGTGAGGCATAGTTGAGGGCTTAAGTAGAAGCACTGGTCCCAGTAAGGAAAAACACTCTCTTTCCTCAAAGACAGAAGAAGGCCAAGCTGTATGAGGATGTATGAAATAGGAGAGAAGAAGGTGCTAGAAGTGCATAGCCTCAATTTCCTAGTGACCTCCTCTAAATGCTACTGAGCAGTTCAGAAACATAAGTAGAGAAAATGAATGATGGGGGTGATTTGGGTTGAGAAGTACAATTGGCAGGAGTGAAAAGGGTATAAAGGAGTAAAGGGTAGAGAATTTCTATCACAACATTTTAAAAATAAGGTCAAGACTGCTAAGGGAGGAAGGTGAAGCAAAGACTAAGCATAGAAGGAAGGATGCAAGGACTGGAAGTTATAGTAAGGGCGAAGAAGAGTTCAGGAGGACTGAGACACAAGGAAGGAAGGAGAGATATAGTGATCAAAGAAGAATCCCAGCCCCAGCCCCAGCCCCAGCCCCATGGAGGTGAGAGCTAAGATGCAACCATCCCTGTGAAAGGCTGTCTTACAAGAATCTTGAGATCTTGAGAGTTGATTAGGCTAAAAGAATGGCAAGGCAGGATGTTTGCAAAGATATCAGTGGATCTATTGAAGTCTACCACTAGGAAGGTAAGGGTTGGGCTGGGAAGGTTGGAAGACCGGGCTTCCTTGAAAGGAAGGTGAATGGGAGGTTATTAAATCATAGCTATGAGGATCTAGACTGAGAGAGAGAACTGTAGTGTACCTCCAACAGAAAAGATTCTCCTGGTAACAGTAGCACTGAGTAGGGCTGGAAGGAGCAGGGAGGCAGAGGAACATACACTTCTTCCTGGACCAGTACATTAGGAGACATGAAAAAAATACTGGAGAGGGTAGCCCAGGACACAGATGTTAGGGTTTAAGGCTTGATTAATTAGACTGACGTAGATAAGAAACAGAGTTTGAGGAAAGGAAATCAGGGAAGAGCTTCTGGAGCACATGAACATAGAGGTCCCAAGGATCTACACCTCAATTATGACAAGCAGTCAGTTACCTCCCTCAATGAGAATCAAGAGAGAACTTGATAGAGGTAGCATGGCATAGGGCAGTGATTGACCAACTTTTCTGCTTCAGAATCCCTTCATTCTCAAAAAATCTCCAACAGCTTTTGTTTATGTGGCTTTTATCTATCAATATTTGCCACACTCAAAATGAAAATTCCTTAAAATTATTCTGCAAATAATTTGGATCTCCCTGATTCTCTGAAAGGGTCTTGGGAACCTCAAGGGGTTCTTGGATCACAGTTTTTGAACTACTAGTATAAGGAAAAGTCCTCTAGACTAGAAATCATAAACGCTAACTTCTGAGCTTAACTCTGCCATTAATTAACGTTGTGACTTTTAAAAAGTCACTTTTCCTTTCTTGCCTCAGTTTCCCTACATGAAAAATGAAGGAGTTGGATCCTAAACGTTCCTTTCAGCTCTACCATTGTATGCTTCTACCCAAGATTATCAATAACATATAGATAAATAAGTCTTAAGAGCCCAGGAATCAGGGTTGGAAGGAAACATAGTACTCAAGCCTAACCCTTTCATTTCACAGGTAACAAAACTGAGGGCAGAGAGAGGAACTAGCTTTAAACCTATGTCTTCTGACTCCATTATACCACACTGCTTCTCAAACTAAGCCTCTCACCCTCACCCCCGTCCAAACCAGAACTCTAATTAGGAAAACATGTACTTAGTACCTTGGCTTTCCTTTTCATACTAGTCAGAATCCCAGGAACATGAGCTCCTGTTCCAGCCCCATTACGTCAAGTACATGGTCAGAGATCACCTCCTAAGTACCAGGAATGGCATATGCTGAGCAGTTCCTTTCCCTCTCTGGGGGCTGGTTGATATGACGGTACACTTTCACACAAGCTTAAGCTGCTGGTCACCTCAGTCAGAACATTTTCATTAGCACCCCGGGGAACAGTCAGGATGAGAAGAGGAAGCAAGGATGGCAGGCCACATCATTTCAATTAGGAGTAACAGGCAAATGTCAGCACCGAGTGCCAGGTAACTCATGAGGCCATTGCTGTGTTCTGGTAGATGCTCCAGAGAGCCCAGCAGCACAACTGGCACTTTGCTGGGATGGGCAGCAAAGCACGGCAAGAGACCATTTGGGAATCTGAGGAGCAGATGGTGTTGTGTGTGCAAAACGAATGACAAAGAATGTATTAATTTATGGGCATGATGCAAAAATCCAAAATCATTGGCAGAGCATGCGACAAAACATGTGGCCAGGGACAGCCCTGAGGAGCAGCTGGGAAAGGTCAGAGCACTGGGCACCAGGCTCAGGGAAGGGGGGATGGGGCAGCACCCAACCTAGGTAACTGTCCAAGGGGGCTAATTCTTCTGTCACACTCCTATGCATGCTACATTATCAAAATCCACAAGATTTCATGATGATAGATCGCTACTTTCCAAACTGTCTTAGGACAGAAATTATTTCAATTAGAAATCTCTGATTCTCATTCAGATCCTAGTACCACCCTCAAAGGAGCTTGAGGAACCACAGGGATGTGGAAATGATGCATTGACACATAAGGCCTTAATTGTGGCAGGACTCACCATACACAAAACCAGTGGGCCATTTTTATAAGTTCTTCCCAGGCCCATAACTAGGGCAGGGTAATTGAGACTTTGTCCGAGGGCACAGAAATTCAGAGAGTATGACATTTCTAGTCCTTTTGTCAACGAGAAACAACCGTGCATGACCCTTTCTATATTAAAAAAATCATTAGTCAGGGAAGGGAAGAAGTGTTTATTAAGCACCTACTATGTGCCATTTAATCATCACAACAACCTTGTGGGTCAGGTGCTATTATTATACCCATTTTATAGTTAAGGAAATTGAGGCAAACATAGATTAAGTGACTTGCCTAATGGCTAATAACTGTGTGAAATGGATTTGAACTCAGGTCTTCTTGACTCCAGGCCTAGTGTCACCTACTGTAACGAAGAGAAGTGGTTCCATGAGAAATCTAGTCAGACCTGCCTGGCCCTTTCATATGATTTGTCCTGGGTGTGTTTTGTGCAACTTGTTTCAGGCACCAGAAATTGCTCATTAAAGCTCTGATTGTGGCAAACAATGATTTGATTGTTGGTTTATTTGATAGAGAAAAAGTTCAAGTCAAGGAAAAAAAATTACAAGAGGCATCAACAAAGGGATGACCCTGTTCCCCCATCTCTAAGGATCTCAAAGCTTTAGAGAAATGAGATGATTATCACCATCATTGTCATTTCCTAAACACCATTTTGAGTGACACTTATATAGGTAATCCTTTTTAATATTCTGATTTGAAATGCCAAGAATGCATGTCCCCATGTCATCGTCTGAAGAACAAGGCAGATCTTCCCCAATAAAACATAAGCTCCCTGAAGTCAGGGGCTATCCCACTTTTGTCTTTGTATCTCCAGTGTCTAGCACAGGGCCTGACATGTGGAAGCATTGAACAGAAGCTTGGTAACTTTTTTTAACTGCAGGACAAAATCATGGCATTTATATGTCCAAGCTTCAGTGTTGTACAAAGTGTTCTTTAAACATAGGGATTAAAGGAGAAAGGACCCTGATGGTTTGGACATCTACTAGTCTACCTAAAAGTCACCAGAGAGGCAGTGTGTATTAGTGGAACCACGGCCAGGCTTGGAGTCAGGAAACCACGCCTCTGGAAGATAATAGTATTTGATCATGGAAGGGAAATCAGCTCATCTCTGAATATAGCAGTTAACTCTGGAAGATGGTAAATTACAGACTAGTTGCTAATCTGCATTTAGAGAAGGCCAAGTGCACTGTGGGAACTACTCAGAGTAATAAAATCAAGTCCAGAGAGTAGAGGAGAATAAAAAGAGAAGTCTACTAAATGTTCACAGCCTACTCCAGGCAGCTGTTAGTACAATAGAGGGAGCACTAGCCTGGGAGGAAGGATGACCTGAGTTCAAATCTAATTCACTAGCTGTGTGACCCTGAGCAAGTAACTTAACCTTGTTTGTTTCAGTCTTCCTTAACTGAAACATGGGGATAATAACAGCATCTGCCTTGCAGAGTTGTTCTAAGGCTCAAATGAGACAATCCTTGTAAAAAGAGCTCATTAGCACATTGCCTGGCACATGGTAGGCACTGTAGAACTATATCTTTCCCTTCCCTTCATCCACCTCTCCCTTCCCAAGTATGTTGCTAAGAGTCTTGGATTTGAACAAATGTTTCTAAAGAGTTCTAAAATGGTCCATGGTCCAATGCAAATGTAAGGACACTTCAAAATGAGATGGACACTTCTTGGCATTCCTTCCAGTAAAATGAAGTCCTATTCCTACCTGCCTAGATCTCAAGGATGGGAGGTGGTTCTCATTCTATATAAAAGGTAAATGAGCAGTTCTCCTATAATCAGTTCAAAATTAATATTTATAATTGCAAGCCCAAAACATGAGGGTGGCTTAGCCTGGAATTGCGTTAATCAGAAATTATTAATCATGGAAGTGAATTTGTGGAAAACAAAACTAGACGGAAGAGGAATCTTTCTCCATATTTCAGTTAGCTTGTCATCATATATTTCCCTCGGTCTAGCTTTTATTGAAGCATATACTTCAAGTTTAAAATTTCTCTAAAGAAAGTAGCAGGAAACACAGAATCATTCCCTTATGACTTTCATGTTAAAAAAAAACAGCAGGTTAGCTGAATGGTTGAGAATTATACTGAACACAGGGAAGAATCAGAGAATGTTAAGTAATGCCTTGAGGTAAGAATAAGGATGTCTTTGTGATTTTCCTTCAGTTGAAAAGCTTTCTGAACAAGAGAAAATTCTCTTGAATTTGGCCTCTGTGTCACCCAAGAAGAAGGAACTTTCTGACTTTCATATGTACTGTTCACTGGGTGTTGTTCTGATCCTGTACCAAGCAGAACAGTGTGGGCCGGGAGGGAGGTAGCCTTGCTGAAGCCACTGGGCCTTTTGACAGCTCCACATCTACCTTTCCAGTTACCCCTCAATGGAAGTAAACCCTGATTAATTAACTGAGCCTGAATGAAGTGACCTCCCTTTCAAAAGGGGAGAGGATAGAAGTGTTTGCTTCCCTTTCACTCCAGTGCACAAATGAATTCATAAACCAAGCTCTATAAACTTCTTGTCTTGGATCACACAGATACAAAACACAAACTTTCTCTTTCAGTGTCACCTTCAACTTTTACTCCCACAATTCACCAAAAGGCTTGCACTGAGCCATTCTTGACTTCTCCAAAGATATTCAGCCAGACTAAGAGTGATTGCAGAACAGGGAATTGGAAGCAGCTTTAGAGATCATGGAGACCAATTCATTTGTTCTGCAGAAGATGCTTTGGCTTTCTCCCCTTTCACACCTACTCATACCCCTCAGAGGGGATAGGGTACACACAAAGGCAAACAGATAATGAGAGGAAGAGCAAGGACTGAGTTCACATCTCTGACTAAAAACTGCTTTTCAGCACCATACTCCACCTACAGAAAAGACAAGGTATCAAGTATGTCTTCACATCCTGGATCCCATCCCTCAAAATGACAGTGTGCTACAGCCCCAATCAGATCAATTGGCCCCCCACCCACAGAAGTATTGTGAAAACTTCTAAGGAGATCTGTTAACACAGAGGACTGGCAGTGAAACAGCAAAGTAGTGGATAGACTGTGTGTGTCCAGAATGAGGGCTATGTTGTCCTCATGCTCAACATGTCACTCTATTTAGTTAAGTGCTTAATTGCATTTTCTCATTATAAGACAAGGTTTGACTGGGGATGGCCATGATATAGGGGAAAAAGAGTTTAATTAAAATCTTTTTTTTCTTTTTTAAAGAGAGAGAAAAAGCTGGCATCTCTTCAGGTTACCTTTGGATGACAGTCTATGAGATGTGCTGAGGGGTCCATTTCTGCATTTTTTCTTCTGTAGAGGCCCAGCTTCCTGATTGCATTCTCCGTCTTGATTTCCCCCCTAGTCACACTAGATCTGCTGCAAATGTGATCCCTGGGGAGGAATGATTTAAACAGAGGGGCACTCATATGTTCAAAGATGTGGATCAAGGAGACATTGAATATGTGATCCACTAACCTCATAGAACAAATGGGGCCAGCCACTACTCCCTAACCCTCCTAAAAATGCGAATCCAAAGAACTTTCTTTAGAGAAACATCTTATTTAAAAACACAGAACATATTAGGCAATGGATGGAAGGAGACTTCACAAGGAAGCATTAGTCCTAACGACTTGTTTTAAAATAGCTGTAATGATGAAGAAAAAATCAATAGGACATATGCTGGTGACTTGGGGAAGAGATGTGAGAGACTAATGGAAAACTGAAGGAAGCACAAAAATGAGAAAATAGAGAAGAAAATCTTAAGGTCCTTTGTTCCTTCTTGTGGTGCCTGAGTGAATTCTTGGTGTCTGGCATGAAGTAGGGTCAAATACCAGAAGAGTCCTTCTGGGCACTGAGGCTAGCCTCATATTCTGTTCAAGGGGACAGGAGGACCAGGTGCCAAAGATCTTTCAGAAAGGAGCTCTAGAGACAGGGGGGATGAGTCAGTGAGTGGGATTAAGAAGGAATAAGCCAAATTGGCACTAACACCAAGCACATCCTTCACTGAGAAAAGTTTCACCAAGTGGAGTCTGACATCAGACTGGATTTAGCAACTCAGCTGGACAAACACTTATGAAGTGCTTCCTGGATGAAAGGCACTCACTGTACCAGTGGCCTGGGGATATATGAAAAATGAGACAGGCCATTCTCTTGAGGGGCTCGTCCTCCTGACCCCAGGACTGGCACTCTATCAACTGTACCATCTAGCTGCTCTACTGGTTGTATGACTGTATGCACATCACACTGCTTTTCTAGACTCTACAGTCTCCTCATCTTTAAGAGCAAGGGCTTAGTTTAGATCAGGGATTCTTGACTTGAAGCCTAAAGATCCTTCTCAGAATAGTATTAAATGCTTAAAATAAAATATAAAGGAGATCAATTGCATTAAAATATTTATCAAGAAAAACTTTTTTAACATTCACAGACCCCAAGTTTAGAACCCCTGGTAGATGGTGCTGAAGGTCTCTCCCAGCTCCAAGTCTATGATGCTATGAACAATTTATGTACATCTACATTGCAGCAAAGCTCTGGGATAACAACACCTCTATGATGATTTTAATGGAATTAAATCTTCCCACTGTCTATTCAGAAACCAAAATCATTACAATGTATATAAAATCACACAGACAATTGGACTAAAGCAAATTATACCTCGGACAAACACATAAATTTTTTCTTCAGAGATACCTCATAGGAACAGAAAGTCCTTATTTATCTCTTCTCATGGAGGGGAAGGGCACAAATCATGGCTAAGTGAACCCCTTAACTAATACCACACTCCTGATCAGCCCCTGGTTCCAACTCCCTCCAGCATATAACCTTTACAAGAAATGCTGATCAGTGGACCAATCGACTGATACATAAAAGTAGCGCCTCCACATGCCTGATCCTTTCCAGCCAGAACATGTCTCTTCCAGCCCACGCCTGCCTTTGGCCCAACTAGCTAATGAACAGTGATGCAGTCCAAGGCAAGGCAGCAGGGGGGAAGACACAGGCTCAAAAACAAAAGGTCAGGGATCATAATGGAGTCTGCTTCTGCCTGGCTGAGAGAAGACGTGACAGCAGCTCCTCTGCCCAGTGCTGAAGAGAAAGGGAGCCAAGACTCCTCACCCTAGTACACCATGCACGTACACAGTGTACTTTTCCACTTGGGTGAAGAAAACAGGTTCTTTCATCCAGACCATCTGCAGTGAAAAATACATACATATATACACACATATGTGTATATCGCTCTGTTGTTTCACTATGGTGACAGACAAGATTTTATAAAATATTATGCAATTGATAGCATTTCTCCAATGATGAATTCTTTAGCTAAATCAAATGGGAAGGAGAGGAAACATTTTTTTTACCCCAACCATAAAATTTACAGCCTCTGTCATCAACAGCAGTTCATTTTCAGGTGTTATTCTTGTCAAGTAGGCCATTTACTGGTAAATAGACAAAAAACCAATTTGTATTTGAAAAAGTTAGCACAAAAAGCCTTGTGACTTTTTCTGAGAAATTTTCATTTAGCTTGGGGAGGACTCTGGGCAGACTGGGCTTTAGAAGAGCATGAACTCCCTTTAAAGGGGACCTGATTAAAAGTTCTTGTAATTATCATTCGTCCTGCACTTAATGCTAACTGTACCAAGACCCACCTCCCTTTCCCTAATTCAGTCTGTAAAAATGGATATATTTAAAGAAATGAACAACATCTGAACTGCTTTGGCTGTAAGGTGAATAATAAGGTTGATAATAAAATAATAATAAGTGCTAAATACGCCAGATTGAACTATAAAGGACCACTAATAGAAGCTTCAGATTGGGGGGGGGGGAGTGGTGGAGGAAGGCAGTAATATCCTTTGTGTTGTTTCTATCTGGAGAACATGGCCCCTCTTGAAAATTCTCTAGTCATCCTATTGCTGGTCTCAGTTGAGAGCCAGACCTTGAATAATGTGAAAACAAAACCAAAATGTAACAGAACTGAAACCATCCTCCTCTGTGTGTTTGACAGACTAAGTGACATTCTGGCAGAAAGCACATTAGGGTCATCGTGTCATAGGTGGGATGGGTGTTATCTGCCTACTTCCCGGCCAAGTGAGCAGGAGCTTGGGGAAAGGGAATAACTCACCCAAAGATAACCTCATGACATTAGAGGCCAAACTGGGATCCAGGGCCCTCCACTCCAGCTCTAATTTTCTTTCCACTATATGATATTGCCTCTTAAATGGGCTTTGATGGCAAGAGAAAAAGAGAGTCTAAAGTCTGAAACTGAGGGAGAAAGTATGTAATAGAAAATGAGAACCCATAAAGTAGGAAAAACACCCAATTTGGAAGTAATCAGTTCAATTCAAGCTAACAGGCATTTATAAAGCACATGGAAATAGCTATTTCAGATGCTGCGGATACAAAGACAAAAAAAAAAAAAACAACCCAACATCCTAGACCTCAAGGAACTGACATTTTTCTAGGGGAAAACAAAGCAACACAAAATTTGTACAAAGTGAAGAAAAAGTACATTTATCCTTATCATACCTAGCTATCTCTATATCTATAAATATAGGAAAGAGATATCTATCCCCACCAACCCTGGGCAGAGACAAGCATTTCTCTGAAGCAGAAATGAGGAAAGGTCTCAGTGGGCCTTGATGATGGGCCTTGACGATGGGCCTTGATGATGGGCCTTGAATGAGCACCAATCTAAGAGGAGAGGATCTGTGCAAAGGCTTGGAGCTGGAAGACAGATACTGAAATTTAGGGAGTGCTCCCCTACTGCCCCCACTGTTTTCTGGCTGGGGAAAATGGAAGCAGGCTAGAAGACAAGGTCTCTGAGGTCCTACTAGTTTGGGAGATTTTACATAGGAATGAATGCATAAGCAACCACTAAAGTAAGCTAGTCCACCATATTGTTCAGACTCAAACAGTGAAGTCTAATATCCTAAATAAGGCTAATAGCTTTTATAACAAGATGCTTATAAGCAGTCTGCTGTTGCTCCATTTGGTTACAGTAGAAAGATTAAGGAGAGGCTCAGTAGACAGATCACTGATTCTGGAGTCAAGAAGACCCAAGTTCAAAACCAGGCTCAGACAATTCCTAGCTGTGGGACCTTGGGCAAGTTGTTTATTCTCTGAGTGGAGAGGGAAGTGGTGAACCACTCCAGTATCTTTGCCAAGAAGACCCCCAATGGGGCCACAAAGGCTGGGATATGACAGAACAACAATGACTAGTTAAGGAGATTCTTGTTCCCCTTAAAAGCAAGGTGTGGAATTGAACAATATACTTGGAGGGGGCAAAAGAACCCTATTAAGTTAGTTTTTTTCCCTATGAATTCCAGAGAGGATTTAAGACACTGCAGTGTAAAGTTAATTCAAGGAAAAACAATTAGGAAAGCCTTGGCCTGTGTTTGCTTTGCATGGCTATTGCCAGAAGAGGAAGTGGTGGCTTCCTGGTTTGGTTGAAGAAGCCAGGCCTTACTTCTCCAGTCATGGGAAAGGCCAGAAGAATTTGCATGTCACATGTACAGCTCTGCACTCCAGGAAGCCAGGCTCATCTAATCCAGGAAATGCAGCTGTTAGGGTTCTCAATGTGATTTGACTCATTTCTATCGAATCTTTATAATAATGAGCTATGTTATAATGACTTTAATATAATGGCCATTGATCAAAGCAGTTCTTAGTAGCCTTCAGAACATAAAAGCACAATTAAACCATTGTTCTTTCAGACCGTGTTCCGTCTCTGGCCACAGAGCAGACACTCAATAAAAGATGGATTAATTGATAAATGATCTTCTATTGTACAGACTTATTTAATTTTGTTATTTTGAATGGAATATTTGTCAGTTATGGAAGGCAGCTCAAACCTCAGGGTGGGGGTTCCTGCTAGAAGTATTTGCATGTGAAAGGAGGGAAGTTAGAACAAAAGATTGAAGGGAGAGGAGAATGATTTCCTAGGTGCCTACAAATCCCTTTTGGTTTGGACTTTCTCAACCACTCTTGTGCATGGGAGACCCAGAGAATTTGGTGAGTTAAAAGAAGCTGTGGGAAGGACAGACCACACAACCCTTTTCATTTTGTCAGAATTTGAGGGAAGTCCCCCTGGTCCCTCACAAAAGTGAGTCTGAGGGGGAATTCAGGTCAACACTCAGGAACTGAAAGGGTTGAAAGTAGACTTTATAAAAATGAATGTAATGGTATTTTCCGTTTCTTCTACCTATATCCCATGCATCTACCCCCTTTCTGAGAGTCATCTCATATAAGAAACAGTATTTTTAGAGAGAACAAATCAGCACAACTGATAAATACACTGAAAAAGTCCCCAAATCCCTGCAATGTGTGACATTATGGGCCTCCTACCTCCAAGAAAGGGTGAGTTAGGGGCATCAGTTCTCACAGCTTGTTATCTGAGTCCTGCTTGATAGTTCAGATTTCTGCTACATTTACCAACTTCTTGCTATCATTATTCTTTGCAATTGCATTGTTGCAGTCAGTGGGCATAGTTTCTTTCCTTTGTTTCCTTCATTCTAGGTCCATTTCTTATACAGATGTTTCCGTACTTCTCTGTATTCATCATACACATCACTTCTCACAGCAGAAGTATTACACCACATTCATAGTGGTGGGCATCTACTTTGTTTCAGATTCTTAGGGAACACAAAAGTGCTGTGATAAATATTGCAGAGTAGGTGGGGATTTTCTTCTTATCAGTTATTGTTCCCTGCGGGTAAAAGCTCAGTAATGGAGTCTCTGGTTCAAAGAGTATGGATATTTTTAGTCACTTTATTTTCATAATTCCAAATTTCTTTCCAAAGTGGCCATACCATCCCACAGCTCCATGAACAAGACTTATTATGCCTACTATTCCACAAGTCCTTCAACAATGACCAGAGCTAGGTTGTTGCTTTTTTGACATTTCTGCTAACTTACAGGGTTTGAGGTGAATAAAGGGAACTTTCTAACCCTAAGTAGATCCTTAAAGTGCTTCCATCCCACTACTAAGAAGGAGTGAATTCACAGTCAGACTAAATGCCTGTGGTTTCTGCTTAGGTGAATGGTTGGTATATGTTCCAAAAGTGTGTAGGCCCTGAGACTGTGGTCTATGAAACGAGAAGTAGAACTGACATAAAGATCTCCAAATGTAAATGTGTTTGGGTCTATAGAGCTGGATTCAAGCATGATACAGTTACCTGTCTCTAAGAAGTATTGTGGACCAGACTCCCACATGCACTGGAAACTTTTTTCTCCTTCCATAGAATCCTCACAAGATTCTCCTTAGATATAGCTCTCTGATGGGTTCTGAGGATTAATGGAGTCCAGAGAAAACAGTTTTCTCCATTGGGGGGAGTGTTGATCTCTGAAGCTACCCGGGGTCAGTTCATCGCCCACTACTTCTCTGGCAGATTCTGCTACTAATTCTGACTATGATGGATCTCTGGTCACTTGGGCACTCTCTCCTGGGAATATTTACTCACATGAGTTTATGAAAGAATAAAGATAAAAAGAAAGAAAAAAAAGAGAAAAAAAAGATAAAAAGAAAGAGAGACGTGGTATTTATGGACACATAGTGACTGGGTAGGAGATAGGGCAGCCACCATTCCCTCCACAATTCTGCCTCATTCCCTGTCAGGAAGGAAAAGAAGTTACAACAATAGCAACAAATGTCTCTACTACTCTTAAAGACTAGAGCTGAAGCCTGGGAGTGGTAGCCATAAGAATACCCAGAAAGAGAGAGGAAGGAGACATGACACCTGAGAGAGATTACACAAAGTAAGCACCTCCAATTTAAACTATATAGTAATGTATTCTATTCTACTATTCTGCAATTTAGACTCCATGTGTGAGTATGTGTGAGTGTGTGCGTGTATTCATATTATCTATCTTATGCATATAGTAAGAAAGCTAGGTGGTACACTGGATAGAGTGCCAGATATAGAACTGGGAAAATCATCTTCCTGGGTTCAAACTTGACACCTTCTAGCTGTGTCACCCTGGACAATTCACTTCACCCTGTTTGCCTCAGTTTCCTCATCTGTAAAATGAGCTGGAGAAGGAAATGACCAATCACTCTAGTATCTTTGCCAAGAAAACCCCAAATGGGATCATGAAGAGTTGTAAACAACTGAACCAAAAAATTCATGTAATATATTCACATTACACGCATGTATAAAATAAATCTACAATCATTGTACTTATGTGTACATAGTTTTAAGTATGTGTATCCTCCTGCGCTGCCACCCCCATTAGAATTTAAACTCGGAAAACAGGGATTATTTTGGCTTTTCTTCATATCTGGAAAACTTAGTAAAGTAGAAGCCCACAGTATGTGTCTACTAATTACTGCTTGTTGAGGAGGTTGTTAATACCCAGTTGGGAACAGGTGCAGCAAAGCAGCACAATGCTAACAGCAGCAGATCTCAGTAGCTCCATAGTAGCAGAAATATGATCTACTCATCCACATGACTGTCTGTCCTGAGTAGGTATTTCCTAAACGTGTGCCCCCATCACCGTGCATCACTATGCATGTCCATTCTTGCTTGTAGATTTATGGAAGAATACGCCCCTTTTCTCATTAGAGAAGTGTTCTTTTCTTTATTTCTTATTACACTATTTCGTTAAATGCATTTGTTTTTGGATTAGCTGTGTCCTTTAGCTGATCAGTCAAAGTAAATACACTTGAAGGGGCTCAGGAGCTATCATTTTGAAAGGATGCAGATCCACCAACTAACCTTGACCATGAGCTAGCTCTCCTCAAGAGCCCACATGTGAAAAGGATGGTGGCCCAGCACTGCTTAGATCCTAGCGAAGGCCCACACTCCTTTTCTCCCCCTCAATCTATGGTTTGAAGTGAAAAGTAACTGTTTCCTGCTTGAAATTAAAGGACTTATCTCTAGCAAGGACATATGTTGGGAAACTGGCTCAAACCTAGAAAAACAAATACACAACACTATGTTCCCAAGGTGAAACTATTATGATTATAACTTTCTGACTGACTTGAACAAAAGCAGACCAGCTAGACAGCAGTCTTATTAGCTATTCACACACAGGAACGTTGTCTAGGCCCAAACAGAGACCTTAGACAAAGCATGGCACTATACCACTGATTCCCACCCAGATAAAGCCTCTGGACCGCTGCTCCTCCCCTCCTGCCATGGATCCCTTGTTGTTCATTTTGTCTTTTCTACCGTTCCTCTGCTGTATCTCTCCTCCCTTCACCACCACACAGACCTCTAGAATTTCCTGACTTTTGGTCCAGCTCCTGGTCAGTGCCCTGGAATTGTCTCTTATAAGACAAGTGCAAGCAGAGTAAGAGAATGAAGTCTGAGGGTGTGCTTCAGCTGCCTTTCCCTTTGGAATTCTAATTCTCTTTCTCTCTTAGCAATGAATCTTTTACAAGGCTACTTCCACCAAAGCAATCCTCCTTCCTCTAGGTGAGTCTGTCTTAGTCCCAGATTCCAAATCCTAGAACTGAAATCTTCTGTCAAGTATTGGTTACTGGGTTGCTTCCTTAGCACACTTGAAAGCAGGAACTAAGGTGAAATAAGTCAGGTTGTGACCATCAAAAGGGACAGTACTTTAAATCCTTCCATATCTAGAAAATGAGCTTGGGGGCCTGCTTTTAACAACTAGTTAAGGAGTGGCTAGGTTACACAGTGAATACATCACTGGCCCTGGAATCAGGAGGACTTGAGTTCAAATCTAACCTCAGACACTTAACATTTACTAGCCATATGACCTTGGGCAAGTCACTTAATCCTAACTGCTCTGCCTTCTGCCTCCAAAAAAATTTTTTTAACCCCTAATTAGTTAAAATAGGAAGATACCAAAATGGAGAGCTTCCTGAACCCTACTCCAACAATCACGTTCCAGGTGAGATCCTGGTCTTTGTCCCACCCCAAGAACATTTGGTTTTCTGGGCTGGGATCTCTGCCTTCCTAAAGCATATAGGTGGCTCTCTGTCTCTATCCTTCCCTTTATATTTTGAAGGCCAAGTTAAGAATGTGTCTAAGAACCTTGATTTGAGGGTATCTTTTAATAGTGCTTATTTGTCATGGCTCTGGCAGACTTTATGTCTTTGAGTTCGAGCTATTGTGCTCATCTGAGCCCTCTAGCCACTTTACCCCAGGGGTCAGGATAATAGAAACCAAAAATAAAACCACAAACTAGAAATACTTCAGACTGTCAGTCATGGGGCTCTTCAGCAATCTAAACAAATGGGCCAATCCAAAGTAGTTACATAGTAAGAGAACTTTCAGAAAGAAATCATTTTGCTAGGGATACAAATATAAGAAGAGTGTCATGATAAAAATGTCAATATTTTGCTATCAATCCATCACCTTGAAATGAAAAGATCATATGCTATAAATCTAGTTTAAAAAACTTCAAAAAAAACCTCAAAGAGCTAACAATAGGAATGTAAATAATGGAAATGTCTCAGACACAAGACTGATTGTGTTACTGGGTGCCATACAACTTTTAAGACAGAGAGAAGAAAGGAGAGATTATAAAGGAAGCTATGATACCATTATTGCTCACTCCCTAAAAATTTGCTTGAGGAAAGCTGAGCAGAATAGAGCTATCATTCATCAGCTCATCTCAATTCAACAAGAATTGTTCTATCCCAATGCTGTGCTAATCTCTGTAGGAACACAAATGAAGCAGATGACACAGTAGCTGCCCTTGAAGGTCTTACAGTCTAGATGGAGAAACTAAACACAGACATATAACAAAGTTATATGATAAAATAAGGTACATATGATCAGGTGACCCAATGAGTCCACTGAAAAGTCCTGGAGGAGTTCATTTATGATCACATAATCATGCTAAGAAGGGTCATTTCCAGTGGGTTTTGGAAAACAGAAGAGCTAGTAGAACAGGAGGATGAGCTGGATAAGCTGTAACAGAAAGGAAGGGCATGTAATCTCAGCCTGATTCTGGGAGTGATGAAAACTTTGGAAAGCAACAAGAAGCATTCCAGAATGGAAGGCTAGGACATTGTGGCTCCATCCCAGCCTGGCAGAGAAACATACTGACTCCAACATATACCTCCAGAAACAGGAGAATGGTGAGGATGGTCTCACTTATGTGCAGATAAGAAGCAGCGCTTGCTCAATGATTTTTCAAACTTGAGCCAAATGGGTATTTGCATGGCCTTACCAAGCCAGGTGGTCCTTTCTATTCTCTAAGCAATGGCTAGAGCTTACAGTAGAGTACACTATGCTTTACCAGCACTGCAAAGCCAGGTCCCCTAGCAGAACTGAGCAGAGATGACATTCAATTAAAATCCATATTCATTTTTGTTCAGATATCCTATGTGGGTATATATGTCTATATAGGAGGGTATACGTGCATAGGAATACATATGTGAATATGTGTACATAGACAGAGGGCACAGGATCAATTGAATAGGAAGGGATGATATTTAAAAAATAAAATTAAGAGATGAAAGAGGAGTAGAATGAGAGGAGATGGGGAGAGACAAAATAGGGTCAATTACCTTATATAAAAGAGGCAAGGGAAAACTGTTACAATGGAGGGGAAGAACAGGAAGGCAAAAGGGAAAAGATCAACCTTACTCTCATTGAATTTGGCTTAAGGAGGGAATAACATACACACTCAATTACCCTATAGGAAAGTAGGAGGGAAGGGAATAAGAGAGAAGATGACAGAAGGGAGGGTAGATTGGGGGAGAAGGTAGTTAGAAGCAAACACTTTTGAAAAGGGACAGGGTCAAAGGAGAAAACAGAATAATTGGGGGACAAGACAGGATGGAGGGAAATACAGTCAATCTTTCATAATGTAACTATTATGGAAATGTTTTGCATAACTACACACGTACAGCCTATATTGAATTGCTTATATTCCCAGTAGGGGTGGGTGATGAGGGAAGAAGGGAAAGACTCTGGAATTCAAAGGTTTAAAATAAAATGCTTTAAAAATATATTGTTATTTTTTTTTACATACAACTGGGGGATAATGTATACAAGCACTGGGGTATAGAGATCCACCTTGCCCTACTGGAAAGTTGGAGGGAGAATGGGGAGGATATAGGAGAGAGCAGATTGGGGGAGGGGGTATACAGTGGGATCGCTGTTTTGGGGTGGTGGGGAGGGGTAAGACAGGGAGTAAATTTGTAACTCAAAATCTTGTGGAAATGAATGATGTAACATAAAAATAAACATAAAATTTAATTTAAAAAAACAGATATCCTATGTGGGTTTGTCATGGCCCTCTCTGCTGTTTTCCACAGTTCTAAGAGTGGAAGATACAATGGCCATCTTGCCCTCAAACTCTGTTTGCTGCAAGTGTTAGTGAGAGAGAGACGGAGTATTCTCATATATGTAGGAATTGAAGTGAACAAAAAAAAACATTGTCAAACTCCCACTAGAATGAACTGACTGAGAAGGAATTAAGTGCAGATTCATGAGGCTATTGTTAGCAAAAGAGAAGGACTGTGAGCAAGATCCACATATTCAAACAAAAGACTTAAACTAGTCAATGTTTGCAGGAAAGGTACTGTTTTCCATGATCAAAGTAAAGTTATTTTATATGCACATCACAAAATGGAAGGCAGGTAGAGAATGAATAGTATTTGCCCATTTGTCATGTTTAAGTATCCAGGCATATGTATAAAGTGAGCCGTTGTTCTTGTAGCAAGGTTAGAATTTACTCACAGGCCTTTCCTTACCTTGCCAAAATACTTCATCGCAAAGCCCTCCCTAAAGAAAAAATGATCTGGGGTAACAGTCCTAGGTCTTATGCATTTGGGAGTTCTGTGTTTGTGGAGCATTAATGTATGGAGCAGAAGGCCAAAAGCTCCCTTGATTTTCATTTTCACTATGAATACAAACCATAAAAGCAAAGTCTCACAGTACTTTGGTGGGTGGTGGGGAGGAGGGTCCCAAGCAAAAGTTGTTAGGCTAGAGCACAGAAAAGGAGATTCTGCCCCAAGTCAGTCCTTGGTCCTCTCAAAACCAAGAAGGCCTCATCTGTATATAGCCATGACACAAATGAGAGATAGAAGAAGATCTAATGAGATAATATAGTATATGAAATGAGCGCTGAAAACCTTAAAGCTGTATATGCGTTAGCTATTATTATTAATGGTAGTGCCCTATCTCTCCTTCAATAGACTCTGCAGATTGCATGTTATACCCTGACCTTTGCCCTCTCAGTTTTTTTGCTCTTCAAGGCTAAATAACCTCATTACTTTAGTTTACATTGCCTTATCTCAAAAATCTGCTTTAAAAGCCAAATACCTATTATTATGCCATAGGAAATAAGTAGGGACAACTTAGAGAAACTTGGGGAGATTTCTATAAACTGATACAAATGAAAGGAAGCAGGATCATGAAGCAATATTTTTTAACAATCACAGTTACTGAAGAACAAAAGCAATTTAATGACTAATGTTGGTTCTTTTTAAGAGATACATTTCCCTCCTTTTCTTCAAGAGGTAGGGAGATATGGTTATAGACTGGCTGCATATACTGTCATATGTACTTCCTATGTGGTTTGGTAAAGTGCTGGGTTTTAAAAAAAATTTATCACAAGGAAAAATTCATAGGTTGAGAGGGTAAGGCTAGAAATGATTATTATAAAAACAAAAGGCATCAATAAAATGAAAACTAACTAACAACAAAGAAGTCAATTCCATCAGGGAAGGGTATAAATGAGTTAGCAGAATTCTTTCAGTATTAGGAGACAGGAGTACTAGAAAACACGTGGGTGGGGTCAAGGAGGAAGGAGAGGTGGATTCCTGGTTGGTCTGGAGAAGATTCAACAGGTTAGGTGAATTTATATTATTTTTTAAAATTTTAAATGTTCTAGTTCAAGTTTTATTTGTAAGTATACAATTTAAAAAATAAAACATCACTGAAGATGTTGGCATCTAAGCCAGTGGGCAACTTAACAACTGTTACCCCAAACCACATAGGTCATCTTGGAAGGAAAGAGGGAATGAACTGAATTTCCTGGCTTTTTTGTGTTAGCAATTGTTCAGCCTCAAGGCAAAGGGATGGCAGGAATTACACAGCAAACTATCTACCTGAAAATAACAGCAAAAGATTTTCTAAGAGTATTTTCTGGTTAGTATGTTACTAAAGACCAGTAATCAAACACCCACAGTATTCCCCTTAAGAGATAGCCCATGTTAATGAAATCATGGTTTGTGTGGCAAGTTCATTCTTGTCATCTCTGACCAGTAGAGTGCTACTAAAAAGCAGAAAACATTACCCATCTCTGGATTAATTGATTACATTATTCTGAAGGAGGCAGAATGGGCTGTTTAACTGCTGGCCAATGTAATGCCAATAATGGGAAATTATCTTTTTTTCCCTTAGTTTTTCAAAATCTGAATATATACAATAGCAACGTAAAACACTAACAGTAATTGTTGGGGAAAAAACCTTCAAGATATCTATCTATCTATCTATCTACTGTGTGTGTGTACATGCATACATACATGTGAATACACACACATGTATGTGTACGTGTGTATTTTTTTCCTGGAAAGTAGAATGTAGGGCATTACAACCAAAGCAAACCAAAATCATTCGCATTAATTTCAAGGATAGCCTAGTCAAAGCTAGGCAGGGCTAACCATTCATAACCCCCAATGCAGCCTTTTTGCACATTTGTCCAAAGAAACCCGAACACTGCAGTCTGTGGCGGAGGGCAGGGCAATAGAGAAGAGTACAATGGTTCTTACTTTTTCTGGGACTTTATGTCACTGCTGTTGTCCTTCTCCCCTGTTATGGCAGTATCGGTAACGCTGTTACATAAAACTCAACAAAATGGCTCTGTGTTCAAAGCGGATCTCATGCAATGCAGGAGCCCTGGTGTGAATCAACATTTCCACATGCCTGGAATCCAGACGCAGCTGCCATCACAGCCGCTCCCTTGGAAGACCAATTGAAGGCGAAGATAACACTGTTGGCACTGAACATCAAAATCTGAGTTCAAAACAAGCAGACACAGAAGTCTTTAAATTATGTTTGTTTCTTGGGAATTTATTTTGTAGGTTTTGCCAAATGGGAAGAAATGTGACACTTTTTTTAGTGAGAAGAAACTTGTATACCGATACATTGGGGGTAAATACTTTTTTTTTTTAAATATAGCATAAAATTTCCACTGTTTATCATGGAACGACTTGTGATCATCTAATGACTGTCCCTGCCCAAAAGAATAGAGAAGCTGCTAGGAATGTTCCTACATTTGGGGGGTTTGTGTACTTTAAAAATTTTTTTTGATAAATATATTTCAATATAATTGGTTTCCTTTGTAATCCTATGTATCTAAAAATATTATTCTCGGCAGGTATCCACAGACTTTGCCAGAGTGCCAAAGGGGTGGCCATGACACAAAAAGTAAAGGAGGCCCCAAGCTACTTAAAACACTCCTAACGTAAGTTAGTGTCAAGGGACTGCAGGTTCACTGAGTCCCTGAGTATCTAACTGTAAGTATAGATGGAGATGGCAATGAAATCCATGGAAGCTGATTATATCACCAAGTGATGTAATGTTGTGTGTGTGGAAGGAGTGAAAAACTTCTCAGTCTGGAATGTACCCCTCCCCTGAGTGCTGTACCCTCCCCTTTCTCCTGTCAATTACTTTTACCTTCCTTTGTCTGTTTCCCCGCCTTGGGGAGACCCGTCCCATCTCCCTCCCCTTGCAGTCTCAGTAGGGAAGAGATTGGTGGGGTGGGCTCCTCCACCAATGAGAGGAGGCAGCTGGGCTGGGAAAGAGGACGGACTAATTAGGTCTTTAAAATCCTAGACCTGATCTTTGAAACTCTCTCTCTTGGCTGTTTGCCTCATGGGTTAACATCGGTAAGAAATCCCTCATGGGGCAGATAGCTCCCTTCTCCCAGGGGAAGGGAATAAAGCCCTTTTCTTATCTAAGGCATCTCTGTGTTTACTTTTATAATTCAATTAAGGATAATGGGTATTTTTCAACCCAAACAATGTGGAAGAGAGGGCTGGAAAGGGGAGGTGGGGTGGAAATTGAAGAAGAGTTTAAGTGACTTGCCTAGGCTCATTTCATTTGGGAGTGTTTAGGCAAAAATACTGATGTGGTTTGTCATTTCCTTCTCCAGTTCATTTTACACTGGAGGAAATTGAGGCAAATGGGGGGAGAGTGATTGCCCAGAGTCACACAGATAGGAAGTGTCTGAGGCTGGATTTAAACTCAGGAAAAGGAGTCTTCCTGATTTCAGGTCTAGCACTCTAGGCCACTGAACCATCTAGCCGCCCTTATACAGTGGTGATCCATTTTTGTCTCACTTATCATGGGGAGAACAGGGACATGGAAATGATTCTTGTGTGATTACAGTAGTATCTGAGATTCATTTAGCATCTTAGGCTTTATTCACTAAGTACATTACATGCATTATCCCATTTGATCCCCATAATACCTCTGAGGTAGGAAATTACAGGTGTTACTTATCCCTAGTTTTTAGGTGAGGGTGCTGAAGCTCAAACAAGTGAAGGAACTGGCCTATGTCACACAAGGAGGAAACCTACAAGTTGTATAATATGAACAAGACCCTTGTCTCCCCTGAGCCAGAGCCACATGAGACTTGACTCCAAGTACCAATACTCTTTCTACCTAATCTCAGTCACCATATGCACTTAAGACTCACCAGGCATCTGAGAGGCTCAGGGAAATATTTTTGGCTAGGGAGATTTCTTTCTTAAGATCCTAGAGGTAATGTAGTTCAAACCCCTCATTTCACATATCAGGAAACAGGTTCAGAGAAAAGTAACTTGTCCAAGGTCACACTGGTAAAAGTAAATAGTAGACAGGACTTGAATCCAGGTCTTTTGACTTCAAATCTATTGCCTGCTGATAGCTTCTTAGTTCTGCTCATGCTGTACAGAATTAATGGCTACTTCTTCCTATCCTGCTTATTCTACCTTAAACTCTACCTGCCCAGAGATCACCATGCAGGCCAGGAGGGGCCCACCACAACCCTGTGGGACTTCCTCAGACAGACACTTTTCTAAAGATCCCAACCCAATCTGTGTTGTATGGTTTGTACTCCCTTCTGGAAGAGGACTATGGCATCAGGGAGGTGATGACATGATTTGCAACTATTTTGGATTTGAGGGAGGGAGGACAGTGCAAGATCACCAGCCTCACTTTCACCTCCACATTCATCTGGGTGCAGTGGTCAGATACTGATCAGGATGACTGCAGATGGCCCAGGATGCAGTGGGAGACCTTGACCCCTTTAAGCTAATACACTGGCCCTGCAACAATACTGTGACCCCTACACTGAATGGCCTCACCCAGATTATAATAAGATTATTCCCTCCCAACAATGCCATCTGCTGATACCAGGGCCTTGCTATTTACACTGGCGCTCATCCTCAAGAACAACTGGGCTAGGTCATCTGCATTGTAGTTTAACTCTTCTATGTGTGTTGTCTCCATCAACTGTAATGTGAACTTGGAGAGCAGGGCAAGCTTCTATTTCTATGTCTGTTTCTTGTACTAGCAAATTGTATGGCATACACTAAGTGCTTAATAAATGTTTTTCCATTCAATATCATTCCATTCCACTGGGAGGCAGTTCTTCCTTCCAGCCATGGGCAATGTACCTCTCATTCCCAAGGGTTTCCCTGCTTCTTATGATTGGATCGGGGGAGCATGATCCAATCTCAGCTGTGTTTGATGGTCCCTTCCTTCATAAGGGGAGGAGAGAAATTGGACTTATTGTGGAACTTTTAATTGCTTTCATCTAAGAGAAATGAGGGAGAAAGGCATTGCAATTCTGTTGTTGTGGTCAAATCTATCTGACTTTCAATCTGATATCAATTTGATTTCCTTGAGGATATGAAAGATATACTGAGCAGGAAACCTTTGCATTAGAAATGAGAGGTAATCAAATCCTTAATCAGCCCAACTTCCTTCCCAGCAATACAAATTATGCCCAAGGAAGCAAACACCAGGGGGCTGTCACAAAATTTGACATCAATTTCAAAAGGAAGATTCTAATTGGGGGGCAATTCCTATATTAGGGGGTCTTAGAAAATGTTGGAAAGGGCATTTTTAACCCGCTAGATCTTTTCTAAAATTGAAAGTGCAAATTTAAATGGGCAAAGAGTGCTTGTACAGTGACCTTGAAAAGTACTGGAAGGTGGCAGAAAATCCCTCCCTCCCCATTATCCCCAGCCCATCTTTATCTAGAAGAACTGGGATCCAAACAGAATCTTTGAAGGAGTTAATGTTGACACTAAGTATCTGAGCCTTCCAGGTAGAACTATTCTAACAAGTGAGGATAAATTAGAGACAGTAGAAGGATGGATGAACTTCTACTGATTTATACAATGGTATTGGGCCCTGAAAAATTAGAGTAAAATTAACCTTTTTTTGGTAAATTTAAGTATTTCTGTTTAATCATTCCATGAAATTATATCTTTGGGGAAGGTTGAGCAATTCACACTTACACATGCAGCCAAACACATTAATGCTCATATAATATACAATATATAATAGAAAGACAGCTGTAATATTTGAAAGGTGATATAGTATAAAGGAAAGAACCCTGGATCTGGGGCCAGAAGACCTGGGTTCTAGTTATTATTTTCACTTTTTACTCAGGGGACCTTTGGTAAGTCCCTTCAGTTTTCAATCTCAGTTCTCTTCTCTGCAAAATGAGAATAATAGTGAACCATTATAAATAATCCAGTCAGCAAAGAAGGACTTATTAAGTGCTTGCCTTGTATCAGGGGACTACTGTAAGTACTAGGAGTAAAAAAAGAATAGATCCCCCCCTTCAAAGAGTTTACAGTCTAATAGAGGAGATAATATGAAAATAAGCCCTGGAGTCAGGAGGATCTGAGTACAAATCCGGCCTCAGAAACTTGACACACTTACTAGCCTGTGTGACCTTGGGCAAGTCACTTAACCCCAATTGTCCTGCCTTCCCCCCTTCAAAAATAAAAATAACTAGGTCCATAAAAGATATACACAGATTATATGGAAAATAATCTCAGAGGGGAAGGCACTAATAGCAAGGGGGATTGGGAAAGGTCTCCTGCAGAAGATGGAATTTGAGCTCCGTCTTGACGGAGACCAAGCAAACCAAAGAGAGGATGTGAGTGGGTAGAGCATTACAGACATAGAAAACATCCAGTGCAAAGATGGGAGATGGAATATCACGTGTAAGGAACAACAAACAGGCCAGTGTGTGGGGGGAAGTAAAACATAATAAGATTAGAAAGGAAGGAAAGGGAAAAACTATAAAGGGCTTTAAATGCCAAACACAGGACTTTATATGTGAGCATGAAAGTAACAGGGAGCAATATAGTTTAAAGAACAAGGGGCCAATAGGATCAGATTTATACTTCAGAATAGGGTGGTGTAGTGGCTAGAGCACTGGGCCTGGAGTTAGGAAGATATCTTTCTGAGTTCAAATCTGACCTGATACTTACTAGCTATGTGACCCTGGACAAGTCTCTTCACCCTGTTTGGCTCAGTTTCTCATCTGTAAAATGAGCTGGAGAAGGAAATGGATAACCACTCTAGGATCTTTGCCAACAAAATCCAAACTGGGCCACAAAGAGTTGGACATGGTTGAAACAACTCAGCAACAGCAAATACTTTAGAAAAATTACTTGGCAAATGACTTGAGGGTGGGCTTGAATGAGTAAAGACTTGAGGCAGGGAGACCAGTTAGAAGACTATCATGGTAGCCAAGGAGAGAAGTGATGAGGGGCTCAACTAAGCTTATGGCCTAAGTAGGCTGCAGCAAGTTGGGACTAACTCAAGTTGGTCTAAAAGACATTGAAGATTCATATCATAGGCAATATAGTGTGCTAAAGTAGAAAGAGTGTAGATACTTTAGCACACAATATAGTGTGCCAAAATAGAACTAGATTTGGAGCTACAGGACCTAGGCTGCATTTTTGGTTCTCCTACTTCCCACATGTGTAACTCTGAGTAACTCATTTAGCCTCTATATGGGCCTCAGTGATATAAAACAAAGGTGTTGGCCAAGACCAGAGGTTTTAAACACATAACCCACAGGCAGCATTGCAGGGGTAACATTCTGAGTAAGACCCAAGTAGATTAAAATGTAACTGGAAAATATTAACAAAAGAAATAAAAATACAATAGAATAGAGATAATGTTAATATGTGGTTTTCTAAGTCAATATGTGGCCCTCAGGGATTCTAATGTATGGTTCAGTGGCCCTATTTCTATTTGAATTTAGCACCAGTCTGCTAGAGGAACTTCCAAATCTCTTCTAGCTGTAGATTTCTAATCTTTGATCCAGTGATCTAATTGATAAATGATGCGAAGAATAAGAATTAAGATATGTATACATATATGTGTTTGTGTGTATGTATATGTATATGTGTGTACATGTACATAAGTATGCACACACAACATAATATATTGTATATATGTGTACATAGATATATACATATTTACACATGTATATGTATATATATATACATAGAAAGGCGGATATTGGTACAATCAAGATATTCAAAGAAAAATCAAAAGATAAAGGTTCAGGACTTTGGTCTTCTTTTGAAGACTTCTGGGAAAATAAAGACGGATTTAGAATGGGAAGGCAAGGAGGGGTTTTGGCCTGCACTGGTGGGAGGAGCAGCTACATTGAACATTCACACTAATATCATTTAAAGTATCTAAATATTGGTTGTACCGCTTAGCTTGCAGAGTTGTTGTGAGAATCAAGGAGGTAAAGGATGAGAAAGCACTTTGCAAGTTAATAATTTTATCAATCCCTAATTTTTTTTTGTATTAAACTTGACTGGAGCTTTTATTCAAGTGGTAGGACAAAGCTGGAAAAACTCCAGGAATGTTTGTTTATTGTTCTTTATTTCACTGGGGGAGGATTTCAGGTTGCTCACACATACAAAATCCCAGGTGAGGTACCATGGTGCCTTCTTGTTACCCCTACACGGACACCTCTTTCCTCTATAAACTTAATACCACAAAGGCTTACCCCTTGAATACTGATACTGCTTTTCCAGACTATGACAGTACCTGAGGCCAGGACTGTTTTGCTCTTGTCTTTCTATCCCCAGGGCTTAGCACATAGTATGTGAGAGGGTTCAATCAGAGAAATTCCTTCAAAATCCAATAAAAATATTGCCCCCTCCGTGAAGCCTTAACACATATCTCTAGTTAATAGTGGCTATTCTTCTCAGACTTCTCCAAGGACTTGGTTAAAATCTCTATAATTCACCTATTATGCTAATTTAATTTATAGCCACTTCTCTGTGTAGACATAATATCTTACTCTGAGGCTAAAAGCTCCATTAAAACAAGGACCTCTCTTATCTCAAACTCACATTTTTCCTAAGCCTAGCATGGAATTCTGTACAAAGTAAGCCCTTAATAACTGTTTGCTGAATTGAATAGAAAAACACAAAAGTAATTTGAAGAGATATTGATAGTATGTTCCTTGGCAGAGATAACACATTAGCTACTTAAATCTATTAGCAAGGATTTCTTATCTGATTCATTATTACTCTCTATAGGGGGAAATATTCTCCTGGGGAACTATATCTTGCAAAAACCCATACAGAGTATAGGTGGTGATTATGTCATCCAAGGCTAGACTCTACTTGGAAGGGAGGGAGTGTTTTCATACTGTCTTTTGAGAGCCTAGCTAGAACTCATAAGAGTGGTGGGTCAGAAGCTACCGTGTAAGCTATGTCTCATTCCTGACACTATTAACTGTAGATTTCCCTTTTTCTATGACAGAAAGCAACAGCTACCAAAATGCAGCTGTTCTTCCAGCTGTGGGACTTTATTCTGCCATGTGAGTCTCCATTCCTTCAAGACTCTATAAAGGTCCTGGGTTCAATAGCTAGGTAGGCCGCTAGCTTCTTTACAATGTGATCATATGATAAATCAAAGAACACTGAGAGTGGACTCCAGCTTGTTTTTCCTGTTTTGGAAACTTATGGTACCAGGCTGAGAGAAAACATACACTTTACATTGCTTAAATATTTGGGACATTACAGTTTAAGAAACTTATGGCAAACTGTTCACCACTTGATTCTTAACAGTTATATCTTGCATTCAATTTTAAATAAATGTGCTTTCGTACTGCTATGCCATCTTGTGATTAATTCCCATGCGTTAGGGAGAGGTTCAGAGGGAAACATGGGGGATTGCAAGCAATGGTTGAATTTATGGTGAATTTACCCCTGTTTTAAGAACCACTAGGTACCACTAGGATACTAAAACAACCAACATCACAGAGGGAGAGCAACTTCTTGAGAGACAGAGAAGACCGAAAAGTTGAGCAGTCTTTAAGGCCATGGCACAGCACAATAGTTGACCCTAAGTAGTCAGGAGGCAGCAAGAGGCCTGAGGAGGCAGCAAGAGGCACGACGAAGCTGCTGAAAGCTGGGAAATCTCTGAAAGAAGGGTTGGAGGGCCACATGTGGACAAGTGTCACTAATGCTGCTTCAGCCTCAGGTTGGTCTTTGCCTACGTCTCTGCATTTGGACACTGTCATCTAGCAAGCAGCAGCCAGAATGAATTCATGAGAATGATGGCCAAAGAATGGGAATGTTCTGGTATTGAAAGTTTCTTGCATTTACAGATTCTGAGGTATGGATTTATGTTGCTTTGAATCGATATCTCAAACTAGTATCAGATGTGACATGATTTTTGATGACTCTGAAAACTATGTACTGATCCTTAAACTAAATAAATCTGTGCATTCAAAAGTACAAACACATTCTCTCACCTAGCACTTCTAATGCTAATAAGTCCACAAATGGTTTACTGTTTTAATACATAACTTCAAGTTGTTATAGTTCTATTTAAAACTTAAGTTGTGCAATTTCTTGCAAAATCATAAATCACTGCATTTGACTTTTACTCACTCAACCACTCTAAATATTGAGCTTTTCTGACCTTACTTCTTGAACCAGAAAATCAAATAGTTGATCTCCTGTATTTTCTCAGATAATTAGCCTGAGTATTGAACACCTGACCCAGGCTTTTTAAAATTTGAAGCTGATCACTTTTCCTGATGATATGGCTTCATTTCTTCACAAGTGACAAGAAATACTTGACTAGGGTCTCTTTTAAGGAAAAATGGATTCAATTACCCTAATCTTGCTAAAACGAAGATATCATTTGGATAATGTTTAATCGTTTAAAATCCAATGTCTATGCTTGAGACTGAATTAATGTCAATGCTAAGCAGGAGAATGCAGACCACAGAAGCATATGACCAGGGCATCTCCAGGCTTCTTAACTGTATACAATTACCACTATAAGAAATTAATAGTTGCTTCTGGATCCTCAGCTAATAACCATATCCAAAACGGTTGGGGCTTGGAGGGGGTGTTTTTTTGTTACTGGTAAAGAAAAGAAGATGATATTGAGGGTACTGTGGCAGTAATGCCAGACCGGTTTATTTCCCAACACCCCTGGCAGGGTTCTTTTTGAAGACTACCCAGAAGTCTCTAGGTACTCTAAGCAGGGGATCTGATGGAGCATATGCAAAAACTATCCCACATTTCACCCAGGCTGTTTCTTTGCACCTATAATGGCCTCCAAGAAGACAAAAGGGTCAGATGAAAATTAAACAATTCAGTCAATCTCTAAAGGCATGGGCTTTTTTTTCCTGCAGGGTCAAACAATCCACTGCACTGCTGCTATCCATCATACTGCCTGGTAGTTTGGGGCATTGCAGAGATATAGCCCAACATCTATTTAAGCAAGATCTAAATATGTTTGAATACTTAATGTCCATTTTGGATACTACTCCTGTGCCACCTCAGACTCTGGAATCAGTTAAGCATTCCTACAATGAATTCTTAGGCTGAAATCCAGGATTTCTAAAGACACAATACAATGTCTTCTCTATTTGAAGGATTTGCAAAGCTCGAGGCTCCTCACCTAGGCACAAAGCAGATCATTCCGATAAATTGTGTAAATTACAAAAAAAAATGATTGAATTATGAAAGCTAAAATGACTTCTTTCACATCCCTTAAAAAGTGCCTTTAGGCAACGTTCAATCCAAGACACTTCCAAGACCAAAGTTCAAGCCATTAATGGGGGTGAGCTAGAGGATAACAAATGCTCATAAAACTAGGAGTCTCCTCTGCATTCTTTGAAGGTATTACAAATAATCTATTCCATTTATTCTCTAAAATTGTTTTTATCTATCCATGAACTTGCTTGGAAAAAAGTCTGCTAATACTGAGCTCTAGGAACTTTCCACATAGAAGAGAGTAGAGAAGAAGTTTCAGCTACTTGGTAAGAATCTTGAAAATGTATTGACTAGCCTGAGACATGTGGCCCAGGTGATCTCACTGGGAAAGAACAAAAATAGTATCACAAGGTGTGGCAGTATCATCAGCAAAAGTGGTTCAGCAGAGGCCAGATAGAGAGAAGAAGAGCAGCAGCAGTGCAAGAAGCTTCTCAGCTTCTTCCATAGGAAGAGGCATGAGGAACAAGAACTGCAGCAGAAGACAGATATATTCAAGAGCTTCTGAACAATGAAACAAGGAAGGCAACACTGAGGCCCCAAACTCTGTTCACCTCAAGGGCAAGTTTTTCAGGGAATTCTTAGTTCCCACTGGAAATCTGTGGGAGAATGTGTTCTCTGTATTAGGTGGCTGAAAGTAGTTCCACTGACTGAATTCTCCTGGTTGTTTAACTCGTTATTCCATTCCAGTGAAGTATGTTCAGTTTTGTTTTGCTGTTCCTTCTCCTTCCTTTCTTCCTTCCTTCCTTCCTTCCTTCCTTCCTTCCTTCCTTCCTTCCTTCCTTCCTTCCTTCCTTCCTTCCTTCCTTCCTTCCTTCCTATTTCCAGAGAAGATGCTGGATTGGTGCTCACTCCAAATATTACCTCCCAATAAACCCCAAAAGTAGTTGAATTCCAGAGTTAATTTGGATATCCATATAAATATGGACATTTTCCAGTTAAAATCATTCAATAAACAGTGAATGCTATGTATTGGGAAAGAGAAAAGTAAAGTACCTTGTCCGTTTTTACACAATGTGGTGATGGGAGTGACTAGACTTTACTAACCATCAGAAAAATGTTCTATCCAAAATTATCACAATTTTATCCAAAATTATCACAAAATCAAAGGACTAGACTTTCAGAGGGTCAACTCTTCCATGCTCTTACCTCTCAGAAGGATGATACCAGCTTAGAAATAATTCTTTAATTTTGTGCTCTTCCATGCCCTAGAAACAGGTAATCACCTTATATTAATTTTTCAAAAACAAATATTACAAATGTCATGACAGATCTGGTGTCATTTACATCTTCAAATCCTTATTGCCTACTGTGCACAAGCTTTTCATTTTAAAAAAATCATTGCACATATTGGCTCTTCCTTCCAAAATCTCCTTTTGGGGGGAATTTCTAAATTAAGAATAGTTATGGGGAAAGTCACAGGCAAAATTTGCTTTGGATAAACACTTAATTTCTATGTTATGGGACTGAATTTTCTTGGATTATATAAAAGCCAAAACAAAGATGAATTTACCATCTCCCCTGAAATGTAGTACTCTTGCTATGAGCCAGATAAGATATATTACTTTCTTTTCTTTTCACAAACTTTTCTGTTTCTGGATTGAACTTAGGAAAAGTCTTGAGAAATTGTAAGTGGCACAGAAAAGATTTTGAAACATATAACAGTCACCACAGCTTATAGGAGGAAGAAAGTATTCTTGTAGATTTAAAAAATCGTTCACCCTTCATTTGCCTCAGAGGCTGATCATTTAAATGGCTTCCAAAGAGATAGTATTTGAGAAAGATTTTTTTTTCCTAATTATAAGCCAGAAGTTATTTACATGTGCTAGGTCATTTGAAAGAAAAACAGCTCAGTTTGTTTGATATCCTTTAAAAGGAAATACCTTCCAGTAGGAGCACTATTCCTCTAAGGGATAGTTGTGATTAGCATACTCCAGGGAAATGAGCATTGGAGAAAAAGGCACAAGAGTAATTAAGATATTAATGTAATGTTTTTAGCCATTGTGAATCCAGATCTTTTCAAACACATGTGTAACTGGGGAGCTAAAAGTCCAATTGCATTCAAAATAACGAAGAGAAAATTCACAGGGCTTTTATGGGAACCACAAATACAGAAGAAAACGCAATTTCATTAGGAAATCTAAAAAGGTAGGTAAAATACAAAATTAATATTTAAGTTTTGGGTGTTTAATAAGAGTATGAATCAATTTGGCTCAACCAAAATGTATTAAACACTAACTTTATGAGGAGAATTTTGCTAAATTCTGGGAAAACAATGCCAAAAAGGGAAACTGTCTCTGCCTAGAAGGAAGCCAAATGCTATGATACAGTCAATCAGATTAAGTAATAGCTTCCTAGGGCAGTTAGGTGGCACAGTGGCTAGAGTACTAGGACTGGAGAAATGAAAATCTGAACTCAAATTCAGCCTCAGACACTTCCTAGTTTTGTGACCTTGGGCAACTCACTTAACCCTGAAGGCACTCAGATGGCACAACGAAAAAAAAGGAGGACAACATGATCAGCTTACACTCTAGATAAGAGACAGAATGTACCTTCATGGAAATAAAAGAAAATTCTTCAAGTTTAGTGTACCCTAGCCATCACTAAAAGCTTATTTTCTCTTTAATCATTTCCCCTTTAATACTTATTTCCTGAAATTGCCAAGGGATTGAGGTATGAAACATGATCTAGAAACCAGATATTTTGACAACAGTGATTGGTCTGTAATATTATTGGTGGCTAAAGTGGTGCGAATCCCCCTCCCAGGCATAGTCATTATTTCAATATTTTACAACTCATCCCTTTTCTTTGTTACTCTTGCTGAAATCTTAAGTCTCCTTTATGTCACAAGCTGATAGTGTGGTGGGGGAAAAGGTGAAGCTCCAAGCAGAGGAGGAGATTCATCTTTGTCCCACCTTCGGGCCTTCTGCATACTAATGGTAGAGGTAAACAGCAGACCTGCTGGGCCAGTCCACTGATGCTGCTTCATATAATGGATTTAGGACAAAAAGTTGCGGATCAATCAATATTGTACAACTGCAATCATACACTGAATGTCAATATTAAAGAGTTACATAAATGTGAGCTGTCATACACTAAAACTCCGAGTCTTTCATCTCCTCAATGTGGCCCTTTCCTTCCTCTCCCCAGGAGGCATATATCAGTCAAAATGACAATAAAAATCATGACTAATCAACATATTAGGAGTCTGCAATATTTTAAGGAACACTGTGTTGATTTTTTTTAATAAAGCACCAGATTAATTTATAAAAATCAACCCCTAATTTATCTTAAATGTAAAATAGCCATATATAGTATATATTTGCTTAAAGTGAGACATGGAACTATCTGGGTAACAGACATTCCCTAAACGATTAGGATGAATGAGATTTGAACTGGGATGCTTTCCAGTACCGTTAAAGGAAAAGGAATCTCTTCCTGCCAGGAAAAACCACTTCCCTCCATTTTATACAATGGCTTTACTGTTCCACCCTCCCCACAAATATCCCCAGGTTACTTTTGAACAGTCAACTATCTATGCTTCCATTCCGAGGAGTAATCAATCTCCAGTGTGCATTTTTTTCATGTATCAAATCCTGGAAAGTCATAAAAATGTGAATGGCCTAAAGTGACAGTAGGTCTGGGCTCAGCCAGGACAGTGGGAAAAGAGATGAAGGAGGAACCCACTATTCCAATCAAGAGAAGAAATAAGCATTCAAAAAGGTTCTGGGGAAGTGGGGGTGGTAGGGTTTAGTGAAATGAAGATGCTGAAGCCAGAACAAACAGAAAGCTATCAGAAAAAGCATGCTTAATAGGTCTCAGTATAGGACATTAATAAGGAACAATCATATTCATCATCCAAAAGAATGCTTCAATTTAGCAGCAGCCCAGCAGTTAGAAAAAAAAGGTTAAGACCTAGGGAAGACGAGGAAAAATCCAACAAACAGATTTTCTCCCCATATAACACAAAATTTTCTTCAATCTCATGTTTCAAAAAAAGTAACAGTGACATGGGAGCTGAATATCTTAGGTCTTCAAGTTCTCTAAATAAAGCACAAATTAAAATCAACTTTCTGTTATCAATTGGTAATACTGTGGTCACCTTTTTTCAAGTTCATATCATGATAACTGCTTCTAATTCTTCTAAGATTAGATGTAGATGGGAGGGGGCACAAATAATCTGAGAAAGTAGCCTATGTGAAGTTGCAAGGACATGGTCTAATTTTTAAAATGCAAAATTTTCTACCAATGCAAGGAGTGGGGCAGAATATCATTGCCTACATGGAAGGCAGTGGCTCTAGGGAACTAAGCTTGATCCAAATAATAAACAAGTTGGTTTTAAAGTCCTTCTATGGACAGCCTCATTAAATAACTAGAACTTGCTTAGAAGTCGAAACAGATAATTGATTTCTCAGAAAATCCAAAGGAAAGTAGAGACTGCTAGTGATGACCTAAAATAGCGAATTACAGAACCACAGCAGAGACCTGTCTTTCCAATCTATATTAGGTATATGATCTTGGCTAAGTCATTTCCCCAAGTTTCAGTTTCATCAGCAATAAAAAGAATATGACCATATTCTTATTAATTCTCAAAATACATACATATATGTATATGTGTATCTTTGTATATGTACACATAATTATATATGTATATGTATATGTATATATATATATATATAAAATATGGTTACCTACTAGGTCATGCTGCTTCTCTACATACACATACACATGTGCATATGTGTCAATAGAAGGTAACTATGTGATTATTGGGTTTTAGAGGTTTTTTTTTATTTTTCCTCATTGATCTTAGAGGAAGCTGACTGGCCCCTGCAGCTGCCTGTTGTGGTGTATAGGTATGCATGTGTGCATATGTGTGCCCATATGGATATGTACATATATACATACACAGAGTACATATGTCCACATACACATGTCTATACACACACATTTATATGCACATATATACATATATAACATGACAGACAGCTGCAGAGTTCAATCAAGTTCCTCTAAAATAAATGAGCAAGGGGCGGCTAGGTGGCGCAGTGAATAGAGCACTGGCCCTGGAGTCAGGAGTACCTGAGTTCAAATCCGGCCTCAGACACTTAACACAAAAAACTAGCCGTGTGACCTTGGGCAAGTCACTTAACCCCAACTGCCCTCCAAAAAGCAAAAAAAAAAAAAGGAATGCATTAAAATAAATGAGCAACAAAACCAAACCCCCAACCCTGATAATCTAATACATACTTTCTATTTACACATACACGTATGTGTATATATTGATACATGATAAACACTTGTTGAATAACGGTATTTCAAGTGTTAAAAAGTTTCCATGTTTGCCACCCAAAGGAGTATCTGTTAAAAATTTTCATAAGAACCTTATACGTAACTCCAAAAAGCCAAACAAAGCTGGAAGGAATCTAAATGTCCAACAATAGGGGAATGATTAAAAATGTGTGGTTAATTAATATAACGGAGGACTATAATGAAATTATTATGGTCAAGCATGAGGAAGAATGTGGAAAGACCTTCAAGAAACAAAACAAAATTTAAAAAAAGGCAGAGTGAGAAGAATGGAGAAAACACTAACCACCATCATACGAAATGAAATGAGAATGAATGGGAAAAAGCTGTTAATGGGAGCTCTTTGAGGGAAAGACTGAAAATCATTGAAATTAACTAAATTAAATGTAATTAGCTACTAAGCAATTTTTATTGTTTATATTGAAGTTTAATATTGAGTTTCCAATGAAACATTTACTTTTTTAAAAATCTGTATTTTTCAGTAAAGTTTCCACATTTAAAAAGCACCCTATTTCACCACTAGAGCACTATTTCCCACCATTATTTGGTCAATGTAATCATAGAGGATAACTTTGAAGAGAACAGAAGTGAAGAAGAAGATTTGGGGGGAAGGTCCTCTACAGCAGATCAGATCTTGACTATTACAGAACTGACTGACAGGTTAGAAAAGGCAATATTTTGCTATGTCTCATATTCATTAATTTCATTAGTCAAAAAACATTTATTAAGCACCTAATAAAAATAATAATAGCTGACATTTATACAGCACTTACTACATGCTGTATATAAGATTCCATGATGGATACCACCCCAGAGATTATATTTGAACACGATTATTTAATACATGGTCTATAACATTAAAGAATGTCCTGCAACATGGGAAAATATTCAAACCTAAAGTATACACTAATGTCATTGAGGATGCTCTGCACAGAATCCACTACCAATAGTGGGAGTTTTCTAAATGTTTCCTAATATCGAATGACATTGGACTATTTGCATCAAGCCCCAGAAAAATCACAGTTTCATAAATGGAATACATAGTTATTCAAAAGAGACTACTAAGGTAAAACAGAACGGTTAGAAAAATGTATACTGTCTAGATAATGGCATGCATTTGGATGAATAGTCCATTGAGACAGCACATAAATGTTAGTGTATATGTATGTTAGAGGTATAGGTGTGTGTGTGTGTGTGTGTGTGTGTGTGATGGGGGGAGAGGAACCAGCAGAGGGGCCATGGATGGTCCATAGTTCAGTAAGGAAAAAAAAGATTGGGTTGTATCACATTTTGGACAGTGTATAGGGCTTTTAATAATCCCAAGGTGCTTGTTGTCATCATACTCTTTTAAAAATAACATTATTCTTCTACCAATCATAGAACATCACAATCTCAGAAAAATCAAAATCGTGGAGCACCAGCACTGGAGTCATGAGGAATTCAGTTCGAATCTGGCCTCAGATACTTAGCAAAAAAAGGAGCCGTGTTGACCTTGGGCATGTCACTTAACCCCAACTGCCTTACATTCTTTCCTCCAAAAAAAAGTCAGTAGTGAAATTACAATGCTTTCATCAAGGAGAGTGAGTTCAGCTACTGGAATTGAAGTGCTATGTATGAAAAACACTACAGCCACAATCTAGAACAGGACAAATACATTTGGCTCTACAAATCAAAGGCCAGAATTTAATCAGATTCTACTAAAGGGGGATGCAAGCAGTATGGAAGTTGGACTTTTTCCTTTAACTTAAACTTTAGTGAAGGAAATAAGATCAACCGAAGTGAATTGTTATCCAATGGTCAGGAAATTATTAAAAGCCTACCTCACGGAGGTATTAAAGGAGCCAAGCAAGCTGGGATACTTGGCAGTTCCTCTTCTGTAGGAGCCACCTCTGCTGTGAATGCTTCCAGGGAATCTAGAGAATGATGCCGTAACATTCAGTAGGTAAAAATCCAACTTTTTTTTTCTTTATTTCTTTTTCAGAGGCTCTTTCTAGTCTCAGACAAGCACATAGTTCAACTTTCTCATTATAAACATCAGGCAAGGGACGAAACAAGCTGGTGTATGTGCAGGAAATGTATGTGCCTCTCTTCTGGAGCAGTCATAACAGAGTCCAAATGGAAATGAGATTCCTCTCCTATAACTGGCGAGGTCTTCCAGCTACTCCTGTGTGCTGATGGTATTATACTGACAACACCAAACCCCAGGCCACTGGAGAGCCTCCTCACTTAACTATCTACTCATGGCAAAAAAAGAGTCTGTATTTTTTGTTAGTCAGAACTTGGAAAAAACAAACAAACAAAAATCCCCAAACATTTCTACTTATAAAGAATAGAAATGGACAGTTATTCACAAAGATACACATCTCTATTTTAAAAATTATAAAATGAATGCGTTCAAAAAGCATTTATTAAGTGCTTACTATTTGCAAAGCACTGATCTAAGTATTGAGAATACTAACAGACAAATAGGATAGGCCCTGTTCTCAAGGAGTTCACATTTTAACGGGGGGAGGGGGGCAGAAAGGGACACAATACATGTCAGATGGAAAGGGTCTGCAAAATGTGAGGTATGGTACCAAAGCAGATGGTGATGCCTCTTTTGAAATAACATTTTCACTGAAAAAATTATAGTTTTTGATGTTAAGCCATTTGACCGAGCCAAGGACTCTGGAGATAAGAACTTTGTTTTCTGCGTCTTCAGTAGCTGAGGCCACAGCACTGGCAGGAGCAATGGGCAGGCTGTATCTCCCAGGATGATGGCTGTAGGCACCGAGCTGGAAACATTGTTCTTCCCAAGGCTTCTGGGTTCAGGGTCCTGGGCTGTCTCCATCAATGTCTGAGGGGAGATAGTGGTCAAGTGGGTAGTGATTGACTTTCCTGGCATGTGATACCTAGCATGTTTCTTTGCAGTATGCCTCACTCTTTTAGCTATGTTGACCTACTCAATATCTAGTAATAGACGGTTGGCAACTGATGGGGATGGCTGGTCCCTTTTCTACAGGTGGTGTTACCTGAATATGGGTAGTGAGGGCTGGGCTAGAAGCAAGGCCACTCTCAAGGCTTCTGTGCTTAATCTATAGGCTGGTGGTACTTGGTCTGCAGTTGCTGCTGGTAGTGATGAGAAAAGCTGGCCTCTTCTCTACAAAGATTTCTCTCCCTAAGGATGACTACAAGGGTGGGACTGGGAGATGGTCTGGTATTCTGAGGGAGTCTGTTATTCTCAAGTCTCCTGAGTTCTGGGTCCTGGGTTTTAATTATCAGGGTCTGGGGAAGATGGTGCCCAGAATACACTGTCTTCTGTCTTTTTCTCAGGGTGCCTTGCATATAATGTAATAAATTAACATCATAATGTCATATATAAATTCAGTATGTAAATTTCAAAACTGTCGTGATTGTCTATCTTTCCCTCTGGCCTATTTTATATTTTGTTCTGTGATGTATAAAAAGTTTGAAAGACATAGTTCCTGGGCAATTAATCATTTTATTAATCATGCTAGCAGATAATTAATAAAAGGGATCAGTGGCACTCTCAAATGCCAAAGACCCCTCCTGGAAACCACTCAACATTTAAATGTCCCTTGGAAAAGTAGGTGCTCCTGAGGGTGGAAATCAACTCTGATTGGTTAAGAAATAATGATAGAGGGGCGGCTAGGTGGCGCAGCGAATAGAGCACCGGCCCTGGAGTCAGGAGTACCTGAGTTCAAATCCGGCCTCAGACACTTAACACAAAAAACTAGCCGTGTGACCTTGGGCTAGTCACTTAACCCCAACTGCCCTCCAAAAAGCAAAAAAAAAAAAAAAAAAAAAGAAATAATGATAGAAAAAACATTACAAGGACAGGTAAGCTTATTCCAATGAGGGTTTGAGGGACATGACTGATCACTTAGCCTTGGACAAAGAGACTTATCTCTTCTGAGCCCACCCCAGTCAAGAGCAATCTAGACAAAAGGAGGAATTCACTTTGCCTAAGACTTGTTTGAATAAAACACATTGGGCCAGAATCCACCAATTCACCTGAATTAATTTTTTTTTACCTTTTGATCAGATCTAAACTTTCCCAGTTGGGTGCCTCTCACCTAATATTTCATCTCATCAGCCCAGCACTTCAAAGGCTGCCTGGGTAGCCTATGGGGGTTGATTTCTAAATGAGGAAAAGGAAGGAGAAAAACCTTAGTCCTAATTCAATAACTGGCCATTAATATGGGAGAAAGAGAATAATTTCTCTCGGTTCTGTATATTTTTTTTAAATGCTTCAATGACTTCCTTTATTTCTTCAATTTTTCTGGCATTAGTATTACTATTCCCCTTTCACCTAACCCCATTCCCAATTTTTTAAAAACCCTTCCTTATAACAAATAGAGAAATAGTGTGGCATAGTGTGATCAAAAATTGGCCAAGAAGTCCCAGGCTGTCAATGCCTGGGGAAGTTGTCTAACCTCTGGCAGGTCTAGGTAATTCTCTAAAAATATAAATACTAGAGAAGGTGCTACCCAGTGTAAGTTCTTCACCTGAGAATTCCCTGAACTTGTTCTTGTCCGTTACCAATTTCTATTATGATAAATAATCACAGTCAAGTAAAATAAATCAACGCATTAATTGGCCAGGCCCCCAAATGCATATGTTATTCTATATCTTTATTCCATTTGATATTCATTTTATAAAAGAGGAAACTATGCTTCAGAGAGGGTAAGTGATTTGTTCTTGGGTCACACAAGAAGAAAGAAGAACTGGAGCCCAGGTTTTCTTGATTTCAAATCCAGGACCCTTCCTGCTGGGCCAGGTTTTTTTTTTTTATTCTATTGATCAGGGCCTGAGAAAGTCTTGAATTGATTCTCAAAGTACTAAGGCAGTGGTTCTTAACCTGTAGGTCATGACCACTTTGAGGGTAAAATGACCCTTTCACAGGTATCACAGGGGTTGCCTAAGACCATCGGAAAGCACATATTTACGATGGTCTTAGGAACGGAGACACTGCTCCTCTATCCATCTCCCGGCAGGTCCACCCACATCCAGATACGCCCACATATGGGTATTAAAGGGTCATGGCATTAGGAAGGTTGAGAACGACTGTACTAAGGGATTTACAATGTAGAACACTTCAAATGACTCATAATCCAAAATGTTAGGGTTGAAACTTTTTTTAAAGGATGTTTCTAACACTGTTATATTTTAGCAAATCACATACCACTATTCAGGAAAATGTCTTTCCTGGTAGAATAAGCAGAACGAAGATGGTAGAGTGAAAGCAGGAACTCACCTGAATTTGCCTATAAATTCCTACAGTAACCTCTAAAAAGTGAATCTGAACAGATTTTTGAGTGGCAGAATCCATTGGGGGATAGAGTATGGCAGATTTCCAGCCCAGGAAAGTGTGGAAATTAACCAGTAGAATTTGTTGTGTCAGACAGGGGGAGGCTAGAGTGTGGAGCAAGTGGATTGCGCCAGCATAGACCTGACCATAGTGGAACTGGAGTGAACCCAGGGGGAACTGACTCACCAATCACAGGGACAACTCTCAGACCTCTCACCACAGAATGGGGATCTGTCAGAGCTGGGTAAGAAACAAGCACAGGGCCTGTGGAAGCTCCAGAAGCTACTCTTAGAGCTATAAGCCACAGTTTGGATATTTAAAAATCACCTGCCTGAATTTCTGGGAGCCAAGATGGCAGAGTAAACCAGTTGTAAACCACAGAGTGAACTCATTCAACTTTTTAACCCTGAAAACCCAGAAAATATTGTCCCAATGTAAAATTCTGGAATACAGGAACCAGTGGCAGGCTTGGGAAACCTGAATGAAGGGTGTAGCTGTGGCTGCACTGAGGCTAAAGTACAGGCTGGGAGGTGTCCCAATGTGGCCCATCTCAGCGTACCAGCAGGAGATCCTGAACCCCACGGGGTAACCAGCAAGCACTAACACCAGAAGCCCAGGTGTGCCTTTGTACAACCAGGGGAATCAGCAGACACCAGTGCGGTCCTGGTCAACAGAAACTGAACCTGCCTGAGCTTGAGCCCAGGGACACAGAGACTGAATACTGAAGTGGTCATACCACCCCTCCCCCACACTTCATGCTGTGAGCTTCAGTGTAACCCTGGGGAAATGCCAAAAGTCCTGGTTGTGGCCTCAGTCTAGGCACTGAGAGGCCACATCATGCAAAGTCGATAACCAGGCATCTAACTCTTGAGATAAGAGTTGTGGGTCAGAGCCTTCTGTACCCCAGAAGCAGAGATCCACTTTAAAAGCCAGAAAACAGGCAATCACAATGGGAAAAATGCAAACTGGAAAAACGAAGACTACAGAATCCTGTTATAGTGAGCAAGAAACCAAACCCAGAAGAGGAGAGCATTGACCTTATACCCACATCTGACACCTCAAAAAGGAATATGAGCTTTTCTCAAGACCAAAAAGCATTCTTGGAATAGCTGAAGTAGAATTTTAAAAGCCAAATCAGAAAGGTAAATGATAAATTGATGAATTATTTTTAAAATACAATTGACAAAATGGAAAAAAACCATTTCACTGAAGAAAACAGATCCTTAAAAAGTAAAGTTTATCAAACGGGAAAGGAAGTACAAAATCTAACTGGAGAAAATAATTTCTTAAAAGTAAAATCCGAACAAATGGAAAAAAACTGAAGAAAACAATTTGATAAAAATTAGAATTAGACAAATTGAAGCTAATGACTCTATGAGGTATCAAGAATGAAAGAAAAATAGAAGAAAATATAAAATATTTTTAACCCTGAAAACCCAGAAAATATTGTCCCAATGTAAAATTCTGGAACACAGGAACCAGTGGCAGGCTTGGGAAACCTGAATGAAGGGTGTAGCTGTGGCTGCACTGAGGCTAAAGTACAGGCTGGGAGGTGTCCCAATGTGGCCCATCTCAACGTACCAGCAGGAGCTGGTACTGACCTGGAAAATAAATCCAAAAAAGATAATCTAAGAATTATAGGTATACTAGAAAACCATGATGAAAAAAAGAACCTGGACAACATCTTCCAAGAAATCATCAAGGAAAACTGGCCTGACGTTCTAGAATCAGAGGGTAAGATAGTTATTGAAAGAATCCATCAAACACTTTCTGAAAGAGATGCCAAATTGAAAACTCCATGGAATATTGTAGCCAAATTCTAGAATTATGAGATCAAGGAGAAAATACTGCAAGCAGTGAAATAGAAAAAATTCAAATATCTCAGAACTACAGTCAGGATCACACAGGACCTACCAGCTTCTACATTAAAATACAGGATGGATTGGAATATGATATTTCCTAAAGCAAAGAACTTGGACTACAACCAAGGATCAAGTAACCAGCAAAACTAAGCATTAACTTTCAGGCAAGGAAATGGTCATTCAATGAAATAAGGGACTTCCAGACCTTTCTGATGCAAAGACCAGAGCCCAATGGAAAATTTGATCTTCAAATAGAAGACTCAAGGGAGACATAAAAAGGTAAACAGGGAAAACATACACACACACACACACAAACATACACAACTTGTTATTCAATAAGAGCAAACTGTAAAGATCCCAATATGGGAGGATGACACTTGTAAATATTGAGAATTATATAATTATCACAACATTTAAAAGAGATACATATAGAGAGAGGATGTGGGTACAAATTAAATGTGACAACAAAAAACCCTCATTAAGGGGTGCAAAGGAATTGTAATGGGAAAAGATGAAAGGAGGAGAGAGAAAAGGGTAAATTGTGCCACATGAAGAGGCATTAAAACATATCATAGTAGAGAGAAAGAAGAGAGGGAGATGAACATTGTATGAGCTTTACTCTCATGGGTTTTGGTTCAAGGAGGGAATAACATACTTTGTTAAGTATAAAAATCTAACATGCTCTACAGGCAGTAGGAGGAGAAAGGGGAAAGAAAAGGGAGGGGTTAGGAGGCAGGAAAGAAGTAGAAAGGGGATAGCGTAGGAAAACAGAGGATTCTAGTAAGGAGGTAATATTGAAGGAGGCAGTTGTCAAAAGGAAAACTCTTAAGAAGGGGAAGGAAGAAGGGAGAAATAAAAGCATAAACAGGGGAGGGAATAGGATGGAGAGAAAGACACAGATAGTAATCATAATTGTGAATGTGAATGGGATGAACTCTCCCATAAAATGGAGGCATATAACAGAATGGATTAAAAACCGTAATCCTACAATATGCTGCTTACAAGAAACACATCTGAAATTGAGGGATATACACAGGGTAAGGGTAAAAGGCTGGAGCAGAATATATTATGTTTCAGCTAAAGAAAAAAAGCTGGGGTAGCAATCCTAATCTCAGACAAAGCAAAAGCAAAAATAGATATAATTAAAAGAGATAAGGAGATAGGCAGAGCCAAGATGGAGGTGTAGAAGCAGCAAGGTACCGCAGCTCCCACACTACCACCCTAAACACCCATAAAATATGAGCCCAGACAAAGTCTACGACTCTCAGACTCACAAAAATACATAAAACACATCTCTTGCTGAAGGCAGCTTGGCAACAGGGGCTCATCGTGGCAACCAGGAGCAGAGGCTGGCCCAGCCTAAAGCTGAGACTGCGGCCAGGCCCGGGGTGGTGGGAAGGAGCTGGGCTGAGCTGAGCCATGCCGTGCCATAGCCAGTCTTCAGAGGAGAGGATCTACAGCCTCCAGCACCTCCACATCTGCCAAGGCATGTGTAATGGGGACGGGAAGGCAACATGGCAGGAGGGGCTCGTCCAGCAGGCCTACAGGCCTGGAGCAGAGACCAGCCCAGCCCAAAACCGCAGCCGTGGACAGGACAGGCCCCAGGGCAGCCAGGAGGAGCTGAGCCTCCCAAGCCGCAGTTTGAGCCAACTTCAGAAAAGATCTGTTGCACCTGAGGAAATCTTCACATCCACCAAACCAGGATTAGACGGTCAGTGAGAGTGAACGTGAAACTTTGAAACTTAATTTGGGGAAGAAAAGCAGTTCGGCCAATCTGTCCCCAGGGCAAGGAAGCGTGGGGGAGGGGAACTGCTGGAACTGGCAGCTGCCCCCACTGGGCTGCTTCAGAGCCCCTGGCCTGCAGACTCTGCAGGGGGGTCAATTGATCAGGGCCAAGTGCTCTTGCATTGAGTGGTCTGGATCCGGATTGAGGTCTTCGGTGGTGGTCCTGGGGTACGCTTTCAGCAAGCCAAAGCTGGGGGGACTTGCAACATCCCCCTAATAGTTCCAGCAGCTGGGAAAACACCAGCGATTTGGAACAGAGCCTTACCCCCTAGAAGTGGAGTTTCACAGAGCTAAAAAAACCAACCAATTAATTGACTGGCCAACATGAAGAAAAGGGAGCAAAATAAGAACAGCAATAAAACTCCAGAATCCTTTTTTGTGGACAAAAAGGATCAAAGCATGGAACAGGAGGAAGACAACCCTGTCAGAAGTCCCACACCAAATGCTTCCAAGACACT
>CM053602.1:12557348-12591054 GCA_028646575.1 Pseudocheirus occidentalis | reverse complement strand
ACTCTGGTTGGTCTCTCTGATTCCCTGGATCCTCTTCCCTGGTCCCAGCTCCCTCCTGAATCTGCCAGACAATCACCTAGATTCAGGAGCTGAAAGCCACCAGGCTCTTGTCCAGTCCTCAGAGATGAACAGTTCCCAGGTCCTTGTCCAGTCCTCAAGGCAATCCCCGGCACACACTGAAGTTCACCGGATTCAGCACACCTCAAATCCTTCAGGACTTCTGTTGCCTAGAACTCAAGAATCAGCCAGGCCACCAACAAACAAAGTCCCATCCTGTTCATATCTTCAGTCAGCCACTCAGGAACCAATCCCAAGATCTGTCTTGTCCCTGAAATTCTCCTGCTTATAAAAACTGGCCTTCTCCCAAGTCAACATGGTTCAGGGGAGTGTCTCAGCCAATAGCATTCTTCCAAGTCACAGGGGAATTCACACCTTTTCACCAATGAACAGAGTTCTGGGAATTCACACCTTTTCACCAATGGACAGAGTTCTATACTTAACACTAGGTTACTAGGATCTACTTAACATCTGATCAAACAAATTAATTACCATTACAATGAGATGAAGAAATCAGATTAAAGGATCTCCTGCACGCTATAGCACAGAAGTTTCACTCTACCTGATAAAAGATTTCTTAAAGAATATGGCAGATAGACTTCAACAGCTATGACTTACCTCTTTATAACTCGTGTTCTTTATATTTGAGCTTACTTTCTCCTAAGGCTCTGTATGTACTTGTAGAGGAGTGTGTCACACTTCTTGGGTCATGTTTTATGCCAAATGCTGTTAATATATCACCTCAGTAAATATCTCTTTCTTATTAAAGCTTATTAAGTCTGACTAATTGGCATCAACTGATCATCATAATAGAGACTGTCAGCTATGACAATGGAAATCTTTTGATCCCACTGTCCTTTCTGGGTTATCCCCTGTGTGATCATAGTAGTTTGAACTCTGAGGATAGGACCTGCTGATTTGAATTGATGGAGATTGAGGACACAGTTTCAGAGGTGGCCCTACAACTGTATAGCTAAAATAGGACCATGAGTATTTGCTGCTTTTAAGCTGCAGATATGATCATGAGATTTAAGAGAGAAAATTCCATTTGCATAGTAATTCTACTTGGAGTTAAATGTTAGCTCCAGGCTTTTTGCCCATTTAATTGGCAAAATAGGAAAGGTTTATGTGATCATGGAGTCTATCTTTGTCAAAATGTGATCTGCAGGGTTTTGGCAATGGGGCATTGGTTACTCTGGACCTGCAGAATTTAGTCCAGATAGCTCATCCCAAAGTGCCATCCCAAACCACTGCCTGCTGCAGTTGTCTCTAGTTTGCAGTAGAGGTCCCTGGGTGATCTTGTATTTGATTGCTTCTTATATCCATTCTATACATTCTGGGAGGAGGTGGGACTTTTAATTAGAGTTTAAAGTCCAGGTTTTTGATGAGGGATGGAGGTTTGTTGTTTTAGAAACTTCAAATTACCTGAATTAGCTTGTAAGTAAGCCAACATTTCCCAGTATCTGATCGTTCCCTTGAGTACATTTGACACTTTTGGAATTGGCAAGGACTCTTTGGGGCTACGAGAATGTTGTATTGTAGACTGAAGCAGTAATTAGTTGGAAGATTTAAATATACTTTCCCAAAGTGTCTGCTTGTCTCCGTACATATATCTTTTGGCCAGAAAATATCTTGTTTGTTATTTTATAAAGTTCACCAATATATTGCATTTGCTGCTTGGGGGGACCCATACTAGGTCAGTGACATTATTGTCAGCATTCAAAGGGAGTGACATTCAAGCAAAAAATCTTTAAAAGAAAGCAAACATCCTTAGCTCATTGACCTTTCCACTGGGTGATGAGTGTTTGAACATTTTGGACTCTGAAGGTCAAAATGAAACCTTCCTCTTCATATTTATCTGTAGTCTAACTATACTATAGTGCAGGACAGATGATCAGTGATGAATGTTCTCATAGAATGTTTTCAGGGGCTAACCAAATCAGGTTGTTTCCAAGGCAACCCAAATTCTCCCTGCTTTGGGACATAAACTTTTCAGTTCATTGACATGCGGACACCTGTTTGGTTGCTGGGGTACAATACTTAAGATTTCCCTTGTGGAAAAATAACCCTTTACAGGAAGAGGCTAAATCATACCCTCTAACCATAGGTGTCACACAGGTTTCTGTCCTGGGTCCTCTTCTTTTCTCTCTCTATCCTGCTTCACTTGGTAATTTTATCTGCTTCTGTGGATTTATTTGCCATCTTTATACTAATGATTTTCAGATCTCCCTATCTCTGAAAATCTACCCCAACCTCTCTGCTGACCTCTAGTCTCTCATCACCAATTGCTTTTGAGACGTCTCAAACTGGACATTCAGAAGATATCTTAAATGCATAATGTCTAAAGCAGAATTCATTATCTTTCCCCTTGAAACCTCCGCCACTAATACCTTCCATTTTACTACATAGGGCAAGAAGAGGGCAACGGTATTCTCCCAGTTCCTCAGGCTCACAACCTAGGAGTTATTCTCAACTCCTTATGCTCATGCCCCAAATCCAATCTGTTGCTAAGGCCTGTCCATTTTACCTTGTTTTTCCTTATCTCTCCTCTGATTGCCACCATTGTGGTGCAGGCCCTCATCATATCAAGCTTGTGCCATTTCCATAACTGCTATTGAGTTTGACAATCTGAGCTTTTCCCTACTGTAATCCATCCTCCATTCAGCCATCAAAGTGGTTTTCTTATAGCACAGGTCTGACCTTAGCACTCAGTGACTCCAGAGGCACCCTATCAATTCCAGAATCAAATACAAATCTTCTTTTTGGCATTCATAACCTAGCCTCCTTCTACTTTTTCAATGTCCTTATAGCTTACTACTCACTCCATACTCTTCATTCCAGGGACACTGGCCTCCTGGCCATTCATTGAACAAAATAGTTCAATTTTTCGCTCTAGACATTTTCTCTAGGATTTGAACCCAAGTCTTCCTGACTCCAAACCTGGTATTTCTTCAACTATACCACCTCAGATACTTCCTGTGACTGACTAGTAGTTATGTGACTGTGATCAAGTTACTGTAGAGGTAGAAGGAATCTTAATTTTCTGTAGAAGGATGTTGGACCTGATCTCAGAGATCCTTTCCAGCTAGAAATCTGTGGCCTATGGGCCAGGCCCTAGGAATACAACAGTAAAAACCAAACAGCTCTTGACCTCAGGGTCTTCTATAAAGTACTTCTAAGTTCTCACTTCCTCCATCCTTAAATCTATCATCGTTTTTATCTAGCTGCACCTCAGCAGTACTAGAATTCCAATCAAAATGATTGCTTAAAGATATGGATAAGTTCTGGTTGGTTGCTGAAATACATAGATCATTTAGATAACATAGATAACACCCAGGCAATATCCTCAAATGATAAAATAACCTTTGTCTTTTCCAAAGGAAATAGAAAAATACACCACTCTGTACATAGGACCTTCTTCTGACAAACATAGAATATTAAACCACATAGCTTTGCTTTATGAAAGGTCATCAAAAGATAAATATTATTTGCTGGAACCTCATAAGAGAAAAGGCTACAGAGAGGATTAATTGAAGCTATAAAATCTTATATAAAGTATGATCAAATACTATGATGAAGCTGTCCTTTGACACCAGCATTGACACATTTATTGCCATTATTCTTATGAGAGAAGAAAGAGGAACTTGGCCAGAGAGATAGGTGACTTTTTACCCTGATATTTGTAACTTGTACTTTAATATTAGATACTAATCCTACCCTCCCACCTGGTAATATGATTTGAATCTCTGCTATTAACTTAAAATTCAACTTCTTCAAAGTCTCCATCCTGTTATTAGTGTTAGTCTGCACAGGCAGGAAAGATATTCTCATAGTTGAAATTCCATTTCTAAAAGGGACCCGACAGAGATTTTCCTATACAGACATGTACTAGAAGGGTGCTTGTAAGAGAAGCCCATATTTTTCTTCCAGAAAGAATTTTGAATCTCCTCAAACTCTTGTACAAAGACTTGATGAAGAACTCAAAAGTTTGTATGTGATATTGAAGAGAAAATATGGACTTGAAGATGTCAAGGGAGGTGATTACAGTTATTCTACTGACCAGAAAAGAATCTGAAAAAAGTCAAATATTAAGTAGAAATGGAAACCAACTGTATGAATTAGTTATGAAGTATACCTCTAAGTTAGCACCCACTGTGCAGGTTCATAGGAAAGTAGATTTAGGGCTGGCATGGCTTTCCAAGATCATTGACTTTACTTCCTTTGTTTTACAGATAAGAAACTGAATTGAAATAACTTGCCAAGTATAAAGTCAAGCACTAGCAGCTTTCCAGAGGACTGTTGCTATGAATAGCTTTAAGGTTTTGGTCACATAGTATAGTGAACTCTCTATTTAATCAGCATTAAATTAAAGCTAAACATTCACAGAAACCAAAGTACAGCATTCACAATGTTATAACATAACAACTTATCACTAAAGTGGTCACATAGTTTTCACTTAAAGTTGCCACATAGTTTTAAACAAAAGATATCATTTAGTAAGTCCTTAACCCAGTCATTCTTAAGGAACAAGCCTCCTTAAGGGACACAAAGTACAAAGGTCAAATTTCTCCACCCCTAGGTCATATTGTCTTAATCTCTCATTCAAAAAGTCTTCTTTCTTCTTGATTGGAGATTAGTTTCCAATCATCCTTAAGAGGTACAAGGTACAGAGTACAAAGTTCTCTCACCCCTAGGTCACAGTAAATCATGATCTTCTTAGTCAGCACTAAGTTCCCAAGGAGAAGTCTTTTCATCTTGATCTGAGGCTGGCTCCCAAATTCTATGGTTCCTCTTCCATGGGTCCAACACCTGCCTGAATCTACCTAATCGTCACCTGGATTCACAGGTAGGCAGCTCTCAGCTCCTCGTCCAGTTCCATATTGAAGCTCACAATGTCCAGATTGCCTCAAGTCCTTTGCAGTTTCTGGTTCTGGGAAGACAAAGCTTAACAGAGCTAAAAAAACATTCATACACATTGCTGGCACCATCATCAATTCACTTTCTGCCTGTGAAATCAACAGAGACCCACAAACAAGGTCTGAGAAGTCAACACATATCATCAGCATAGAAATCAACACAGACACACAAACAATGTCCGAGTGGTCAACACAAATCGTCAGTAAAGTCCCAGGACCTCTGAAACCCTCCTCCAGGACTTTTGTAAACAGACAACAAGAAGATCTTCTTCAAGGCTTCCAGTAAGGTCCCAGGACTTCTGTATAAAGTATTGCAAACACAAATCAACACAGACAGAACAGTCAAATAGAGTGCCGGGATACCACAAGTTTTCTCCTTTTCATCTCTGCCACAATGAGTGGTCCCTTCTCACTTCTGCTCTCTCCCAGCTTGTGCTCAGCTTTTTATCTGGTCATTAGCTCCTCCCTGTTCTGTCCACCTCTTAAGTCTTTCCTGTTCCTGTCTTTGGCAAGTCCTTCCCACTGTGGATTTTACAAGTTCTGTTTCTTAACAAAGACTTGATATAATCCTGGGTAAGGCTCAAAATAAACTTGAACTGAAACAAGGTGCTAAATAATTAAATAGCTGAACAAGGTGCTAAGTACTTCTTTGCTTGCCATTACACCAAGGTAGCCCATGCAGGAATTAGGAGTCAGGATTTGAACCAAGATCTGCTTACTGCAGATTCAGTACTTCCCCCTCCCCCCCATTATTGAGTGCTTTTCATTATAATCCTTGTTGGACAAAGTTTCAGCAGTCTATTTTCATTTTAATGTAATTTGTTCTGATTTGTTTTTTTCTGAGACTAATTAACTAACAGGTTCTGCTTTTTAACTTTTCTGCTAGAAAAAAATACAAGCCTTGTCAGAATAGAGAGGGTAAAATAGGGAGATAGAAGAGATGGCAACAGTTATCAACATTGACATTTTGCTTTGAGCTTGCTGAGGTCTTTGCGTCCTCAGACTCTTTGGAGCCTTGAGATAACTGTGAGGAAAGTGGGAAGCTAGGCCAATGGGCAGGCCTCAAGCATATCCTGAGCACTTGCTATATGTCAGGCTCTCTCTTAAGTGTGCCAGGTACTTTTGTAAGTACTAGGGATTCAGAGAAAAGCAAAAGGAAAGACAGGCCTTTCAATTGTAGGAGAAAACACATTAGAAGGAGCTGAAGGGAAACAGGAGGGAAGGGATTGGTATGGAGTGTGATGGTAAAGTCTGGAGAGTTATAAGCAGAGCTTGGAGTGTGGGTGACCTGGGATTCTCTGAAATGCAGTTTCGTGAGTAGAAATCACCACTGGGATTTGGAAGCTGCCATAGCCCTGGAGAGTTCTAGGTTGTGAAGGTGGCTTAGTCATAGTAGCAAAATCTGAGAGATGGTAACTGTAGAATAAAGTTAGAACAGTAAAAATAGAAGACTAGGATTAGATTTTACAGAAGTGAAAACTGAGGTTTGGAGAGGTTAAATGATTTACCTGTGACCACAAGGCTAGAAAGAGTCAGAGATAGGATTCAGTCATGTAAATTACTAATTCTAAGCTTGGGAAGAGAGAAAGACATGTGCCTGCCCTTGATAGGTCAGAGCACAAATCCAGCCAAAATGCATTAGGGAAATTTAATGAGGAAGAGTCTCAGATCTATTTGTCTAGCCCTGACCCTTCTCTCTGTTGAGCTTCACACATGTATCTTCATTTGGATTTCTGAGATTTGATGTCTAATAAACATCTTTAAATCAACATATCCAAATCTGAACTTGTTAGTTTTCCCCTCTGCCACCCAAATCTTCCCTTCTCCCTGATTTCTCTATTGCTGTGGAAGGTACCACCATCTTCTCAGTCATGCAGGCTTACAACCTAGGTGTCGTCTTTGGCTCCTCACTCTTTCACACCATTAATAACCAATCTCTTGCCAAGTCTTGTCAATTCTACCTTCTCCATATGTTTCACATATACCTCCTTCCCTCCTCTGACACTGCCACCATCCTGCTGCAGGCCCTTATCACTTGATTCTTGGACTATTGCTATAGCCTTCTGGTTGGTCTCTCTGTCATAAGTCTCCCAATCTTTCTCGTCCATCCTCCATTCACCAGTCAAATTCATCATCCTAAAGAGCAAGTCCAACCATGCCTTCCCCTGTTTAGGCATTTCCAGTGTTTTCCTGCTGCTTCTAGGATCAAATACAGAATCCTACATGATGGAAAAAGCTTTTCCTAACTTGCCTCACCTTTATCTTTATAGTTTTTTATACATTCTACCCTAATGCTTACTCTACTATCCAGTGACACTGGCTTCCTTACTGGTCCTCAAACAGAACATTCCATCTCCTGACTTGGGCCTTTTTTACTGCCTCTTCTCCAGGAGTAAAATGCTCTCCTTCCTCACTTCTACCTCCTGGTTTCCTTTGTTTTCTTTAAGTCTCCTGTAGGAAGCCTTTCTTGAACCCCTCTTTGATCATTTCCTATTTACCCCGTCTATAGCTTTTTTGTACATAGTTGTTGTCTTCTCCATTAGAATAAGAACTCCTCAAGGGCAGGGACACCCCCCAGCTCTTAATACAGTGCATAGCATGTAGTAGGGGCTTAATAAATGTTTATTGACTGACTGGCTTTCAATTGGGGGTAATCAGGGAAGGCTTCCTGGATGTAGTACATACCCAAGCAGAAAAATGTGAGACAAAGAGATGTGTTCTTCACTGATACACTTTGTTCTCAGCCCAGAGCAGTTTCCCAAGGGTTTGCGTGTTCATTGCCAGCTGGGAAGTGAAAGATTCAATCAATCAGATGTCTCATCTGTCTAGTAATTAATGTGTCACTATTGGTTCATTACTTCTACAGAAATTTCTTCAGTCTCAATTATAGTTTTAACATTAGATGTAGAGGTTTTAATGTCATGTTACCACTGTTATAAGAATGACTAGATAAGTAGGCTTGAAGTAGGCCCAGAGCATGAGTTCTTGATATCTGCCATGCACCTCATTTTTCTGGGTTTTGACACAATTTTTGAACTGACAACTCAAGGGACTAGATGAGCAAATATTTGCTATATCATGGTCCAACTAAGTGGATTTTGTATATGTTGAATGACCAAATTGGATGAGAAGTCTATGTGAAATAGAATGAATCTATTTCATTCTGCAGTGGGTCAAAGGTTGGCCTGATTCTCTATAGAGAATTTGTATCATTTACTTAGATAAAAGTATCATATTTGTATATGGCAAAAAATAGGGAGGACATATAGTTTCCATGTCTATGACAGCTTCCCTTTTTTCTGTGTCTTAAATCCAGTGCCTGGTACATAATACGTGCTTAATACAGGGATGATTGAGTCTTACAGAGTTCAGAGACTGAATCAAATAAGATGGATTTTAAGAAAGGTGAATAAGAAGATGTGCAGAATAAGTTGAAAAAAATCACTTGTACAAGTATAAGACAGTTTATAGATGCTATTGCATATGAGAAGATCTTGTAGGTTTTAGAGAAATGGAAAAAAAAATAACCAAGGGTATAGTATTCCAGACAAGAATGGTGCTAATTTTGCTATATACTCTTACCACACCTGGAGTATTAAGTCTAGCTCTGAGAACTACATTTTAGGAAGAGCCTTGACAAACTGGAGTATGTCCAGAGGAGGCAGATTAGCAGGTCAGACAAAATTAAAAGAACCAGGGATGTTTATCCTGGAGAAGAGACATTGGGGCTGCCCAAGAGCTTTTAAAAAGTATTTGAAGACTGCCGTCTAGAAGAGGGTATTGATGTGTTTTTCTTGGTATGGAGGGAAGAGCAAGGAGTGGAAATTGCAAAGAGGCATATTGAAGCTTCATGGTAAGAAAGACCTTCTTTCCAGTTTGAGCCCTCCTCAAATGGAATGGGCTGTTTTTGGAGGTGGTGGATTTCCCTTTCCAGTGAAGGCTAGATGGCTACTCATCAGGGATATCATAGAGGCAGTTGCTGGCCAAATTTGACTTACACTGATTGACTTCTGAAGGTCCTTTCCATCCTGAGAATCTTTCATTTTGTGGGAAAACTTTTTTAAAAAACATGCTATTTAAACTTCATACAACTTAATGACACCTTCGCAGGGATTATTGTCTTTACTCATTTTTCTGTGGCTTGCAATTGCTCACTCCCCAGACAAGTTAGCCTTTCCTTCTTTCCAGTGGGCCAATTTCCAATAAAGCTGACTGAGAAGAACCACTGTCTTTAAAATTAGTGTTGTCTTATTTGCCTTTTCAAGTTCATTTACATCAGTTGCCACCAGAACTAGAGTACAATTTATTTTTAATCATTCCTTCATTCCCCTTTCGACTGGTCCCCATATAGCCAGCTGGAAACTGAGACGAAAAACTCCTTTTAATTTGGTTACCTTTCATCAGCAACTTCACTTACAACACAGTCACTCTATTAGACCACAGATGTTGAGGCAGTACAAGACATTAGCTGTCAAAGTAACTCTCCCTAACCACCTGCTATTTACATGCAAAACATGCCTCCCTGTTGAGACCAAAACAGTAAATACATTTTGAAGATAAAACTATTTGGTTTATACATTGACAGAAGCATTGTTTTTCTCTCTTCACACTTTTTCACATTTGTCTTCATGCAATTATTATAGCAGGTGAATCCCATGTTTAGGTGTGAATATATAGTAGAGGGACAAAAGTGAGGAGACAGCAATTGATACACATTTGGAATAGACATTCCTTTTTATAAAATATCCTTTTACACCTGAAAAACATGATGGCCTTTTGAATAGAATGCTGAACTGGAAGTAAGGAAGATTTGGGTTCAAATCTCACCTCTGACACCAACTTAATGGGAAGATCACTTAACCTTGCTGAGCCTTAGACAACTCTTTATGACTTATGAAGCTGTGGAGCTTGGTCATATATCACTGGAAGAAGAACCCACATTGATGCAGTTCTCCTAATTCATATCTTTAATACAAACTATTAATCATGTGTGTACCTGGTCATTTCCAAACCTGGCTGCTACATGTATACCTTTCTTCTCCTGTTTTCTAGCCTCTTTTTATTTGTTGCCTTTCACAATTTAGAATGTCATCTCCTGGGGGTAGAGCCAAGATGGTGGAATAGAAACAGGACTTCCCCATGGCTCTGGCTCCCACCTCTTCTAATATATGTAAAAATGACTCTAAACAAATTTTAGAGCTAGAAAACACACAAAGTGACAGAGAGAAACAAAGTTCTCGCTGAAGGCAGCCTGGCGGGCCAACAGGAAGGGTCTGGCATGCCAAGTTGGGAGCTGAGCCCAGCTCCGCCCTGCGTGAAACACAGTTTTGGCCCCAGGGCAGCCCCAACCAGCAGCGGCCAGAGCAGACTTCAGGAGAGTGTAGCACCAGTGGCTGTGGCGGTTTTCAGACTTCTCAACCCATTTACACCCAAGACAAAGTAAAGGTAAGTATGGAACTCTGTTGGAACAGGGGTGGACAGAAGACCACTGTCCAGCCCATGCCCCTGGGGTGAGAAACGGCAGAAGCATGGCAGCTATGCAGCTGCCTCGAGAGCTCCTGGCCTGCAGATTGTAGGGGGACCAAGCAACCATTCAGAGGGTAATTGATCTTCCTTTGACCTGCTTGGATCTGGATCACAGTCTTGGGTGATGGTCCTGGGGCATGTGGCCAGTGAGCCAGAGTTTGTGGAGGCTGTAGAGAGGACGCCCTCCTAATTGCTCTGGAAGCTGCTTCAGGAGACAATATGGTCATTTGTTGAAATAGAGGATTTTCAAGCATTCTTGATGAAAAAACCAGAGCTGAATAGAAAATTTCACTTTCAAATACAAGAAGCAAGAAGAGCATGAGAAGGATGTAGAACAGCAGTTCTCAACCTGTGGGTTATGTTCAATTTAATCCATCCTGCATATCAGATATTTACATTACGATTTATAACAGTAGCAAAATGACAGTGATGAAGTAGCAATGAAAATCATTTTCTGGTTGGGTGTCACCACAACATGAGGAACGGTATTAAAGAGTCACGGCATTAAGAAGGTTGAGAAGCACTGACATAGAAGAAACACAAAAACCATAGTGTGGAACCTGTTACAAATGACTATAAAAAGATGGGAACCCTTTTTGGTAAACTAAACAAAAGCCTAATCAACATGGGCTTCACAAGGATATATTTTAGAGAACAGATTGTGTAACCAGTCATAGTCATTTTCTTTTGGTTTACTCTCTGATTTCTTGGCCTACAAGCTCTCAGATTAGTTGCTGTTCTTTGCATTGTCATCATTTATATATAAGAGTATAACATAGCTGACCCATGTGTGCTTGGTCCTATGAAAGCCATGTTGTATGTTGATGGATATTTAAACAAGCAAGAGCTATAGAAATCTGATTTGTTCCATATTATGTCAACCATTTTCTAACTAAATTTATAAATTTATATTCTTTGAAAATTAAAAAAGGGTGTCATCTCCTTGAAAGCAAGGATTAATTATGGAAGCAGAAAATCGCAAAAGAATTTTTACAACTAGTGTCTCTAATAAAGACCTCATTTCTAAAATATATGGAGAACTGAGTCAAATTTACAAAAATACAAGTCATTCCTCAACTGATAAATGGTCAGAGTATGTGAACAGTTTTCAGAGTAAGAAATTAAAGCTATCTATAGTCATGTGAACTTAAGAAAATATTGGAAAGACTTAAATGAACTGATTCTGAGTAAAGTAGGCAGAACCAGGAGAACATTATTTACAGAAACAGCTACAGTATAAGAGGACTGATTTTGATAGATTTAGCCCTTCTCAGCAATGCAAGGACTTAAAACAATTCCAAAGGACTCATGATGTAAAATGCCAACCACATCAAGAGAAAGAACTATGGAGTCAGAAAGCAGAGTGAAGCAGACTATTTTCTTTTTTGTTTTGCTTTGCTTTTTCTTTCTCATGGTTTCTCTCATTTGTTATAATTCTTATATGCAACATGACTGATGTGAAAATGTGTTTAATAGGAATGCATGTGTAGAGCCCATATCAGATTGCATTCCATCTTGGGGAGGGAAGAGGAGAAAATTTAAAACTTAATGGAAGTGAATGCTTAAAACTAAAAGTAAATAAATTGTAAAAAGGAAAAAAAGAAAGTAGGGATTATTTTTCTTATTTCTGTTTTCATCACCACCATTTAACACAGTGTCTGACATATAGCAAGCTTAACAAATGCTTTTTTTTTCATTCATTCAGATGTTAACTGGGTTTTCAGTTTTCATTTCAATGGATAGATCAAATTTACTCTGAATTTAGAGTGATGACAGTGTTAAGTATTTGACTGTATGGGATGGAAACATTCTTCATTGGATTGGTTAACATGTTGAGTTGTTTTAATCTTTATCTAAAAAATCTTTTCTACTAGAATGCTAGGTGCTCAGACTATTGAATAACTGCAGACATGTTCTTTACATCTGACTATCTGCTATTAAAATGATTGATTGGGGTTTTTTTTGCTCACAATGGTCACCTGCTGGGAAGTGAATTCATTGCTATACTGTTCATCAGGTTCAGTTGTCTAATATTTGACATTTGCTTGTTTTATTCATTAAGACTTCTAGATTGGAGCACTTGCCTATGGTTTATCTGGTCATTATAGGCATGGCCCTCTTCTAAAGCTGTTCTTCTTTGGTATTAACTGGCTAGTAGTTATGACGTAGTGATACTTTGTGTATGAATGGTAGTTGGTTTGTGTGTGTGTGTGTATGTGTGTGCATGTGTGTGCATTTACATGTGAGAGATCTTAATTCTGATAATTATGTGTAAAAACCAATTATGTGCCACCCCTAAGTGTGATCTGTGTAATAAGGATAATTTGAAGAATCACTGTGACCATGGATGTCTTTCTATGATCTCCATTATATACTGACTATTATTAGTAATATAAGAATGAATCAAGAAAATAGGTTTTTATTTATTGCTGTTCAAAGATGAAATAGATGGCCATTTGTGTGTGCCATATCTTATGCTCTAAAGGAAACAATTCATTATGTCATTCCTCCAAAAGAAAGTTTTCCATAGAGACTTTGACTGACATAAACCATGTTATGTTGAAATTCTGATGGCAGCCTGACATCTCCTGAAATAGATGACAGGTCAAGAATTACAGTGTCCACTGAGAAATTACCTGCAGTGGGAAAGAAATACCATGATAGGTTTGTGATAGCCAGAACTTTAAATACAGTGCTAAGTATAAACAGAGAGGCCTCTGACTTAGGCCAACTAGTGAATTGGGACAGGGGGAGGGGAGAAGAGGTAATAAAGGAAGTAGTAAAACGTGATGATAAATACAAAATACATGAGGCAGCATGGCATCAATCAGTTGGTAAGCATTTATCAAGCAACTCCTCTGTGTCAATTACTATGTTAGGAGGTTAGGTTTAGAGTTTCTAGTACTGCCTCTCACACAGACTGGTTAGGCCTCTTAGCTTTCCATTGCCCTGAAACAATTCTCCCATGTTATACATTAGATATGAATTGCTCATCTGTGTAAATGAAAAGAATTTCAAACCAGAGAGCTCCACATTCCCATCACTAATTTGAATGAAATGAGAAATATAAAAATCATCTTGCCTTTGTGTTTGGGCATTCTGCTATTGAGCAATGTCACATACTTCACTTGATCTTCAAAAAACCTGTATGGGCTAGACAGAGGAGGTATGGATTCCCATTTCATATATGATAAAAGAGACCAAAAAATCTGAAAAGATTTATCAGAAATAATGTAACTAGTTAGAGACTCAACTGGAATTGGAATCCCGTTCTTATTGCTCTTATTAGAATGCTCTTTCTACTAATTCTTTTAACTTATTTCGGGTTTTTTGGTGGTATTCTGACTATGTCATTCCCTTGCTGAAGAAGTTTCTGCAGCTTTCTTTTGCTTCCAAGATAAAATATAATCACTTCTGTTTGCCATTTAAAACCATAAACAACCCAGTACAAGCCTATCTTCCAATACTACTTGTATATTATTTCCCCTCCTAAATTGTTCTAGTTTTTCAGGCCTACATGGTGTTCTCACACAGTGCTCCATCTCACATTTCTCTGAATTTTCACCTTCTGGCCCTTGTACCTTTTGTTTGATGTCTGACCCAAGGTAACAGAGCTAGAATATGGCAAAGGTAGAAGATGACCTCAGACCTGGAAAGGTAATGTGGTATAGTCAGTAAGATGCTAGATTTGGAAACCCAAAGGTCCAGGCTCACATCCCACCTCAGATACTTACTAACTCTATGATCCTGGACAATTTATTCAACCTTTCTATGCCTTAGTATGTTTCCTCATCTGTAGAATAAAGCTCTTAAACTCAGTGACCTCTAATGTCCATTTCACTTCTAAATTTATGATCCTAGGACTTGGATCTCCAAGACTGGTCCTCTAGCCATGGTCACACTGCCGTTCTTTCTGTTGTGTCTACTTTATTACTTCTTTTCCATGTAAAAATGTCAATGTCTTTTTGTACTTTGAGTCCAACTCTCTATCAAGAGGTAAATAACTTGCTTCATTACAGGTCTTTTAGAGTTGTGGTTGGTCATTGAAAGAGAGCTTGTTGATTAGAACAACTGATTAGAATTTTTCTGTCTTTCAGAGTTTTTTTTTCTTTATCAAGTTGTCATTGCATAAATTGTTCTCCTGGTTCTACTTGCTTGGCTCCGCGTGAGTTCATACTTAGCAGGATTCTCTAAAATCTTCTTTCAGTGTTTCTTTTAAAATTTTTTTATTTATTTAATTTGTAGATTTTTCTCCCTCCCTCCTACCTTTCCAACAACCATTGAGAAGGTAAGCAGTATGATATCTGTTATATGTGTCAAATCATGAAGTCTCTCCCTCTCTTTATCCTGTTCCTCTTTGAAAGTCAATTTTGATTCTAACCACTGCCTCTCTAAATCTGCTCTCCCTTTGATCATCTTTGTCCCTTTCTTTTATTCCCTTTGTCTCCTGATTCTTCTTACTTCGCTTTGTTTTAGTTCATATAGGCCTTACTATGTTTTTTTCTGAAAACATCCTACTCATCTTTTTTTTTTAGAATTTATTTATTTTTAGTTTTCAACATTCATTTCCACAAGATTTTGAGTTCCAAATTTTCTTCCCATCCATCCCCTACCCACCCACCCCAAGATGGCAAGCATACTGATTACTCCTTCCCTGAATATGCCCTCTCTTATATCTCTCCTATCCCTTCCTTCTTAGACCCTTCTCCCTTACTTTCTTGTAGGGCAAGATGAATTTTTATATCCTATTGCCTATATAATTTATTTTTCCGGTTACGTGTAAAAGCAATTTTTTAACTTTTGTTTTTAAAACTTTGAGTTCCATATTCTCTGCCCTTCCCTCCTCGCCCACCCCCATTGAGAAGACAAGCAATTCAATATAGGTTATACATGTGTAATTATGCAAAATATTTTCATAATAGTCATATTGTAAAAGACTATATTTCCCTCTGTCCTATCCCACTCCCCATTTATTCTACTTTCTCCTTTGACCCTGTCCCTTTTCAAAAGTATTTGCTGCTGACTACCCCCTCCCCCAATCCGCTCTCTCTTCTATCACCCCCCTCTCTTATCCCCTTCCCCCTACTTTCCTGTAGGGTAAGATACTCAATTGAGAGTAGGTTATTCCCTCCTTAAGCCAAATCCAATAAGCTACTCATCATTTCTTATAGTAAAATAGTTGCCAACATAAAAAGAGCTGCTATAAATATTTTTGAGCATATAGGTCCTTTTCCTTTTTTTTAACCTCTTTTGGATACAGACCTAGTAGTGATATTGCTGGATCAAAAAATATCACAGTTTTAGAGCTTTTGGGGCATAGTTCCAAATAGTTCTCTAGAATGGTTGGAACAGTTCAGTATCCCACCAACAGTTTATGAGTATACCTATTTTTCCCTCATCTCTTCTAGCATTTGTCATTTCTGAAAGGTATAAAGTGATATCTCCGAGTTTTTTTAATTTGTATTTCTCTAATCAATATTGATTTAGAGCATTTTTTTTTCATATGACTAGATGGCATTTCTTTATTCTTCTCAAAACTGTGACCATTTATCACTTGGGGGATGGCTCCTAGTTTTATAAAGTTGACTCAGTTCTGTTCATATATATTTAAGAAATGAAGTGTTTATTAGAGAAACTTTCTGTAAATTTTTTTTATATTTGTTCTCTGTAGTACCTTTTAACAAAATATAGTTTCCCTGATTCTCCCTTTTAATTAGATCTAGTTTTGGTTTTGCTTTGTCTGAGATCATGATTGCTACCCTTAACTTTTTTATTTCTGCTGAAGCATATTAGGTTCTGCTCCAACCCTTTATTTTAATTCTCTGTGTTTCTTTGTGTTTGAAGTGTGTCTCTTGTAAACAACATATTGTTGGTTTCTGATTGATAATCCATTCTGTTGTCTGCTTCTGTTTTATGGGTAAATTCATCTCATTAGCATTCATGGTTATTATTACTGTGTGTTTCCCTCCACTCCCTTTATCTTCTGTTTTTCCTCCTCCCCTTCTCCTTTTCTTTCTCTGTCTTCCTCTCTCTTTTTATCCTGTCCCTCTTCAAAAGTCTACTTTGATGCCTCCTTTAATCTGCCCTCCCCTTTATCATACTCCTACTTTCTCTTGTTCCCTTTCTCTCCTATTTCTCTATTGGGTAAATACATTTCTGTACACAAATGAGTATTCTTCCCTCTTTGAGCCAGTTCCAATGAGAACAAGGTTCAAGCCTTGCCTTCCATTCCCCTCCATTTTCCTAGTCATTATAAAAGCTATTCCTTATACAACTTGTTTTTGAGAAAATTTTCTCTGTCCTACCTCTCTTCCCCTTAACTCAGTTCCTCCCCTTTTCTCACCTCTTCATTTTTTTGTAAATCATTCCAACAAAATCAACTCACAGCCATGACTTCTGTCTATGCAAACTCCTTTTAACTGCCTTAATAATGATAAAGTTCTTAGGAGTTACATATATCATCTCATATAGGTATGTAAATAGTTTAACTCTTTCAAGAGTTCACATTGGGTTTGATTCCAATTAACATTTTTATTTGAGGCTTTGGTTGTAGCTGTTTTCTCATTGTTTCCTTCTTCTGAGTTTATCTCTTGGTCTTCCTTGCCACAGTATGACTTTTTACAGTCAAATTCTTTGTTGTTGTTTGCTCATTTTTCCAGTCTATTTCTTGACTTTTAACTTTATATTTAAGTTGAACTCTGCTCATCTGGGTGTAAGGAGGCACTATGCCAAGCTCTGGGCATTTTCTGCTGTTTTCAGAGCTGGTTCTGGAGCTCTACAAGTTTTTTGTACATCTCAGTTGTGTGATCCTGAGAGAGGTATAGCCATTGCTCTTCTGGTCTACAAGCTGGTCTTTACTGCATCCATACATTTTAGCATTCTCTTTGACTTGGAACTGAGATCAGGAACCCTGTTCCCTTGCGACTGACCCCTAATGTTCCTCTCTTTCCTGGAATAGCAACCTAGAACTACATGCAGGGAATAGAGTTGCCAGTCAGTGCCATTTGTATCCATTGGCAGCAAAGGGTCCCTTGTAATTTCTTTCTGACCAGTTTTCTGACCCCCTTACCATCTTAGAACTGAGAGCTCACAAAGCTGTTGCTGCTGCTGTGGGGAGTGAGTGGGTGTGGGTCCTGGACTGGCTTATACCCTCTAGTCACAAATTTCTCCTGCTGACCTCTGGTATTCTTAGACCAGGAAAAATATCTCATTCTGACCTTTTGTTGGTTCTGCTAGTTCAAAATTTGATTTGAGTCATCATTTAAAAGTTGTTTGGAGAGGAATATTGAGAAAATTCAACTGGGTTGCCTCTAATCTGCCATCTTCACTTCACTCCCTTTCTTTATTAACTTTTTTTTACAAGGACAATATTCTGTTTGTTTAGTTTTACTAAGAAGCTGTATAAGAGGGTGGGAAAAAAGATTAAGATCAAAGATGAGGCATTTGCTGAGCAGGTTGAGGTGAAGCTAGAAATTGCATCTGTGATTTCCTAGGTATCACATTTCCTGGGAAGGAACTTCCTTTCTAATAGCAGGACCTCTGCAACTTAGAGACTTTGAAAATTCCCTAGAGGAGAGGTGTCAAATACTGCCTGCCACTGTGTGCCACAACAGATTAAAATGTGTTTGAGAAGTATTTAAGAAAATAAATAAAAATTAAATACAACATAAATAACATTACATTTCAAAAACTAAGTCAATATGTGACACTCGGACCACCCCACCCCCAGGGTTCTATATGTATGGATTAGTGGTTCTCATTTCTAATTGAGTTTGACACCACTGGCCTAGAGCATTGAATGACTTGTCCAGGGTCCTGCAGTCTATATGTATCAGAGGTGAGACTTGAACCCACATTTGTTTGCTTCCAAGGCCAGCTCTCTATTCACTCTACCATGTTGCCTCTGTGTTGGTGGAAAAGGACTGTCTCTCTGGGCAACTAGAAGGCCCCCTGAACATTATCACCTGACTTCTTTTCCAGGATCTTTGAGTCAGGCCAGGTACAAGATGTAAAGACTATAAGTAGCTAGGAGGTACAGCAGATTGAAAGAAGAGGTTAGTCAGGAAAAACCGACTTCTCATCCATGCTCAGATACTTGCTCTCTCACCCTCAGTTTCAACATGTGTAAAATAACAGAGTTGGACTCAGTGACTTCTAAGGCTCTTTCCAGCTCTAAACCTACAATCCTGTGACTTTGTAGGCAGCGGTAGCCGTCATGGTCATTTTGTCTTTTTATAAATCATACAATTAAATAATTGATGAATATTGAATTATATTTGCATATCTTTTTTAAAGAGAACAGAGAGGATGACATTAGTGTTTCAAAACTTAGTAACCTTCATAGCACATGCCTATTGCCCCTACTACTAATGGAGACCAACACTTAAAACTCCTAAGCTTAGTATTTCTGAACTAAGTAGGCTGAACCAATTGGGTGATGGCTCTAAGTCTGGCACCAGTATTGGGGGGGGAGGGGTTGGGAAGAACAGGTTACCTAAGGGAGGAATTAACCATCCCAGATCAGAAATGGACCAGGAAAAGTCTCCCAAGTCAGTCAGTACTGGGACAGAGTTGACTGGCCATTAGACTTTCATTCTTAGTGACATAGGTAGATTGGCCCTGAGGAAGGAAGGAATGAAAGAAGGATACAAAGGACAGAAGGGAGGGAAGAAGGAAGGAAGGAAGGAAGGAAGGAAGGAAGGAAGGAAGGAAGGAAGGAAGAAAATGAAAAATCAAAAGCAAATCCATTCAAATAGCACAGGAATGAAAGACAGTCATGCATGAAAGCACAGATCTGTCTTGTTCACAGTTTAAGAAAAAATTGTCTTTCAGTTGTATACAAGATGTTTTTTATTTACCAATGAGTCCTTGTTGCTCCTGCCTCAGAATGTCAACTCTTTGAGAACATAGATATCTTTGTTTCTGTCTTTGTATCCCCAGTGTTGAACATAGTGTCTGGCACATAGTAAATACATAAGAAGTGATGATTGAATTGCATTGGAGAAAGAAGGTAGACATTTCATGAAATCCTGTAGCCACTTACCAGGAATTTATTCAACTATTGGATTAAATTGAAAATGTTAGAGATTTGATGAGAGTTAGAAATCCTTTCCATGGCTTCTTTACTAAATGGAAGTGATTCAGTTAATCTCTCTTAGATTACTGTATTTTCTGTTAGCAAAAACATCTTTCATGTGAGGTTATCAAAGCTTGTTTCAAACAGCAGCAAATTCCCAAAAAGTGAAAGGCAGCAGACATTTTCTCAAAGCCCTTTCGGGGGGAGCTGAGTTTCTCAAGCTTATAGACTAGTTAGATGGTAAAACTGCCTTTTGGAGGGTATGTGTGAGGGACAGTTCACATGACCTACCTTCCAGGGTCTTGCTAGCAGGGAATTTTAAAGATTTTGCCAAAAGTCTTATCCAAACCTTCTCTGTTTCCTGGTAGAAATAAATGGAAAATGGAATGTGTCAGAAACTGTTATTGATATGTGTTCCTATTTTTATATTGTTTTTCTAAGAGTAAACAAATGATGAATACTGATAACAATGTCTGTAGGTCACCCTTCTGGGTTCTCTTGCTTTATTTGGTAAATATTTAAGAAAAAACATCTTCCATTTGAAGCTAATTTCACCTTCAAATGGCTGATTTCATGGATTCTTTGACAGACTTTTGATTCTTAATTGTTTCATTTTCCTTGAGAATGAAACAGATGAAAACATTTCCTGAGTTATATCCTATTTGGGCAGAGGACTAATCATCAATGATTATATATTATTGAACACAGATTGCACTGGTAAGATTTCATTAGACTTTCTGTCCCCCTTTTAAAATTTTTAATTAATTAATTTTTAATTTTCAGCATTCATTTCCACAAGATTTTGAGTTCCAAATTTTCTCCCCATCTGTCCCCTATTCTTCCACCCCAAGATAGAAAGCCTACTGAATATCCCTTCCCCCAATCTGCTCTCTCTTATAATTTTCTCCATTCCACCACCAACTTTCTAGTAGGGCAAGATGGATTTCTATACTCCAGTGCCTGTATATCTTATTTCCCAGTTGCATGTAAAAAACAATTTTTAAAAAATATTTGTTTTTAAAACTTTGATTTCCAGATTCTTTCCCTTCTTCCCTCATCATCCACCCTTACTGGGAAGATAAACAATTCAATATAGGTGGTACATGTGTAGCTACGCAAACCATTTCAATAGTGGATATATTGTGCAAGACTGACTATATTTCCCTCCATTCTATCCTGCCCCCCCACTTGTTATATTCTTTATTTTGACCCTGTCCTTTTTCAAAAGTGTATGCTTCTAACTACCCTCCCTCCCAACCTGTCCTACCCTCCATCATCCTCCCTCTCATCCCCTTCCCCCCTACTCTCCTACAGGGCGAGAAACCTAATTTAGAGTGTATGTCGTTCCCTCCCTAAGCCAAATTCAACAAGAGTAAGGTTTACCCATTCACTTTTGCCTTCCTGTTCTTCCCTCCATTATAACAGTTTTCCCTTGCCTCTTCTATATGAGATAATTTACCTCATTCTGTCTCTCCCATCTCCTCTCATTGTATTCCTGTCTCATCTCTCAATTTCACCTTTTAAGTATCATCCCTTCCTATTCAATTAGTCCTGTGCCCTCTGTCTATGTATATTGGTACCCATATATACACACACTCATATATGTATTTATACACACATACACCCTCCTATATAAATATATATGTGTATACATATATACACATTTATATTCCTTTCAGCTATCCTCATACTGAGAAAAGCTTCATAAGTTACACTTATCCTTTTTCCATGTAGAAATTCAAATAGTTCATCTTTGATAAGTTCCTTATGATTTCTTTTCCTTGTTTACCTTCTCATGCTTCTCTTGCTTCATGTATCTGAATGTCAATTTTTCTATTCAACTTTGGTTTTTTAATCAAGAATGCTTAGAAGTCGTCTATCTCATTGAATGACCATATTTTTTCCTGAAACATTATACTGTTTTGCTGGGTAGGTCTTGGTTTTAATCCCAGCTCCTTTGACCTCCAGAATATCATATTCTAAGCCCTTGGATCACTCAATGTAGAAGCTGCCAGATCCTGTGTTATCCTAATTGTATTTCCACAATATTCAAATTGTTTTTTCTTGGCTGCTTGTAATATGTCCTCCTTGATCTGGGAACTCTGGAACCTGGTTATAATATTCCTAGCAGTTTTCTTTTTGCAATATTTTTCAAGAGGTAATTGGTGAATTCTTTCAATTGCTGTTTTTCTCTCTGGTTCTAGAATATCGGGGCAGTTTTGCTTGATAATGTCTTGAAAGATGGTGTCTAGGCTCTTTTCTTGATCATGGCTTTCAGGTAGTCTCATAATTTTTAAATTATCTTTCCTGGATCTATTTTCCAGGTCAGTGGTTTTTCTAATGAGACATTTCACATTGCCTTCTACTTTTTCATTTCTTCTGTTTTATAGTATCTTGATTTCTTATAAAGTTATTAGCCTCCATTTGCTCCAATCCGATTTTGAAGGAATTATTCTCTTCAGCGAATTTTTGAAATTTTTTTTCCATCTGGCAAATTCAGCTTTTTAAGGCATTCTTCTCCTCATTGCTTTTTGGGCCTCTTTTGCAATTTTAATTAGTCTATTTTAAGGTATTATTTTCTTTAGTATTTTTAGGGTCTCCTTTAGCATGCTGTTGCCTCTCTTTTCATGATTTTCTTGCATCATTCTCATTTCTCTTTCCAATTTTTCATCTACTTCTCTTACTTTATTTTCAAAATCCTTCTTGAGCTCCTCCATGGCCTGTATCTAGTTCATATTTTTTCTTAGAAGGTTTTGATGCTGTAGTTTTGACTTCGTTGTCTTCTTCTGGTTCCATCTTTTGATCCTTTTTTTTCCCCAAAAAGGATTCTATGGTCTGGTTTTGCTTCCTCTGCTTCCTCATTTTTCCAGCCAATTACCTGCCTTTTGAGCTCTTTGCAGTGGTAGAACTCTGCTTCCAGAGTGGAGAGAGCTGTGTCCCAAATTGCTGGGGTTTTCACAGTTGCCAGAGCTATGAGGAAGGCACCCTCTCTACAACCCCCACAAGCTTTGGCTCATTGACATTCCTCACCCCAGGACTACCACCCAAGACTGTGTCCCACATCCAAGCAGGTCAAAGGAAGAGCAATTACCCTCTGAATGGTTGATTGGTCCCCCTACAATCTGCAGGCCAGGAGCTCTGGAGGCAGCCACATGGGAGCAGCTGCAATTGCCTGCCTCTGCTGTACCTCCTCCAACTCTTGCCCCAGGTCAGGGATCAGAATGTTCTCTTCTTTCTCCCATTTCCAACAGAGTTCCCCACTAATGTTTTACTTTCTATTTGGTGTTTATGGGTTGAGAAGTCTGGGAACCACCACAGCTGCTGGTGATTCACTCTCAGAAAGTCTGCTCTGGCCATTCTGGGCCACTGATCATGACCACCCCAGGTCTGGGCCCAGGTGGCTCACACAGGACTGCACTCAGCTACCAGCATGCTGTGATGAACCCTTCATGCCAGCCTGACAAGCTGACTTCAGTGGGAGATTTGTTTCTCTCTGTCACTTTGTGGGTTCTGCAGCTCTCAAATTTGATTAGAGTCATATTTTACAGGTATTAGAGGTGGTTGGTGTGGGAGCTTAAGCAGGTTCCTGCTTTTGGTCCTCCATCTTGCCTCCACCCCTTGGATCCCTTCCATGGTGTTTCTTTAGGAGGATACAAAAGTGAGATAGTGGTCCCACTGTACATACTATCAACCAGAAGTTTTTAACATCTTTGGGAAGGGAGGCAGTGTATCACTGTGGGAAGAACAGTGGATTTAGAGCCAGGAGGCCTGAGTTCAAATACTTGTTACACCTATTATTATTACGGTGACTTTGGTTTATGCATCTTACTCTCTGTACCTCATTTTTCCACAACTTGAAAATGAATGACTTGGACTCTGTTGTATCTAAAGCTTCTTCCTAAGCTCTAAATCCTATCTGTGGTTATGTTTCAGGTCATAAGGGGCCCACTTTAATACAGTGAAACTAAAGGTTATTGACTGATGTCAGAAACCAGAGCTCTAAAAGGGTAACTTTCTTGTAAGTCCTCCAGTAATAACTGATAGCTATAGAGAATTGTAGATCTGGTAACTCATTTTAACCTCACAGTACTTTTATGAAATAAGTGCTACAATATTGTTATCTTTGTTTTACAGATGAGGAAACTAAGGCTCTGATATGACTTCCCATGCTCACACAATTGATAAGTGTCCGAGATAGAAAATGTACCCAGATACTTTTTGACTCCAGGTCCAATACTTTGCTATTCTACCCATGTTGCCTCTGCCATGAGTATGCTCCATTCTTGAAGAATCTGGTTTAAGCTTGAAAGAGATGTGTGGTGTTGCCACTCATGAATTGTGTTGTGTTGGATACATCAGTCCATCAGTACGGACCTCATTTCCTGAAAATGCCCTAATACTCTGCAATTTCAAAATGTCTTCATAGGCTCCCATATTTCATCATCAGATACCTCTCCATACTTTCTAGATCACGCTCCAGTTTCTGAAAATGATGAATTTGACTCTTAAAAAAGTATTTTGAAAGTGAGACCTGATTTCCTCATTAGAAATGAATGAGAAAAATTACCCAGATGTTGAAAAGAATGAATCTTTGTTCATCCAAGGCTTGCTTTGGGAAAACAAGGGTAGAGATTTTGCATGTATGAGCTGAGAACAGGAACAACTAGCATTTGAGTCTTGCCTGTCCAAACTGTAGAGGTGTTGCCTATGTCCCTTGGGCTGTTGCTGAGGGCCAGGATGATAATGTATGTAGGAAGATGAAATGGGGAAGCTGTAACAAGAATCAGGAGACCAAATGAAGTTAGTGGTCGGGGGTAAAGAATGTGGGCGGTAGGGTGCCATCTTTGCGTCACAAAGTCATCTAATTAGAATCAGAAATGTAGAAAGTAGTGTCTTTGTCCCAAATTAAGGACAGAAAGTTACCAGAACTAAAAATAATGATAGATGGGCACCATGGCATGATGGATAGTGGCCTCAAAGCCAGGAAACCTTGGATTTGCATCTGACATATACTGGCTGTGTACCTGGATGACTCACTTAACCTCTCAGTGTTCTTGGCCAAACTCAAATAGAACCTGGATCTTTTATGTTGACCTAGAAAATGACAAATTTGGGGGAAGAATCATAATGTTAGAGAAAAGGCAGGGAGTTACCCGAGCTCTTACAAATTCTTCAAACAACTGCAATGCCTCAAAGTAAATTCTGACACTGTGGAGCCCACAAAAGTACAGGGTGAAGCAATATTCCAGTCTAGTACAACTTAGAAGATTGCTAAGAAAAATCTAATGCACCATGATGAGAGTAAAGCACAGTCTAGCACAGGCTGTTCCAGCACAGCCCTTACCCCCAACAAACTAGCAGTAGACCTTGGGAACAAGTCAGTCAGCAAGGGCCACTGTGGTTTCCACAGCTTTTAGCCCACAATACAGAAAGCTGGTTGGACTACTTCGCAGAAGGAGATGACAGGGGTCCCTTTGCTGATGTTGCAGACCTTTGTTGTATTACCCATATTTGAATCTGAGTCACAGTCCCAGGGTGAGGAGGAACATTGGCACACCAGAGCTTGTGGCCTCAGTGGAGCAGGGAACCTTGGGTCACAGTTCCAGGGCAGAAAACAGTGCTTGTGGTTGCTCACAGACAAGAGCACAGGTCAAGAAAGTAATAAACACACTTTTCCTTGGATCATAATACCTTGGAAGAACTGAAAACGTAAGGCCCTTCAGAACTAGCTCTGAAAACAGCTGCACAAAAAAAGCCTGAAACTTGGAACAGTGCCTCTTCCACTCCAAAAACAAGTCAAGAAATAGACTGGAAAGTGAGCAAACAGCAAAAAAAATATCCTTACCATAGAAAAATACTATGGTTGTAGGAAACATCAGAACACAAACTCAGAGGAAGACAACAGAGTCAAAACTGCTCTATCCAAAGCTTCAGAGAAAAATGCAAATTGATATCAGGCCCAAAAAGAATTCCTGGAAGAGCTCAGTATGGATTTTGAAAATCAAGTGAGAGAGAGGGAGAAGAAAAATCAGGTAAATAAATGGTGCAAGAAACAGGAAGGGATGGGGCAGGGAGGAGCTAATGATCGTATATAAGGAAAGGCCCAGGCTAGAAAGAGAAGAATTCCTTCTGGTTCAGAAGCCCTGAAAGAGGATTTTCTTGTTATATGTTTACAGAAGTCCTGGAAGAGGGTCTTGCTGATGTTTTCAGAGGTCCTGGGACTATACCAATGATTTGTGTTAATTTCTCAGACCTTGTTGTTGGGTCTGTGTTGATTTCAAAGGCAGATAGTGAATTGATAATGGTGCTGGCAATGTTTGTGAATGTTATTTTGGCTCTGTTAAGCTTTGTCTTCCCAGAAGCAGGAACTGTGAAGGACTTGCGGTGGACTGAACACTGTGAGCTTCAATATGGAATGGTAACTGGATAAAGAACTGGACAAAAACCTGGACAAGGAACTGGGAACTGCCTACCTTTGAACCCAGGTGACAGTTTGTAGATTCTGGCAGGAGATGGGACCATGGAAGAGGAACCATGAAGGCCAAGAGCCAGCCTCGAGTCAAGATGAAAAGATCTCCTCTTGGTTACCTGATGCTGACTGGGAAGATTATGATTTACTGTGACTTAGGGGTGGAGAATTTTGACCTTTGTACTTTGTGTCCATTAAGGAGACAAGCCTCCTTAAGGATGATTGAATTAAGGACTTACTGAATGATTGAGTTGCTAAATAAATGTTCTTTGTTTAAAACTATGTGGCCATTTTAGTGGTAAGTTGTTATGTCATAACATTGTGAGTGCTGTACTTTGATTTCTGTGAATGTTTTGCCTTAATTTACTGCTGAGTAAATAGAGAGTTCACTTTACTATGTAATCAGAACCTTGAAGCTGTTCACAGCAGCAGTCCTCTGGAAAGCTACTTGTGCTTGGCTTTACATGATCTAAGACAATTCTGAAGGACTTACGATGAAAAATGCTGTCCACCTCCAGAGAAAGAATTGATGGAGTCTGAATGCAGATTGAACCAGACTTTTTTCACTTTCTTAATTTTTATTGTTTTATTTTGATTTTGTTTTCTTTTATAACATGACTAATATGGAAATATGTTTTGCATGACTGCACATGTTTAACTTATGATACATATATGAATACTTATATGTATGTAACATATTATTTGCCTTTTCAATGAGGGGGTAGGAGAAAATTTGTAACTCAAAGTTTTTAAAAACAAATGTTGAAAGTTGTTTTAACATGTAATTGGGGGAAAATAAAAAGAAGTAAGAATAAAGAAAATTTCAAATTTTATTTACAAACATAATATCTTCATTCTATTTTATTTTATTTGTTTTTCTAAACATTTCCCAATTCCATTTTACTCTGGTTTGGTACTACCTTGTATTTTAGTCAACTTTCTAAGAAAAGTTGTAGTGAGAACATGCATATCTTTGATAAAGGAAACTTCCAAACTTGGGAGTTCCTTATACCAATGAAATTATGAGTCCAGTCCCAATCTGGTTCCCTCCCTGCATATATAATATTCTAAGGAAGCGTTGTCTAACTCAACTAGAAGCTTGGGCCGCTGAACCCTGTATTGACTTAGAAAACCACACATTAACATTTTCAATGATTTCTTATCTCTTTATTTTGTTAAATATTTCCTATTTCCATTTTAATCTAGTTAAGGTAGGTGGCATTCAGTATTGTTGTAGGCCTGCATGCAGGTTTGACACCTGTGCTCTGAGGTTTGCCAAACAGTTGATACTTATTATTACCTTCTGTCTCCACAGTAGTCCTACTGAATAGGCACTATTGTTATTTCTGTTTTATAATTGAGAAAAGTGAGACCCAGAGAAGTTAGCCAACATGCCCAGGTACACAGTAAGTCCGTTAGGTGGACTTTGGATTTTGAAGCTTCTAAACTCGAAATGTTGCACTGTGGCTACTGAGGATGAGATTGGAATTGGAAAATAAGATTTCAAAGGCAGAGTTACAAACACAAAAATGAAATTCCTCCCATGTAAAAAAAAAGCCTGATCAAAAGGCCCATGCCATGAAGAAGAGTGTTCTTTGAACACTGAGAAATAATTGTTGGATGAATGCACAGATAGCTGTTCTCAAGGCTGCCTTTATATGTGTCTTGGTAGCACATTCACCTTATTGTCTACTGCAGTGGTTCTCAACCTTCCTAATACCGTGACCCTTTAATATGGTTCCTCATGTTGTGATGACTCCCAACCATAAAATGATTTTTGTTGCTACTTCCTAACTGTAATTTTGCTACTGTTAGGAATCGTAATGTAAATATCTGATATGCAGGATGTATTTTCATTGTTACGAATTGAAAATAACCCATTGGGGAGAACGGCTGGTCTACTGGATAAAGTGTGAATTCTTCATCTTCGTGTTCAATCTCTTCTACCATCTCTCTTCCTTTTTATACTTATCTTCTACCACTCACTTTCATGCATCCAGTGTTACAGTTAAATTGGAATATTCTACCATTCTTATCCTGACTTCTTCCATGTCAGTGTTCCCTCATGTTGTCTATGGGCCTAGAAAGGACTTCTTTCTCTTCTCACCCCACCTCCAGTTCCATCTTCATCTGTTAGGGTCTTCTGTCTGAATCTTACTTTCTGTGACTTTGCCCACTCCAGCTCAAAATCCTATGGTCCTTTGAAGTGAGTAGGTATGGAATTGATTGAAGGGGGTCTGTGCCTAGCCACATATGAGGCCAAATATGAGCTGCCTATCTGTTCTCTTTTCCTCCTCCCTGGCCATGTGCCTTTTGAGGTGCATAGTAGGATGATTGTTTCTCCTGTGCCTTAACCCTCACCCCAAATTGCCATGAACCTTGCTAATACAGTCTTCTACAAGTTCATTCTCCACTGTAAGAGAGGAGGAAGGGGAAGAAGAGCAGAGGATCAAATCAGAGATGCTCCTTTTTTCCTTTAGCTTATCCTAAACAAGTATCCCCAAGCATAACTGTATCTGTGGAGTAGGATGGAATATTGAGGCCTTCTTGTACACTCGTATTTACTGGATTCAGTATCATTCTCGGACAAGCAAAGCATGATTTGTGGAGAGTGTTTCTCAGTAGCCAGGTACTTAGTTGCTACCCTGGAAGGGATCATTTATCTCACATGGAAGCTATTCTCCAGAGGGCATTTTAATCAGTCCAGGAGGCCCTATAGACCAGCATCCCCAGAGTGGTTTTACCTTCTTTAGGAGTAGTCCTATTAACAGTCTCTTGCGATTATCACAAACACTCTGATGCTAACCCTAATGGTTTTTTACATGTTTAGAGCAGGTCTTAGTGATGACTGCAAAGCTGCTGATTTTCACCTAGTGATGTCTATGTTTCAGTGGGAAAAAATGTATTTTATATTTTAATGAAATCACTAGAGTACTGCTCACACAAGTCAAATTTGCTTTAAATTTATTTCCCTAATCCCTTTATATGATGATGATTGTTTTCTTTATTTCTCATGGCTTATTAGGACACCTGTGTATTGGGGGAAAAGGGGACAAAGGGCTTCATGGTATGATTTAGGCCTAAGTGCCTGGGCCTTGAGTCTGAGTGGATCTTAGCTTTAGAGTGGGAAGGAACTTGAGAAGTTATCTAGTCCACCCCACTGATTTTACAGGTAAAGAGATGAAGGCTCAGAGAGTGACTTGTCCAGAGTTACCCAATAGCAAGGATTTCAAAGTCAGTATTTTCTTGACTCTTTCCTCTTTTGCTGAGCAGAGTTGTCATCAAGAAAGGCCACTTATAGGAGGCAATCACTTTATCTTGAATTGGCCCCTGAAAACAAATGAACAGCCAGGCAAAGTCATGGAGCTAGAGGCATTACCTTGAAGGGCAAAGTATTTTCTAATAAGATGTGGTTATCTGTCTTCCATCCCAAATACTCAAGGTGGCTCATTTGTAAGTCAGTCATGAAGCCATCTTCATCAGTGCTGCCTCTTAGAACCCTTAACTTCTTGCCAAACTTCTCTCTAATTCTAGTTCCTTATATAAAGTCTTTCCTGACCCCATCAATTGCTAGTCCCCACCCCTCCTTGAAATTACTTTATGTGTGGTTTATATCTATTTTCTTTGTGTATATGTCATTTCCCTGAGTGGAATGTGTCTGGAGAGTAGGGACTGTTTTATTTTTGCTTTTTACTAGCCAGTAGTAGTCACAGCAACTGGAGGATCTTAGTCACTTAATGCTTGTTAAATGAATGAATGAATAAGAACCTTCCCTTCTTAGACTAGAGACAAACATTTTGCTATGAAAAAACCCACCAACATCCCTGTCTAGATACACTGTTCTTTCTTTTCTTTTGTGATTTTTTTCCTCATGCTATTTAAATACGTGCCCAAAACAAAGCTTTTTCTATTTGGCTGTGACTGGTCTTAAATTACCCTCTTCGGTCAACTAAAGATGCATTCTCAGAAACTGAACTTCAAGGTAGTCCTCGAGGGGGGCCCCAAGCAAGAAGGGAGTGAGTACAAAGGCAGTGTGAAGGTCAGAATGACATTAGATCTGTCGATCCCTTATGCAAGTTGTTACTGCTCTGGAGAGGTATATGATGGCAGAGAAACGAATTCATACCAAGGGACTGGCTTGTGCCATGCTGTTTTCTGTTTAAAATTTATGTTTCTGTAGAGATAAATCAAATCTCTGTCTTCAACAGCCGTTCCAGAGCATTAAGCTGATTACAATATGGTCCCATCTCTGTCTCATTGTAATAAAAATCTCACTGTATTTCTCAGACCAGATCTACCCATATTCAGTTTGTTGTTGTTTCCCCCTAGTAACTGCAGTGCACAAAAATCCATTTTCAAAGCACCCTGACTTTGTATTTATATTTTGAATTGGTAAATGTTTTACATTAACATCCAGTTTATGTAGCTATGTTTTAGGATTAAGCAATGTTTTAATCACATCAACTTAAATGAATAAAACCAAGCCTCCTATGAATTTTGGCTACTTATTGTACTCAGCAGTGTTACAGTGATATGTTCACATTTTCTAAGGAAAAAAAAATTAGAGGCAAGGTTTTAAAGGCCTCAGACTGGGTTTTGGTATGACTGAGGAAGGAATGGCCTATGGCCAAGTTCAGCTTGATTGTTGATACCTTGTTTTAATGACACAGCTTTATCAATTAGCTCAATTCTAAGGAAAGACGCAATAAAAAAAATTTTTTTTCTGCTGCTAAAGTCCGAGCTCATAATTGTTTTTGTTTCATTTTTTATTTTGACCCCAGTGAGATTTATCAGTAAAATTGCTAAAGTAGTTTGCTAATTTTTTGTGACTGTAATGGTAACCTGATCAGTGGTGGGTTGCAGCATCTAGATACCATTGGAAATAGCAGAGGCTGGCCCCATTTTCTTCTCATGCTCACATTCTACTCTTTCATAGAGTCTTTCATCCCATTGATATGGGTCCTGTCCATATCTGACCGTTCTTTGAGACTCTTGAGCATATCCTCTCAGAAATGTGCCCCCGTATCCCAGTCTTACTACTTCATACCTGCTTTATCTCCCCAGTAAGATTGTGGCTTCTTTTAAAGAACCATGGCCAAGAGCCTAGTGTTTCTCTTGCACTTAATTTTATTCATTATTGATTGAGTGCCTAGTGAGTGGGTAGGCCCATAGTGCTAATCACATAGTAAGTATAACCATTGGTTACATTGACTTTACCTCTTAGATCAGTAGGAAGTTTCTATACAGTATATTTTTAATTAACTGCAACCCTTCCAATAAAAAGAAACATTTTCAGTGCACTTCTTAGAGGGTTGTTCTGCTTCATCACACTTTCATCAATGACTTGGACAAATACTTAGATAACATATCTGCCTGGATTTTATTAGAATGGAGGAGTGCTCATTTATTTTGGTTTATTGATAAGTTTTATGGATTATAGAATTTTAGAGTTGGAATGAGGTCTTAGCAGCCATCTAATCAAACTGGAGCCTGACCCTGAAAAGGCATTTCTCTTCATGATACCCAACAACTAGTTATGCAGTCTCTGTCTAAAGGCCTCCAATGAAGACCTGCTATTTTATTGAAATTATTAATAGTATTGTTTGGTTTCTTTGATGATTCTCTAGGGTTTTCAAAGTACATCATCCTTTTGTATGCAAATAAGAATACCTTTGTTTCCTCTTTACTGGTGTTTTTAACTTTCGTTATGTTTATCTTCTTCCTATAACTAACATTTCTATTACTATGTCAAATAGTAGGGCAAGCTAGAACCCCTGATTTAGTCTTATCTTTACTGGAAGAACTTCAATGGTTTTTCAGTGCAAAAATGCTAGCTCTTAATTTTCAACATAAGCTTTTAATCATATGAAAGAAGGACTTTTCTTTGTCTATGCTTTTTAGCATTTTTAATTTAAATAAGTACTGTTTTTATCAAAAGCTATTTCTGTACTTGTTGATGTATCATCTGATCTTTGTTATTTAAATGATTGTTAGAGGTGTCCCTGTCTTCAGGGGATATAATGACTGTGGGTCAAAGAGCGATGGCCAGTATGAAAGGAGAAATGTATTAGTATACTAAAGAATGTATTCTCATTGATGGAAAATTCTATTTTCTGGGGTATAGATTTAGTTTTCATAATCTTTCAGGCCCACTTAGAGTATGCAGTCAATTAGCTGCATTCTGTAACAACTTAGGATAGAAAGTAAGATATTTATCAGGAGAGAGAGGGCTGATGGAAGAGGGAATTCAGTCAAGGAAGAAAGGGAGAGAATTTGGAATATAAGTAGTAGAATTTATTATGGGAAAAGAATCCTCCACTTCACAGGTAGGAAACAAGGGGAAAAGACCAAATACTTTTATAATTGTGGAAAACCATCTTTATAGATAAAACTGCAGGATCTCTCATTTGAAGACAAGAGGTGTTACAGAAGTGGCTGAAGCCACCTGCCTTACTGTGTCCTTGCATGGAATCTGGGAACTTTCTAATATTAGGCCACCCGATGGTTGCAGCACTTCTGCCTTCTTAGTCCATCCAAATGTAGTCAGATGATTGTGCTTCCCACCACATGATGTTATGCCATTTGTTTTTATAATGTTGAACCATCCTTGCATTTCTGGTATAAATTCAACTTAGTCATAGTAAATAATTTTTGTATATTTTGCCATAGCCTCTTTTCAAATATTGTATTTAAAAGTTTTACATCAGAATGAAGTAAAGAGGGGGGGCGGAGCCAAGATGGCAGGATAGAAGCAGCAAGGTCCCGCAGCTCCCACACCGCCACCCTAAACACCCATAAAATATGAGCCCAGACAAAGTCTAGGAAAGTCTAGGACTCTCAGACTCACAAAAATACAGAGAACACAGCTCTCACTGAAGGCAGCTCGGCAGCAGGGGCTCATTGTGGCAGCAAGATCAGAGGTTGGAACAGCCAGAGGCCGAGACTGTGGCCAGGCCTGGGCGGTGGGAAGGAGCTGAGCCGAGCCCCGCAGCCAGCCTGCAGCGGTTCTACAGCCTCCAGCACCTCCACATCTGCCAAGGCATGAGGAACAGGATGGGAGAGGGGCAGCTCGTGGCCAGGCAAGGCCCCAGGGCGAGGAGCAGTGGAGCCTCCCAAGCCACAGCTTGAGTCTACTTCAAAGAAAATCTAAAGCATCAGCCTAAAGGGATCTTTAAATTTTCAGACACGGTTAGTGAAAGTGAAACTTTGAAAATTAATTTTGGGGATAAAGCAGTTCGGCAATTCTGCCCCCGGGGCAAGGAAGCAGTGGGGGAAGGGAACTGCTGGATCCGCCAGCGGCCCCCACCAGGCTGCTTCAGAGCCCCCGGCCTACAGACTCTGCAGGGGGGCTGAATCAATTGATCAGGGCTAAGTGCTCTTGTGTTGAGTGGCCTGGATTCGGATCGAGGTCTTGGGTGGTGGTCCTGGGGTGCACTTTCAGCAAGCCAAAGCTGGGGGGGACTTGCAACACCCCCCTAATAGCGTCGGCAGTTGGGAAAACCCCAGCGATTTGGAACAGAGCTTCCCCCCTTGGAAGCAGAGTTTCACAGAGCTAAAAAAACCCAACCAATTAATTGACTGGCCAACATGAGAAAAAGGAAGCAAAATAAAAACAATAAAACTCTAGAATCCTTTTTTTGGGACAAAAAGGGTCAAAGCATG
>CM053602.1:12484467-12556848 GCA_028646575.1 Pseudocheirus occidentalis | reverse complement strand
TCCACCACTTGTGCCAATGCGAATAATGACAACATCTGAACACTTGGCATGATACAGTAACTTGATGAGTTCATGCAACATGATTCCAATGGAAGGAACTCCCATACCATGGCTGACTGATAAGACAGGCCCAATCTTATACATGGCATAGCGGTCAGTTCCTTCACAAATGTTAGGATGGTCTGTGCCAGGTGGTGCAAGTCCCAACTCTTCACCAATACAGCTAATGAAAGCTTTCATCCAGGTAGGACTTCCTCCAACACACACAAACTTTACATCTCCAAACATGGCCTGAAAATCATGAGTTTTAGTTCCAAGATTGAAATGGTAAAGTATATCTTCCTTCATTTCTGAGATATTTGGGTTTAAGAGACGAATTGAGTGTTCACTGGAAGACTGCAGATTTTCAGGTTTCTTTTCCTGAGCTGCCATTCTTTAGCTTCTAGCTGGACCTTCTCTCTGCCTCTTTGGAATTCCTATTCTCCAAGGAGCACTGGAAATTCTTGCAGAAAGAGTTTGAGAGAGAGATTAGAACTGGATACAGGTTTGATAATAATACTGGCTTCTATTCTCTGATTCTACATGGAGTCAAAGCATTTTCTGGACATTCTATCATTTGATTCTCACAACAACTCTTTACATTCTGCAAATATTATCATTCCTGTCTCACTCAGAAAGGGAGAGTCAGAATACAAAAGTGGGAGTTACTGCCAACTGCCCTAAGGAAGATGTTAGCTTCTATCAAATTCTGAGGCTGCCTATGTGTAGAAGTGGAATCTTTGAACTGAAATAAGGCTGGCCCATTTAGTGAAGACCTTTTTTGAGGACTTCAAACAAAAGGTGGCTAACCAGTTATTGGAGACACTGTAGAATGGGGTCCTTTCTTTCTCAGAGAGTGATGCCACTAGACTGCCTCTAGGTACTTTCAACTCTAAGATTTTCTAATTCTATATTGTGGTTAAATCTTGTCAAAGGATAGTAAGCCAGATAAGATCTTAACATGACAAGGTAATCCATAGCTATATCTCTGTCAACAACTTTTGAGCCATATTCCATCCTTTTAGGTGAATCTAAGTCAGAAATTTCCCTAGTTAGTGGTTGGTGAATTTATAACAACTATCTCTACAGATGAGGAAACAGACGCTGTGACAATAATAAGAATTAGTTAATGAAAGAAGTACCACTAACACCTCAGGTTTTCTAACTCCAAGTCTAATGTTTTCTTTCTCTTAACTGGGCTGTCATGATAAGTCTATTGCTGGATTCTACATGCTTAAATACCTATGTGTGACAATTCCAGTCTCAAGAGTTCTGCATTTCAGGTCACATGTAAAATCTGGCTTTTGCTTTTTGTTTATTTTTAAGTGTATTCTTTTATGTGTAGACAAAGAGTTTAAAGACTTTTTAAAATGTAGGGTAACTTGAACATAAATAATTTTTGCACAACATTAGTCTGAAAAGTTGTCTGAAGCAATCAGAAACATATGGTGTTATTTTGCAAGCTTCAAAACACAATGAAACCCAGGTGATGCTAATTTGAGAGGACCCTATTCTCTACCTGAGCTTCAAGTTCCAATTAATTTTTTGCAAAACATGAGTTTGGAGTGGCTGCATTTTTTAAATCTTGTAGATCCAAAAGTAGGGCAAATATTAATGTCAAACCTCAATCACAATTGTTTGCAGAGCAGTGACTTTCATTTAGTTATAATAGCATACCAAGGAAATTCATCTTCCAGAGAGAACAGGAACAAATCTCATTAAAGTCAATGGATTTGCAAGGATGTATCTGAGGGTTGATTTTGGTCAAGTTCTACTATAGTTTCAGTGTGAGCATGGGGGAGAGGAGGAAGATAACAGAGAAACGGACTAAATCATATAAGGAAATTCATCATGAAAATCTGAAAGGTCAAATACAGTAGACCGGCAAATGAAAAGAAAATCTTTTCTGTTGACCTCAATGACCACTTAGTCCGTTGGTTGAGAAATACTGCTCATTATCCTTAAGAAGCAATTTAATTAGGAGATTTAATGAACCCAACATCTTTCTATTCACCTTTTCCTGGGAAACAGTACTCCTTTGGACCCCAGAGGAACATACGTAAGACAAATGTCCTGGCTACTGAAGAAGAGTCATAAGGCTCAAGTACCCCTTACTTCTATGGCATCGTTACTTTCAGAGTCTCCCTGTCAAGAACTACTTGGATGGAGGAAAGAACACAAAAGCAATGTGCTCTATTACAGAGTAGGTGAACACCTTGTCCAGGATAAATAGATTCTTAGGGCATTGGTTCATCTCCCCTACCTTTTGCAAAAGTGTCCAACACACAGATTATGGGATGGTAAGAACCTTTCAAGATGACTTTGTCTCAAACACAATCCATAAGTCTTTGCTCTTCTTGGCCAGGGAGGGGGTAAGGGTGGGGGGAGATTTTGGGAGGTTGGTGGCGCAGTGAAGAGAGTACCAGCCCTGGAGTCAGAGGGACCTGAGTTCAAATCCAGCCTCAGACACTTAACACTTACTAGCCATGTGACCTTGGACAAATCATTTAACCCCAATTGCCCTGCCCCCTCCTCCAAAAAAATAATAGTATTCTCCATGTAGGGGTTGAGGAAGACGGGATAGACTTGGAAAAAGAAAGTCCAGATTCAAATTCACTTGCCTAGCCCTCATGACTATGTTTTAACTCCCTCCTAAACAACTTAAGGGGCATCAATGTAAATGCACTGGAGGTGGGTGAGGATGGGAATCCACAAGGGAAGGAGTACAAAAGGGAGAATGTTTATCTGTTTTTAGGCTACTGAGGCCTCTTTCATCACATCACCATGCAAATACTTTTGCTTACATCAACTAGATGAAGACTGGTTGGGTAGTTTCCATCTAGAAATTTGATTCAATTCAACATCCTAGTGCAAGGGAAAGAGATTTTAATTTGGAGTCAAAGGAATGCTCTGTGTTCCAGTGCTGGCTCTGCTGCTGCTGTACAACTTTATGAAAGTCACAACCTCCCTGGGTCTCAATTTCTTTTTCTTTAAAAATGTGGGGAAGAGAAGATGTTCTCCAGGATTCTAGACAGTTCTGATTCAATGATTAAACTAACTGACCCTTTTAAAACTGTATGTCAGGCACTAGGGATACAAATATGAAATGAAAAGCAAATCCTTGCCTCAAAGACATCTATACAATTAATTACAATACAAGACAGAACATAGTAAGTGCAAAGAATAGGTCCAAAGTGCTATAAGAAAACTGAGGAGAAAGAGGTCATTTTTAGCTGAGGATAATGGAGAAACTGTGAGGCTGGTAATGTACTCAGTAAGATCTCCATTATACAAATGAAAAAAAAATGTTTCAAAGGGGTAATTTGCTTAAATCAGAGAATTTGTAAGTGTCAGAGCTAGAATGTGAGCCCAGAACTTCCTAAGTCCAAGTTCAATGTTCTTCCTATCATGCTATGAGGAAAAGGAAGAAAAGTAAGTACTGGTGGATAGAAGAAAAACTAGAAAGGAACAGACTCATGTAAGCCAAAGAAAAAGAGACTACCAAGAGCAATGATCACTAGCAAAGGCTGCAGAAAGGTCAAGGTGGCTGAGCAAGGGGCCTCAGCAAACACTAAGACCATAGAAAGAACAGTGCAGTCAAGTGGTGGTCAAAGTAGCCAGGCTGCTTTGGGTTTTCCAGGGAAGAAGCATGAAGTAGAGGCAGAGTACACATGACTTTTTCTAGAAGTACGGCAGTAAAGGCAAGTAGAGACATTAAGTAAATATGGTTATAAGAGGTTTTCCTACAGGATAGGGGAGCTGTAAGACACAGGAAGGAACCAATGAAGACGCAGACACAGAAGGTAAGAGAAGCAGAGGGAAGAATCCATAGAGCAAGACCCCAGTGAAAACCGACATTAATTGAACTGAAAGCACAAGTAGAAGGGATAGCCTTGGCAAGGAAGGAAGTCCCTTCATCCTACAAAACTGGAGGTAGGAAAAAAGCAGGAGAACTGAAACCTACCGTTTGAATGTTAATGCTAGCAAAATTTCCAGATGCAAATTAATTTTCTAGTTGGTTAGTGAAAAAAGTCCAAGGTTTCCCCAACCATACAGATAGTTTCAATAGTACAGATGTGGCCAAAAACATTATTGTACTATAAGCTCAGTGACAGAAGAGATAAAACCTGTAACAAACTCTGATTATGCAAAAAATCAATATATTTTGATAGAAATTTTCTTCTATGTCAGACTATAAGTCAGTAGGGTACGTGAGTCTTTTACTACTATTTATTACTGTTTTACCTATTGTATTTTTGGCAAAAATCACTCTGTCCTAAACTCAAACTCAAACTCTATTTGGTTTCCTTTTATCTCCAGCCCTGAGAGAAGCATTAGCAGTAGAGGGCTTGTACTGTCCAGAGATTTTCATCAGATGATCAAACAAATTTGAGTGTTTGTCTGAGGACCAGTTTAGCTAAGTTCAGAGTGGCTAATCACTAAAAAGTAGACTAGGAAGTAATGAATTTACTGGGCTTTGGTAACTCACAAACTCTCTAAGGTAAGCAGAAATGTTACCACACACAGGCAACAGGATTAGACGCTGACCCACTAATAGGAAAGACCCCTCTAGAAAAAAAAATGACAGCCTACGACTTGGCACTGTGTTCAAAGGAAGAACTTGGGCCTAAAGAACAGGTGCAGTTGCCTGGGTTGGAGAAATGAGGAAGAAGAAGAATTCAGTTCCTTCCTCTGTCCCATGTCATAATAAACAGTCAAAACAATGGCTCTGGGCTCCCACCAAAATAACTCCTTCAAACAGACCAAGGCACATCACATATGAATTCCCAGGAAAAGGCACTTAATAAAAGAGAATGTCAAGTTAGTAACAAGGAAGTGAATCTGGCATTAAATGCTTGAAGCACCTTCTTCAGACAGACTGCCACCCCTACTTGACACAGGAAAGTTAGTCTTGGTTCCCCAATGATTTCCAGTTTGTAGAGTGGGAGAGAGGCATCGCAGCTCACTCACAGAACAGTGTGTGAGAGCTTAGTGTGTGTGGCAGACTCTGGTTAGTTATTTTTCTTTCCATTTTGCTGTCACAGAAGCACAGGGATTGCTGGATTTTCAATATAAAGCCTAAAACCTCCCGCTGTTTTCTTTGGCTATTATCTCATGGCTGCCATCTCTCTTCCATATCTTTGCTACTGCCAGATGTGATCTCCACATCCAGGCAGAAGGCAACCAAAAATCTTGTGTCTCAGAACATTTTCCAGTTAGCAGCATCTGTGCTCATGTTAAAACTGTGAACAAGTCAATTGACAAGCATTTATTAAACACTCCTTACACACCGGGCCCTGCATCAAATACTGAAGATACAAAGTCAAAAGTCAAACAGGCCGTAACCTCAAGGTACTTACAGTGTAAGTACAGTCACAATATTTTCATATACATATAAATGTATACCTACTACATGCACACATGTGTATGTGTATGTATGTATATATTCATAAATACGCACACAATTTGTGGTTGATTTTCTATACCAGAAATTTCAGTGGTATAGAAAGTCCCTTATGAAGAATTTTCTCTACCAATAAAATTCAGTAGCTTCTCTGAAACTTACAGTATCAGAGAGATGACCAAGTTAGTGGCAGGATGAGTCTCTTGCCCAGCTTCACACAGCCAGTGTATATCCAAGGCAGACTTGAGCCCAGACCTTCCTTGGTCTGAGTTAGTTCTCAATCTACTACATAAGGCTGCCTCCATATAGAATATATGCCAAATGAATTCAAGACAGTTAGGAAGGAAGTACTAGTAGCTCAATGGATGAAGAAAGGCTTCACTTAGAAGATGGTACTTGAGTCTGACAGGAAACCAAGAATTCCAAGAGACAGAAGTTGGGAGAGAGAACCTTACAATTCTAGAGACGGATTACTAGGGCCATTGCAAAAACACAGAGACCAGGAAATGAAGAAGAGGAAGAGTCCTAGATGAGGAACAGCAAGTAGGTGAGTGTCACTGGGTTGTGAAAGGAACTATGAGTAAGAAGAATGGAAAAACCTTCTGGAGCACAGGAACGGATTTGCATCTGTGAACAGTCGAGGTATTTTCCATCCTTATTATATCTGTTTACTTAAAGTGGCAAAATTCCTTCAGCTTTCTGGAAGCCCCAAGAAAATTCAATCAGTAACTATTTGGAGGATCAAAGGAATCTAGAACCAAAAGGGGCCTCTGAGGCCATCTATTCCACCCTCCTTGCTTTATGTATGAGAGGTTTAGTGACTTGCCTAAGGTGGAAACTACCCGAGGCAGCATGTGAACCCAGGTTCTTTGACTCTAGATCCAATATGCATGTACCTTATACCCATCTAGAAGACTAAAGGAGAGGAAAGGAATAAGCATTTGGTATATACCTATTCTATTATTAAACACTTTTATTATTTTTTATTATTTATTATTTATTCTAGTATTAAACACTTTCCAAATATTACTTCATTTGATCCTCACAGCAAACTTAGGTATTATTATTATCCCAAGTTTATAGTTGATGAAACTGAGGCAAACAGAATCTAAGAAACTCACCCAGGGTCATAGGACTGGGCAATGTGTAAGGCTAGATTTGAACTCAGGTGGTCCAAGACTCCAGGCTTAGCACTCTATCAACTGTGCCACCTTGTTGTCTAGTCTAGAAGGTAAAAGAGGAGGCAGTAGAGTACATTGGAATACAGGGTTTCTGGATGTTTTCAGTCAGAGAGAAAATGCCTTGTTTCTAGAGGACAACAGCCCACCCACCAGATTCCCCATGAGAGCTACAAGGAAGCCTATTTTCAGTACGACCCAGAAAGGTCACATGTACTTAGAACCACAGACACCAATACCACTCAGCTTGAGGATCTGCACCTGAAAGCTTGGTCTGAGGGATAATGTCAACCCTAGGGCTGGGAGAGGCTCCTCTTTCCTTCCACAGGAATAGGTATGCCAATGATGGAATCATGATACCAGGGCTTACCAAAGGGACAACTGTAAAATGCTTCACCAACAGAATTAAAAATCTCAGCATGTCAAAGAGATCTCAGGGTGCAGCTAGCACAATCTATAAAAGAATCCCTGCCACAAAATCCCCAACAAATGCTCATTTAAGCTTTACATGAAGACCTCAACTGAGGAGGAACTCCCTCCCTCCCAAGGCCACCCATTCAACTTGCCAGACCTGTAATTACTAGAAAGTTTTTCCTAACAGCCACTATGCACCTGTCACCCACTCATTCTAGTTCTACTCTCTACAGCTAAATAAACAGGTCTAATTCTTCTCCTTGAGACAATGACATTCTTACAAACACTAGAAGCCAATTACCTTTTTTTTTCCCTTCTCTCTCTCTCTCTCCCCCAGCCTATTCTATGCTAGAGTTTCAAGAATTTCTCTTAAGTTTTAGGGAACATTCACTCCAAAAAAAAATCACACTTCCTTGAAAGTACTGCTCAAACAAATTACCTCTACAAAATCATTGACAGAAATTATATATAATGTTAAAAGAATTAGTTGATTTAATCAAATTGTGATCAATGCATTAGAGAAAATGGTGACACCAGTTAACGGATTATGTCAAAATAGTGAAACTATTAGACCCATCTGCACATAGGATTCTTGAACTTTGCTTAGAGAGAAGGATATCTGGAATATCCTTTGGTTCAGAAGTGTTCAACATGTAGTCCACAGGAAGTCCACAACACTCTAGATAATTGTAAAATATATTCTCAAACATTATAATCATAGAAATATTGTTCTAAATCACTAATAAAAGAGATATAAATCAAATCAACTTTAAGGTTTTAGCATACATTGAGCAAATTGGGAAATATGACCAAAGAGGGGAATAGTCAATGTTAGAAGAACTAAGGAAAGGTGAGCACAATTTGTTGGGAGAACTGTAAATTACTCAAACGTTTTAGTAAGAACTTGGAATTATGCTAAGAAAATGATCAACAAGGTCATACTCTCTGATCCTACTTTGGGGCATATAACCCAAGGATGGCAAAGACAGAAAGATCTCAGTAAAATATTCATAGCAGGAGAAGAGAGTATCCTTTGAAATGTAAAGCCTAGCACAAGACATTTATACAACATTTTACATATATCATATCTCATTTGAGTTTCATAAAAGTCCTATGATGGAGGTTCTATTTTTATCCCTTTTGGTATATGAGGAAACTGAGTCTTAGAGTGATATGTCCAGGGTCACAGAGCTGGTAAAATGTCAGAGCCAGGATTTTAACCCAATATCAGGGCTTGATCCACTTTACCAGGTTACCATGGCATTGATCTGTTTGTTCCTAGAAATGGTATTTTATTTATAGAAGGTCTCGACTATGATCTCTTTCATCTGCATAAAAATAATCATGCTAATGTAATGGCTGACAAAAATTCTATTATATGTTGGATGTGAGGGGGGGGGGAACAAACCTTTCTCTGTGAACTTATATTTAGCATGAACTCAAAGTGCAAGAAATAGTTTTAAAATATCATTTCAGGGGACTTCTTTTTATTATCATTACCCGAAATCCTTTTCTTCTAGAAGGGAACTAGAAGCTTTGGGCCTTCCCAAAAGAATACCCTTCCATGCCAAGATGACAATGAATTACTCTCTGTGTGTCTTCAAGCTCAGTAAGAAGCACAAATGCATCTTCCCAGAATCACATGTGGCAGTACTCATTTGAGCATCTCCTCATCCACACAATCAAGACTGCTTTGGGGGGGAGGTATTTATCTACCATCTTGAAAAAGAGAGGATCAAAACATTTGATTAATGAGCTGTGATACAAGAATGACAGTACTAAGGCAGTGAGTACAAACTATCCCCCTGAACATAATTTCTGGTCTGTCAAAATGTTTATGCCCCTTTGGGTGCAGGTTTAGAAGTTATCTTCAAAGATACTATAACTTTTACTATTCGAGGAGAACAAAAAGATTAGCCATAAGAGACAAGAAGAGACAACAGACTGTCAATGGCCATCCCCCATGAAACCCAAATCTTGGTTGATTAGGTTAGGTTCATACGATTATGGCAGCCTTTTCACAACTGAAGGAATATATAAGTGCTCTGAATTGTAAACAGCATCATTTGATCATTAACAATGCTCATTTTGCATGCTGATCCTTAGTAACAAAAAAGTTCATTTTTCTCTTCCCCCCTCCTTTGCGTTCAACTATAGCCAGCTCTTAATTATTCAGGAGTTGATTAACCAACTTGTATATTATCCACTCCCTTTGTTTTTCCTCTTTTTCACCATTATAATCTAGCCCTTAGTCAATTTTCTGCCTATTAGTGGGAGCACAGAAATGAGTTAAGAGTCAAGTAAGTCAATGTAGACTTCTTTTAAACAATTCTGTTAAAGCTTTTGATATCTAGCTTCCAAAAAGAAGATTTAGCTCACAGTGGATGTCAATTAACCATGCACTCCTTTCCCCAAGTATTAGGGCTGGCATAAGCTGGCAGCAGGCACCAAAGTAAAAGCTGTCAAGTTTCCATCCTTGCCAAGAAGGAGGTAATCCAGCCTCAAGATGTGGCTTTGCACGTGCATCTGCCTGAGTATAGGCAGAATGTACTCAATTTATTCACTGAATTACATATGTGCATAAGCTGTGTTTATAAGAACATAATTCTCCTCCACAAACTACATTAGTTATATTCCCAGGTTTGGCAAACTAAGCAAAAGCAGAAGGCCACAGTATAGAAGTCTCTCTGAAGCTAATGGAGTTCCTATGATACCTTTGGCCATAAATTGTCATTTGGAACTATCTGAAGGTCAAATTACAAAGTCTCCATGAAAACCCTTATCCAACACAAAATCAGGGGATGGAAGCAATGCTGGGTTCTGGAAGACAGTGCTGGCAAAATGTAAATTACTGCAAAAAAAAATCTCAAGGAGAGGCACAATGAAAGAGTTTGTGTCTGATGTCTGAGGATCAGCCTAGCTAAGCACAGAGAGTCTCCTCACCAGGGTGGCTACAGGTTGATGAATTTTTTCAACCACAGATACTTGTGAAGACTTTATTCTACATAGAGAGGAAGGGATCTGCAATGGTGAAGAAATTGACCACACTGGTAAAATCATATTTCCTTGAAGTAATTACCATCAGAGAGAATTTTTTTTGAAAATTGAGCCATAATAGATCAAGGAAATGAATGTTTAATGATGGATGCCCATGGCAAATGTATGTAGGTCACCTGGAAAACTCCCTATTTGATAAGAATTGCTAGGAAAACAGAAAAGTATTTTATCAAAAAAGGGGTTTAGCTTAGTATTTTATACTACATGCCATAATAAACTCTAACTGGATCTATAACTTAAATATAGAAGGTTACATCAATTTCTTAAAAAGGAGAAAAACAGAAAAAATATACCTTTCCAAATATGGCTAAGTGGAAAAAAATCTTAACTAAATATGAAAGAGGTGATTATAAAAGAGAAAAGACAATTTAAATGACAGTAAATTTAAATTTTTTTTTATAAACTAAATTGATGCAACCACATTATTAAAGACAACTGCTGACTGGGAAGGAAAATTGTTGCACTATATATCTCTAATAAAGATCTTTTTTAAATTTAAGATGTCTTTATAGAGAGAAAATGAACAGAAATACTAAGATCAAGAGCCAATATCCAGGAGATAGTACTTAAGTGAAATATAAACTATTAACAAACACACAAAAAGATTATCCCAAGTAAATAAAAATAAAATTTTTCAAAGCAATCTAAATCAATCCAGGCCTTGCTTCACACCTAGCAAATTGGTAAAGGTAGCAGATAGGAAACAATTATTATCAGAGTGCTTATGGGTACTAATACACTACTGGGAGAGCTGGCAAAGAGCCCGACCAGTCTGAAAAGCAATTAAGAATTTCACAAAGAAAGATGACTAAACTCCTTAAACCCTATGATCAGGAGCTCCCATAGTTATCCATGAACTCCAAGGAGGTCAAAAACAGAAATTTAGGTTTCATACATATTTACAGCAGCACTTTCTGTGGAAACAAAGTACTAGAATAAGTAAGTACACATCAATTGTGGAAGAGCTAGACCTACTGAGCCATAAAATTATCATGGATAGTTAATGCACCATAAGAAACTATGAGAGGAAGAATAGTAGAGTGAATAGAGAGTTGGACTTGGATTCAGGAAGACCTGAGTTCAAATTCCATCTATGACACACACTAACTGGGTGACCCTGGCAATGTCACTTAATCTCTCAGTATTCCAGGCAACTTTCTAAAACCCTAAGTTTTAGAAAGATATTGATTTCTATTAGCAGAGAAAGTTTTTCCTTATACTGATAAAATCACAGGCCTAGCCAAAAACAATGACAATAAAAGAAACAATAAATGGGAATTCAGAGAGCAGAACCATGAAAAAAAATAACGGCAATGCAGGAGGTAGTTTGGGCTGTATTTTGTCCACGTGTGTCCATGTGGGTCTATCTACATGTAGCTCACATGGAAGAAAGAAAAGCTAACACTAGGATCTCCTCCATACCTTCACCCTTCTCCAAGGGATGATTCAATTCCCATCAGGAGGGGTATAAGAGGTTGAGGCCAAAGGCTGGCCATTCTGTTTCACTTTGGTAAGGGGGTGGGGGGGCGGGGCTACCAGGCTAACATTCTATCTATCTACTCCCTCTAAATACTGTTAATTTATGGGAAGTTGTTTTTAGGTTCAAGCTGAACTCCCTAAATGGGAAAGGAGGGCCTCAAGATTTACATTCAAGGCTTAATGTCTTTGCCATTGAATGCCAGTACCACAATGAACACAGAGAAAACAGCAAATAAACCCATTTATCTAAGCTGAGAGCAAACAGAAATCAGAGAAAGCATACATATGAGAATATGTACCAGACAATACAGAGAGTAAATACACTCTTTCAGTGGAAGTGAGAAGAGAGAGAAAGGAGTAGAAGTACTGGTGAAGTTCCTCAACATGCCGGCTTTTTTCCTGCCTTTGTCTCCCTTCAGGGATTTGAAGAGAGAATGGAACTGTGCCTTCTCTCTTGAAGCTAGAAGTCAAAAGACCAGTATCCCTTTTCTCCCTTCTGCTTTGGCCAACTCACCAGGTATGGAGCATTAAATAATTAATCTCCACCAATGAGGAGAGTCCCATGCAAATGGACTTTGAGGGATAGATTAAATAATAATAGACCATATTTCTAGAGTACTTTAAGGTTTGCAAAGTACTTTACTATTATCTCCTATGATCCTCCCAACAACTTTGGGAGGTTGGTACTATTATCAAACCCATTTTATGGCAAAAGAAACTGAGCATGAGAGAGATTAAGTGATTTGCCCAGAGTTGCAGAGCTACTAAATGTCTAAGGTAGGACCTGACTTCAGGTCTTCCCGACTCTATGTCCAGTTCTTTATTCAATACACTATCTAGCTGACATTAAAACCATAATATACAACTACAAAAATGTAAATGAACAATAAAACAAAATGACCCCGCAATAATCATGGACAATCTTAGTCCCAGAGAAAAGATATATCTGTCCTTGTTTTATGAAGACAGATTGCAAATACAGAATGCTGCAGACCCTCTTTATTTCTTTCAATGAATCAGTCAGCAAGCATTTATTATGCACCTACTATGCTCAAAGCCCCTACTATGTTCAATGCACCATACTAGCTACTAGTCCTTGGGATATAAAGATAAAAATCAAACAGTTGCTGACCTAAAGAAACTTAAGAGCCTATCAATGTATATAAAGTATATAATAAGCAAATGTATAGAAGGATATATGCTATATACATGTATATAAGTAAATACAGAACACATCAAATAACCAAGGTCAGAGGAGGGCAGAAGGGAAAGACAGAAGCAGGAAAGGCTTTGGAAGAGGTCATACATGACCTGAGTTCTGAGAAAGCTGGCCTCTATGTCTGGAATCGTCTCCTTCCTTACCTCAACCTCCTGGCTTCCCTGGAAGGGGATGAAATATTATCTAAGCCCTAGCTCCACTGGCCTCTTTAAAGTCTCAACTAAATCCTACCTTCTGCAAGAAGCTTCTTTTATCCCTAACTTAGGTTAATGTCTTCCCTTTGAGAGGACCCCCCATTTCTCCTGTATAGTTTTTCTATAGAATATGAGCCCCTTGAGACCATGCACTGTTTTTGCCTTACTCTGTATCTGTAGCACAGTGCCTGGCACATAATAAATGCTCGCTAACTTGACTTTTAGACAAACTGAGAAGCCTTTGGGTCCACCCAATTTGAAATGTCCAGTTGGTAGTTGGGGACATGACTACAGATCAAGAAAGGAATCAGAGCTTCCCTACAAGGAAAGGTTAGGGCAGGAAGTAGGAGCTATAACTAGAAATGTTTGTGATATAAAAAATAAAAGGCATCAATAATTTTTTTTATGAAATGAAAGTATATACAGCAGATAAAGCATCTGATATAATGTCTAGGATTATCTTTGTTATGACAAATGTTGAAAAGATTTCTGCAAACCACACCAGATCACATCTCTTCCCTCATACCTTCTCAATAGTTCTTGATTCTGGAACTCATTTTTATGGGTGGGAGAAGGAGGGAGTACTCATTCTGCTTCTGCCCTACACACCAAATTCTGCCTCTGGGGCCTTTACTTAAGTATGCTGATTACTGACAAAGCAATCACAGATCACTTCTGCCCCTTCCTTACTTTGTGGATAGTTTAAGGAAGGCACTGCCTTCCTTAAACTTATAACTGTGGAAGCTTCAACCTGGATTATGAATGGGAGTCACTAGTTGAAGGAAGCAGGCTGGGGGAGGGAGGAGGGCAGAAATAGAGAGAACATCTCACCTCCCACACAACAGCCAAATGCGAAGTTTTTCTCCAATATGCTACATTACCTCCCTTTTACCCATTAGTGTCTAATGCTCCTCCACCACACTTCCTACTACAATAGGAAGAGCTCCCAACCGCTGCCCTTTGGCACCCAGCATTGGCCCTGGCCAGTTACCACCTAGCCTCAATCTCCAAACAGATGCCACTGAGAAAATTACAATTCTACCAACCAATATATGCACACCTTACTCCCCAGGTCAGTTTATAGCTGTGGTAACTTATGTTTTTACTTCAACATATATATAGATATATACACACACACACATATATACAATTACCCCACATCCATTTTTCACCAAGGGTGTTATAAAAGGAAAAAGATGTTTATGTTACAAAAGGAAAAAATTTAGGATAGATTTAGAATAAACTTCTCGGGGTTTTTGTTTTATTTTTTGTCTATGTTTTCTTTCACAACATGACTATTATGAAATTGTTTTGTAGGACTACTACATGTATAACCTATATCAAATAGCTTACCTTCTCAGTGAGGAGGGATGGGGAGAGAACGGAGTTCAAAGTTTTAAAAATGAATGTTAAAATTGTTTCTACATGTAACCGAGGAAAGATAAAATACTAAATAAATTTAAAAAAATTTTTTAAAATAATGAACTTCCTAATAGGGAGTGTTGTTAAACCCTGTAAGTTTTTGCCCGGGGAGGCTGGGATATAGCCTTTTCCTTGAGGCCTTTTAAACAGATGTGTCTTTCTTTTTTCTGGGCTGCTACAAGAGACTTTTTGAGACAAACTGATCTACTGAATGATTGGGGGTGAGGGCATTGGGGCACTTTCCACCTAATGGTTCCTGGATCTCTGTTCCTTGACATTAAGCATGTAATCTACATAATGTAGAAGTAACAACAATCACAGAAGTGGGAGAACTGGCATGATGTAGTGTGGCACAAAGAGCACTGGGGATCAGCAGTGGCACTAATGAGCTGTTTGACCTTGAACAAGACATGTTCATTTGCAAGACGTCAGCTACATCTTCAGTACATGAGGACTGGGACAGATGATCTCCAAGGTCCCTTCCAGCCCTCCCAGCATATGAAAATCTTGCCACAGATTTATCAACAACACCTCCTCCCTCTATGACTTCTTTCATCTTTTAGCCTCTCTTCAAATCTCTCAAGCTCCCGGGCTCCTCCCTCCTATGCATTTAATCCTATTCTAATTTAGGATAGAGTTATTTATTTACACTCCTTATTCAAATTCTAAAATGTGACTGCCAAGGTTCAAGATACAATGATAGCACCAGAGACAGGGAAACTAGTGATCCGACCAGATCTGTTTCCTAGATCTCCTTTTTCTAAGCCAAGCTCCTAAGGAAAATGTCAAAGCCCTAACAGTAAAATATATCTACCAAGATATTTTGATTCAAGCTTTCATTGTATATACTGAAAACACATCCTAAAATTAGATTAAATCCTAAATTAAAGTCCTAAACTAGATCCAATCGTTCCAAAATAATTTAAACACTCTGAAGGAATCAACACTACAAAATCTTGGGCAAAGCTAAGGGCACTGGTCAACAATCTCCAATTTGCTGCTGCAGAAAACCTGACAATGAAATAAGCTTCAATGTTACTTAGAAGAAGCATCCTATTTACAGAGGTGCTCTTGGGTGAAGGGTGTGGGGAGGTCAAATAAAGAGATTCAGAGACACAGATATAAACAAAGATAGAGAGGCACCACCTTAAAGAACCAATGTCAAAGACCCTGATGTCTTTCTTCTAGCAACAGGAGAAGATTCCTTTGGTGTAGAGGCAAAGGAGGGTTGTGGAAGACAGGTAAAGAGAGACAGAGATGATGGAATATTTAGGATCTTGACCTAAATAATATTGATGGCTGGCAATTAGAGCTGAGCATTTCCAGTGATCACCCATTAGTTCATCTAAAAGTAAGGTGCTAGGAGTAATGAACTTTTCACTTCTGGTATTTGGCTCTTTCCAAACTATCCCCAGATACTCCTTCCTAAAGGGATGGTGAAGACCAAATGGTCGTGAAGTAACCATAATGCCAAGAAAATCAGTCCACTTCTCCAGACACCCACTCCCAGAGGCTGGGCTGGTTAATGTGGCATGACACAGCTCAGCCTGAGGATAATGGAGAAGGGAAGACTCACTCTGACAGCTGACCTGAGACTAACATTATTACCAAGTCCCACTTAAAACATACTTCTGAAAATGATATATATTATTTGAGGAAAGAAAACAAAACAGAATTCTAATCCAAAATTCTACAGTCAAAGGAATGGTGTATACTTTTCAGTTAAAAATAGGTGCCTCATACAACAAATGAAAGCATCTGTTTGCTACTCTTTCTTTCTGCTGTGGACAATTCATATTCCTATAAGGAGGCTGACATTCTTTGCTTATTGATACGCCCCAAACTCCACTGACTTAGATCCTAAATTCCCAAGCTCTGATCAAAAAGGCTTGTACCATGTAGTAAAAGCAGTGGAAAAGCTTCCTAATTGAAGCATAAATCTTGAAGACAAACTAGAATTAAAGAATACCAACTGAAAATACAAAACAAAACCATATGCTCTGAAAAATATCCCAATGACTTTATGATCATTTTGAGTAAAGCTGCTAATGATTTGTGGAAAACACTGAAGATTTAAGTCTCTTAATGGGCAATAAGAATTACACTCTTTGGCCAGTGGATCCATAAGAAGAACAGGTTTCTAATAATAATGCATTTTTAAGTACAACAGTGCCACCGATTTGTGTCATTACAGTCAAATAGCTCCCTAAGTCTTGGTTTTCTTATATGTAAAATGGGCTTAGTATTTTCAAATTCAATGTCTAGCAAAAGTAAATAAAACATATACAATCTCCTTCCAAGACAATATTACCCAAAGACATTATTGTGGTCCCGAAGCGATGGACACTGCATTCTCAAAGGCTTTGTTAGTAAAACCTAAGTTTTGGCAGGTTTTCTCCACCGGAAAGATTTCTAGGACAATCTTGGACTCAAACTTCATCTGCTGCTAGACATTCTGCATGGCTAAGAATAGCTCACTAGGAAGTGAATTCTCTGGCCCATTCAAAACAAGAAAGAAAAGAAAAGGAAAATGTGCACAGTCCTTCTGCTTTCATGGGAGAGGAGAATAAAAGGGGGACAGAGGTCCCTAAGAATCACACATTTCCTAAGTTTTCTATCATCACTGCTTAGGCATTTTTCTTCAGTACTGCCTGACTCTTCATGACCCCTTTTCTTAGGGGTTTTCTTAGCAAAGACATTGGAGTGGTTTGCCATATCTTTTTCCAGTCCATTTTACAGATAAAGAAAACTGAGGTAACAGGATTAAGTGATTTGATCAGGGTTATACAGCTAGTAAGTTTCTGGGGCCACATTTGAATGTGGGGCTTCCTGACTACAGGTCTGGCACTCTATCCATTGTAAGATATTCTAAATGGGAGATCTTTATTAAGCAACCAAAGAATGGGCAGAACTGAACTACTTCCTTATTGAAATTTTCACTATAAATGTAATCAAAAGATTTTTAAAAATAGCAGCTTGATGGAATGATTTCTCACAAGTACAACTTAGAGGCATGATAAAGAGCAGCACAGCAGTTTAAGATGTGCTGAAAGGACTGCAAGTAGAAAAAGTTTAAGAAGCCCTGAATAAGAGTGTTGGGTAAGTCAATTTTGTATTCTGTAAGTTACAGTAAATATAATTTCATTGGACACTAGGGTCATCATACTTGGCACTGTTCATGATAAGCAAAAACAAAAACCACAAAGAAAAACGTAGTTTCTGTGCCAATATCTGTGGCAGAGGTTGAAGAAACAATGAAATTCTACCAAGAATTTGATGAGATTCTTCAAACCATGTGAACATGTACCTTAATAATTGGTGACTTCAATGAAAAAGTGTGGGCAAAAGAGGATGGCAGAAAACATGCTGAAGATGATGGTTCAGGATAAAGAAATCAAAAGGCCACAAGCTTGTAGAGTAGTCTGAAGCCTCCTACCTACTGCATACTGTAACTAATTTTTTTTTCAAGAAGAGATTAAGAAGATACTGGACATGGTGAACCCTAATGAATATCACATGAAAGGAATCAATTTACTGTATCTTAAATGACAAAAGATGACTGTTAGTAATTGGTATGGAAGTTAGTTGGTCAGGGTTAGGAAATGGATCTGTGATTTCACTGCTATAGGGAACTACCAGGTAAAGGAAATCCTTTTACCAAGGCAAGACAGAACTTTCTCTGTAATGAATAATCACAGACTCCCCTAGGGCACCAGGAAGTTAAATATATTGCCTAAAATCACACAGCCAATATGGGTCAGAGGCAGGACTGGAACCTAGTTCTTCCTGATTTCAAGATCAGATCATTAAGTCATAATATCTCCCTAGAGCAAAAGCCAAAATTAACACCAGAGTCTATTCTGGTTTTTTTTTTCTTTGTGATGCCGATGTGATGCCACAGCATCCTGAATGAGGAAGATACTTAAATATTGAAGTGTACTGAACTGGTTAAATGAAGTGACATCACATGCCATTACTTCCATTCTGATATACAATACTTAAATAAGGTATCAGTGCTAAAAAATGAGAAATGGATAAATGCAAAGGCAGTGACTCAGATTATTACCATTTTACTAATGAGTTTAACTGATGTAAAACATTAACTTTGATAATGGGGGGAAAAGAGGACAGAAACCACATCAGGCAGCAAAAACTTGATCTCCACTAACATCCCTCCCACATCTAAATCTATGAATCTATGACCCACGCCAAGTGGAAATTCATGGCCACCAATAGCAACAATGATCTACAATACAATACAAATTCAATTGTAAAATATTATAAACGATGATGCTGAGACTTTACAAACGCTATTCTCTCCCCCCCCACCCCCACACACAGACACACACAAAATGAGAACAATGTAGTGGAATACAAGCAAAAAGAAAGGTAGGTATTAGATGCAACTAAGTGGCAAAATCTTCAGAACATCTACAGGTGAAACTGGGAGGGGGGAAGATGATGAAAAATGGAACAAATCTGCCAAAGTTGTTTTTAATTATTATCAATGATTAGCATTGGTGAAGATAGAAACACCACATGTATTCTTTATACTCCAACATGCTGTATCAGTAATTGGAAGGGGCACATGAGAAGATAAGATTAAAAGGAATTACTGAATTTGCTCAAGTACACAGAAGAAATCTGCTAAAGAGAATTTATTTTGAAGATGTTGAAGCCTTGAGTTTTAAAAATATCTCAGAAAGGAAAAGATGTCAAAAGAATGAGGAAAAAAGTCCAGAGGTTTTCATTACCCCTCTCCCAAAGGCACCTAAGAACTGAGATCATATGAACAAGTATTCATCCATATGTCTGTGCACAAGTCAAGGTTATTTTGATGAAAATCTGAGAAGAGAATCTTTCAGACAATTCTCTCTAGCAGACCACATCTTTACGGTCATATCGCTTAATAAAAGTTATAAAAAATACACTATGTGCTTACTATTTCCTAATTAGAAAACGAAGACTAATACTTCACTTAGCAGAGCAAAAGACAGTCTTCCTTCTCCAAAAAGAAGTTTCTCCTACCAAATTCGAAGAGGCGTAATTTCTGGTGAGGGCTCTAACTAAACATTCCAGGTAGCACCCTCTTCCAAAGCAAGTCATGTTATGGTCACATTATCACAGGACATTTATCACAGGACAAAGTGAAGAACTGAGGCAACACTAAGAAATTTTAAGTAGTTGATCTCCAAAGGAAAATATTCTCATTATACAATTTAAATATCCATAAACTCAAAAAAGATATTTTCAAAGATTACAAAGACATGAGTTTAATGCTTCTTACATTTTCTACTTTCTGTGGAATGCTTCCAACTTGATATTCTATGGGCACTGCATATTCAGCATGACAAAAGTTCTTAGCAGGAGCCACAAACTACGCTAAAGTGCCCATGATTCAAATACAAGCAAAAAGAAAACCCAAAAGAAAACACCAGGGTTCCAAATCTTCCTCCACTTCCTGCCACAAGTTGCCGTATTCTGTTGATTCTTCTCCCTAAGCATCCATCATATAATTTCTCTTCTTGCTATCCTTTTGATCATTATCTTGGTTCAAGGTAGCATCTCTTACCTGAACTCTCATAATATCCTTAAAAGTATCTCCCTATTTCCAACCTCAGTGTTCCCTGATCTAGCCTAATACTGCCAGAGTAGTTTCCTTAATTGCATAAGCCTGGTGATGTCACTGAGGGCCATCAACAGCTGACTCCAATTTTCCAGCCAAGCCTTATTTCACAAGATTGTTTCATTTATAAAATGGAAGTAATGGCATGAAATTATGACGTTTCCTTGATGATCTAGACAAACTGGATTGCTGACCTTTCTCATCCCACCTCCTGTCTCCATGCACTTGCCCAGGCCATTCCTATGCCTGGTGCAGTCTTCCCTTACATCTCTACCTACTTAAAACCTCATCCTTCAAGACCCAAATCCCATATTATCTCCTTTAAGCAACTTTCCATGACACTTCTATCTGGAAATTCCTCAAAGTTTTTGATTCTTGACCAGAGCCCTCAATATGATCATTCTATATTGCACTTCCTATTCCTTGCATACAGGTCTTACCATCCCAATAAATTCCAAGTCTATATTTTATCTTTGTACTCCCTGCACCTGGTACATTGTAGACATTGAAAAATGTGAAATGCCTCATTTGAAGCACTGACAATAATAATCCATTTAGGGGTGGCTAGGTGGTGCAGTGAATAGCGCACTGGCCCTGGAGTCAGGAGTACCTGAGTTCAAATCCGGCCTCAGACACTTAACACAAAAAACTAGCCATGTGACCTTGGGCAAGTCACTTAACCCCAACTGCCCTCTAAAAAAAAAGCAAAAAAAAATAATAATAATCCATTTAACCATAACTGTCTTTATCATTTACTAACAATTTGTGCTGCCACTGACAATTTCTAACAGACTTCTTCTCAGTTTATTATAGCTCAAATTTTACAAGCTTCTACTAAGCCTTTCTTCTCTCTTTAACATAGTATTTTTTTCCTTATTCAATGACAACTATTTATTCTGCACCAACTGAATACACTGTATACAGTACTTCTCTGGATACTGTTCTCCAAAAGCTCAGAATGACATTCACAATCACAGAGCTGAAAGGGCCCTTAAGGGCTTCCATTAAGTCCCAGTCATAGCTGAAAAAGAAAGCCTTCTACAACATCTCCAAGAAGGGATCAACTGGCCTTTGTTTTGAAGATCCCCAGTAAAACAAGAAGGAAAAGCTGAAGGTAGCATATAAAGCTTATTTCAATCTGATTTGAGATTCTGGCAGTGTGGGTCCTCCCTATCACATGTAGGCTAGAATCCATTGCCTTTTCATCCTGTGACTCTTGCCCATGTACTTTTTATAAAGCCTTCGTGGGGACACATCCCATATTCTCAGGGCCTCCCTCTACATCTCTTGCCACTTTCCAGGTACTAAATGAAGCATGAAATCTATCCACCATTTGCCCCTAACTGAAGCTATATAATTGACCTGGTTCCTTTTCATAGATCTCCTAGCTATCCTTTGCACTGATTCTCCTTCACCCCTAATATGTTGTTAGAACACTAATTAGCACGCACCTCCCCATTGCCTTTTCGTGTTTTGTCAGTGATGGTGACATTGCCTTGTTGACGTATCACTGCCAATTTACAGACCATCTTGGAGAATACTAGCAGATGAGGTTGCAGAGGTTGAGTGGGACAAAATTAGAGGAGAACTCTGAATACTGGATTTTCTACACTAGGGAAAGGAGAGCCACCATGAATTTTTTAATGAAGGAGTGACATGATGAAATTTATTTTTGAGGAAAATTATTCTGGTGTGCACAATAGCTCAGATAGTAGAGAAATTGAAAACAGGGAAAGCAGTTAAGAAGATTTTGAAGTAACCACAGATTTGAGGTCAGAGGGCCTAGACTAAGGCATATACTTTCACAGCCAAGTTAAATGTCAGGCTTGCTGCTAAATGGACCAGAATCCTTGCTGGCAGTGTAAGAGTCCTACCTACTTTCTTCTAACCTGATTTGGATAAAACTCATTTTCTCTGTTTTCTGAATAGAGCTCCTCTGTATTGTCTTCCCTCGAAGCCTGGTGAAACTACTCAGCATGGAGACCTTTCTGTAATGCTGGGTTTCTTTATGAGAGATCACATTTCCTCTTAATTATATTTTCACTCCTAGTCTAATTCTACTTTCTGCCTATGCTAGTTAAAAAAAAAAACATGGTCCATTTTCTTTTCCTCAGAGAGCATTACATAGCACTCTTTTAAAAATCCTATTTTAAAGAAGGATTCAAGCATTCAGTTGAGTCCTGTTTTGGGAAGCCCAATTACTGACATTTATAATGTGTGATCCATGTGGGGAGGTGCCACTAAAAGATGAGCATTTTTACGTGGACCAAGTTCCATCATATACAGCAAAGGTTTCCAATAGGAATTCAATTTTCATCACTTTAATCCCATCTGCATAAAGCTTATTTGTCTTTGTGACATTATCTTTTCTCTACTTTCCTTCCATTTTGTTCCTCAGACCCAACTGTCGGTAGGAAAGCAAGATCTTTGCCTCTTCAGATTTGCTCTTACATGGGCAGGAATTTTTACTGGAAACAGCAAGCCACTAAAGTAGGAAGATAAGCTATTATCTCACTACCTGTGATTACTGACTCAACCTGACAACAGTGATGAAAATGACAGGGGTGATGTCAGTATCAAAACAAGCTAGCCATAGGCACCCAATACTTTTGTACAGTTAGTTCAAAATAGTTGACGTATAAATTATAAATGGTACAAATTGAAGGACCCCTTACAAGGATGGTAATGGTACCACCCATGGTTCAACAAATCAACCTGCTAGGTAAAAGAAGTAGTAGTTTATACATTTTAGTGTGACAACTAGAGTAAGGATGGGTTGGGTTTTTTTTTTTCCCTCCCCCATAATTTCCATCCGAGAGAAACAAAGAATACATTTAACTTGTATTTCAAAGATGAGGCACTGGTGGTATCTGAGACTTCAAGTTTTCATCTACCAAACTATGCATAAAGAAAATGGCACATTCTATAGCACAAAGACAAAAAGACAGCAAGGAAGAACTGATGGGAAACTAAAGGGAGAACTGGAACAGAATGCAAACGCTTTGAGGGCAGAGACCAATTGGATTGTTGTCTTTGTATGCCCAACATATGGCACAGCCTCTTGCACAGAGTGGGCACTTACTAAATGTGTAGCAAATGAAGGGAAAATCATGACCTTAGAGTATACTGCTATATCCTATAATCACAGACTTAAAACTAAAAGAGGCCTTAAGCGTCCTACTGTCCAATACCTTCCTTTTAGAAATGTTTTACAGATGGACATTTTATAGATGGACAACTGAGGCCAAGAAAAAGGTGGGGGTTTGATCAGAATCACATAGTCAATGTCACTCTTTCTATTCCATCAAACTGCCTGCCTCCTCAGGAAACCTAGAAAGAGAGTCATGGAAGAAGGCAAAAATTAGACTGAGGGGGCAATGGATTTCCATTGTGGTGCCTTTCTGGCAATACAGAGGCTTCTTTTTTAAGCCGACAGTAACTACGAAACTTTCCTAACTTCCCAAATTCTTACTGCCTCTTGCCTGGATCTTGCTGACCTCAATACAACCCACTGTTCTTCTCAGTCACTTCGAGGCCCAGTGCAGAGTTCATAGCGATTCTGAAAGTAGATCGAGGACCTGAGTGACAGCCTATATATCTTAGTCACAGATAGCATACTCAGAAAAAGAACTTGATAAGCTGACTTTGGGCACTGACTTGCAAAAAACAATGCTGGGAAAACACAGACACAGATTGAAGCCCCATAAATGTGATGAATTAGAAGACAAAGTCAATGATCTACACCTAGAAGAGCCCAGAGGGTATAGTTTGTTATCTTAATATAATGAGTGTTTATGTTAAACAGATTATGCTTGAACCACTGCAGGTTGAGCTTAATATTGCTGCTTCCTAAAAGCTCAGTTCAATATATCACATAATAGCATTTCACCTCTGTTTACTGTTTTATTTGGTGTAGTTTAACAATAAAAACTTCAAGAAAGAAGGGGACTTCATTATTCCTCCCATCAATGGAAGGAGGATGCTGAGATTCTAGTTTGAGAGAGAAATAATAAGAATCTAATACAATATTCAGGCCTTCTCATCCAAGAAATTAACATTTCATTCAAAAAAGTCATAAAATCCAAGAGCTGAAAGAAGCTTCCAGAGGTCATGCAGATCCTCATTCTCCTTCAATGGGTCTCAATAGTAACAATAATGATAATGAGGGAAAACACATTTATAAAGATTTTGATGGTTTGCAAAATGCTTTACAGGTTTTATATTTTTTTTAACCCACCACGTATCTGGTAAGGAAGATGGTACAAGTATTTTTATGTTCATCTTCCAGATGAAAAAACTGAGTCTCAGGGAAATGGAGCCCCATCCAACCCAAAAAGGATTTATTAAGCAAAATACTAATTGTAGGTAAAAGAGGATAAAAAAAAAGATGGAAAAATTACTCCCTGACGTCAAGGTCTTTCCATTCCGGGAGAAGATCAAATATATAAAAAGACAGCAAGGCAGAGAGCTAGATGATGTGTGAAAGAAGAGCATATAACATCTAGGGAAATGGAAATCAGAAAAGGGTTCAGGCAGAAAGCGGCAGCGGAGGTGAGTCTTAGATGAAGCCAGGGACTCAAAGAGATGGAGGACGGAATGACATATATATATCAATCAAAGGAGAAAGCCTGTGCAAAGGTAGAGGTAAGATACGAAATTCTGACATCAGGGAACTTGCCCACAGTTCCACTGTTTGAGGCAAGATTTGAGCTCCCGTGTTCTAACTTCAAACCCAGTGTTCCTTCTAATATGTCACAACTGTCTCTGTACTTCATCCAAATGATAATTTGGCAGTGAGACCTCCTTTATAATTAACCATTTAAAAAGTACCAAACCTAAAAGTAAGGAGGAGAAACCTGAAAGGAAGTTGATTTTCCTCACAGAAAAGGAATGAAGGCAACCTTAGGCTTGCAGTCAAAAGACCCCCACATAAAATAAGGGAACTAGTTAGAAAACAAAGTAAGATCTAAAGGCAAGGTCAGTGTAAAGCAAAGGAGTAGACACAAAAGTTAGATTCTTTTGAGGGCCCTATGGATTATATAGTAAGTGACGCTGAAAATTATGGGACTAGTAGAAGAGGTGGCACTTGAGTTGGACTTTAAGGGATGGGTTTGAATCCTACAAATGGAAAGGAAGGAGGGCACTCTAGGGACAGTAAAGATCTGAACAGAGTCAGAAATGAAGAGTTTTTTGTTTCCAAGCAGCAGAATAGACTAGCTTGGCTGGAGTACACAGTACATGGCGAGGAATTAGAAGAGTTAATAAAGTTAAACAGGAAGGGTAGTACTGCATTGTGAAGGGCTTTAAAATGCCAAACAAAGGAACTGAAACTTTTATAATCATTTTATTATTAACTTAAACATACCCCCAAAAGTATTTCTATGCACATAGCAGAACATAAGATTTTCTATGAAACCACGAATCTCCATTTCATAATTTTGGGGGGGGGGTGGTCTTTTTGGAGGGGGAAAGACAGGGCAATTGGGGTTAAGCGCAAGGTCACACACCTAGTAAGTATTAAGTGTCTGAGGCCGGATTTGGACTCAGTTCCTCCTGACCCCAGGGCTTGTGCTCTATATACTGGGCCACCTAGCTGCCCCCTCTCCTTTTTAATATACAAGAAATCCTACATGTAACTTCCAAAATTGTGTTGCTTATTTGTACTTCCTTCAGAGTGACTTTGTTCTCTTTTCTGCATGTTTTTCAAAGTTATGATGATGCTCCTCTGGTATCACCATTACTATCTCAACCTCCTCCTCTTAAAAACAGAAATGAAAAAAGCCTTGTAACAAACAAGAATCATTTCCCAAAATGAATCCACACAGAAGCAACATCCATAAATCTATGTCTCTTTCCCCAACTGGTGTCCATCACCTCTGTGAGCAGGGGGATAAGATGCTTTGTTGGTCACCGTTAAGCTGTTTTCTTTACAATGCTGCTGTCCTTGGATAAGATGTTGTTCTGGTTGGGTTCACTGCCTCTGGTTGAGTGTCACTTCGTACTACTCAACCTTCCCTGAACTTGTCTCCATTGTCAAAATACTCCATTATATTCATATACGCCACAATTTATTAAGCCATTCCTCAGTTTCCATAGCAGCAATCTGGGGCACCCCCCCGCCCCTGCAAGAATCGGACTCTTTGCTTTTGACTTTTTCCCTCTTCAGTATCAGGAATGTTTTTTTTTCTTCTTGAGACTATTCCTTCACACGAATTGTCTTCACTCTTAACATGTCCCTATCCCCTCTTGTATTCTTGTTTATTTTGACCCATTTCTTCAAGAAACTGTTTCTGTTCAACTTTCCTCTCTCCATTTTAGATAAGAGTAAGCTTTATAGTATATTCCCTCCTCCCTCCATCTTAGTATGCTCTTCCTCTCAAGAACTCCAATTCTGAGAAGCAGGTCCCACCCTCTCCTTCCTATCTTTTACACCAGAATATTCCTCAATTTACCCTCCTTACATTTCCCCTTTTAAAACCTTGAGAATAGAATCAATTCCTTCCCTTCCAACACATCCACACACATGCAGATGCACACATCAGAACCTCTGTTTATTTTCTTATCTGTCTCAATACCCTTTGTAGACATTAAGATTCTGAAGAGATATTCACTTCTTCTATCCCTCTGAATATGTTAGCACCAGGGCCTTCCTGAAAAGACGGCTGCAAACTGGGAAGGGATTCAGTTCCTATTATATAAGACTCTGGCTGACTTTCTGTGTACTTGTGGTGTAGAAATTCAGTTATCTTTCCCCCACAAACCCTCCCCTCTTCTTAATTTCCCTCATGAGATTGAGGAAACCACCATCCTATCAGTCTTCTTAAACCTTACATTCCACCTCCCCTACCTCTGTCATACTGCAGCATGTGGTCTAGTAACACTGGCCTGTTCATTGTTCCTCAAACAAGACATTCCCAGTCTCAGTTCCAGCCATTTTTATTGGCTGTTCCCCATGCCTTTAATTTCCTTTCTCCTCATTTTGGCCTCCTTCAAGTCCCAGCTAAAATCTTGCCTTCAGCAGGAAATCTTCCCCTATTTCCAAATGATCCTGTATATAGCTTGTCTGTACATTAATTGTTTGCATGCTGTCCCTCCCCATTAGACTGTGAGTTTCTTGAAAGCAAAGACTATCTTTTGTCTTTGTATCCCCACCTCACAACACATAGTAGGTGCTTAATGTTTATTGACTGATCAACTCAAATTCAATTTTTCACCAGATATCTTGAACATTGTTCAATCTAGTGAGAAATTCAGGATTTTCCCTGGGCAGACGTGTGGGAGCTGGGCAGCCTGCCTCTATTTAGGCATTCATCTTGGCAGGAAGACCAAATTCCAACTTTATTCAATGTAAAACCTAAAGACAGTCAAGATTTCTGAGAAGGGTAGTGTATGTATGTGTATATATATAAATATATATATACATATACATATATATATGTACTTGCAACATCATAAAAGATTTATTGAAGAGGAAGACAGTAGGGGAATAAAGCCCTGCTAAATAACCTTTTCAATAATTACGGTGGCAAAATAAGGACATACCAGAGTAGAAGCCATGGGAATAGATAGGAAGAAATAAATGCAAGAGATATAGAGGTGGAAACAAAGACACTTCATCAGTGACTGAATAGGAGTAAGGGAAAAGGAAGGAAAGAAGAAAAGTAGGATATTGTGGAATCTCAGGAGCCAAGAGAAGAGAGAGTATGTAGTAGGAAGGAAAGTGGTTGATAGTCAAAAGCTGCAGAAAAGTCAAGGAAAACAAGGCAATGAATGAGAAAATGAGGAAGATAGTTATTAAATATCATGATTAGAAGATGACTAGTGACTTCTGAGAGAGCAGCAACAAAAAACATCCTCCCAAAAAGAGAAGAGCAAGAAAGCAAAATGACTGTCTGATGAGGCTTACAAAGAGCAGAGGAGAAAAGGAAAGCAAAAGGGAAAGGAGAAAGGGAAAGAAACATGCAAATGAATGCAGCATTTTTGAAAACAGCAAAGAGAGAGAAGGTTTTCTTCACCACACAAAAAACCAGAAGGAAACAACGGAACTAATAAGACTCAATAATAAGAGATCCCTGAGATACCAGGGGAATGCAAAAATGAACAAGATAGAAGACAACAATAGAAAAGATCGAGAAGAGGTGGCACGAACATACAGGAACGATCTTAACATCAGAGATACAGAGGATAGTGTAGTTACTGATCTAGAAGCAGACGTCCTGTCCCGGAGAATGAAGTCAAGGGGGACTTGGGAAGCACTGCCAACAATAAGACTAGTAGTGGAGGTGATGGAATTCCAGAGGAGCTATTGAAAATCCCCAAAAGATGGTGGTGTTAAAGTATTGTACTCAATATGCCAGCAAATTTGGAAAACCAAGAACGGCCTCTGGATTAGAAATGATTGGTTTATGTTGCAATCCTACAGAAGGTCAATGCCAAGGAATGCCCAAATGACCAAACCACTGTGTTCATTTCACATGCTGGCAAGGTTATACTTAAGATTCTGCAAGCTAGGCTTCAGCAATATACAAACAGAGAATTACCAGAAGTACAGACCAGTTTTCAAAGAGGCAGAGGAACTAGAGACCAAATTGCTAACATTCACAAGATTATGGAAAAAGCAACAGCTGAGTTTCTGAAAAAAAAAATCTATGTCTGCTTCATTAACTACACAAAAGCCTTTAACTGTGTGGATGACAATAAAATATGCCAAGTTTCCAAAGAGATGGGAGTATTAGTTCATCTTATTTATCTCCTGAGAAACATGTATACAGGTCAAGAAACAACAGATCCAAACACAGAACAAATGATTAGTTTAGGATTAGAAAACGAGTATGAAAAGGATGTATACTACTGTCACTTTATTGAACTGCTGTGCAGAGTACATCCTGCAAAACGCCAGGCTGGGTGAATCAAAAGCTGGAATTAAGGTTGCTGGGAGAAATATCCACAATCTCAGATGTGTAGATGATATCACTCTGATGGCAGAAAATGAAGAATGAAGAAGCCTCTTGACGAGGGTGAAAGAGGAAAGTGGAAAATCTGAATTGAAGCTTAACATGATAAAACTAAGATCCTGGCAACTGCTCTCACAGCTTCTTGGCATACACTGTGAGAAGAAATGGAAGGAGTATCAGATTTTATATTCTTGGTCTCGAAAATCACTGCAGACAGTGACTGTAGTCATGAAATCAAAAGACACTTGCTCCTTGGAAGGAAACCTATGGCAAATCTGGATAGCAAATGAAAAAGCAGAGACATCTCCTTGACAACAAAAGTTTGTATAGTCAACATTACAGTTTTTCAAATAGTAATGTATGGCTGTAAGAGGTGGGATTGACACTTTTGAACTGTGATTCTGGAGAAGGCTTTTGAGAGTTCCTTGAACAGAAAGGGATCAAATCAGTCATTACTTAAATTAATTCAAGCTATTCATTCATTCATTCATTCATTCAGACTATTCATTAGAAGGACAGCTAGGTGGAACAGTGGATAGAATGCAGGACCTAGAGTCAGGACGACTCATCTTCCTGAGTTCAAATCTACCCTCAGATATGTAGTAGTAGTATGAGCCTGGGAAAGTCACTTCACCCCATATTCCTGAGTTTCTGCATCTCTAAAATGAGCTGGAGAAAAAAATGGCAAGTCACTTTAATACCTTTGCCAAGAAAACCCCAAGTGGGGTCACAAAGAGTCAAACCCAGCTGAAATGCCTGAACAACAATAACAATTCACTGGAAGAACAAATACTGAAGCCAAAGCTTAAATATTTTGACAATAGGATGAGAAAACAGGACTCAATGTAAAAAACCCTGATGTTGGGAAAAACTGAAGGCAAAAGGAAAAGGGGACAACAGAGGATGAGATAGATAGATGGCATCACAGAAGCAACGCACATGAGCTTGGACAGATTTCAAGACAGAGTGGAGGACAGAAGGGCCTGATGTGCTAAGGTCCATGTGGTCATTAAAAATCAGACAAAACTGAAACAACTGGACAACAACAAAGAACACATTCATTCATCATTCATTCAATGAGAATTCTGTAACTACCTACTATGTGACAGGCACTGATCTGAGGAGCAGGGACAAAAGATGCTGAAACAAAATTACAAATAGCATGTTGCTGAGCAAGAATTTAAATGTTAAGGTTAAAGGTTAAATATAATTATAGTTAAGATGAGAAAAGATGGACTAGTCACATAACAAGAACATGAAAATGAACTGGTATCAAGATATCAAGAAGAAGCCCTCCAAGTATGTTGAGTAGACTCTGTGGAAAATTTATAGGAGGACCAAGAAATGGAAGTCAGACAGGATGAGAAAATATGGCTGGCTTGTGAATAAAACCAATGGATGGACTAGATAAACAGACAGGGCATTTATTAAGTGCTTACTATGTGCCAGGCACATAGCGCCAACACCCAAATCAATGAAATCATCCATCCATTCAAGTATTGAAGAAGGTCGTGGTATTGATTTATTTTCTCTGCCTGAAAAATTATTATCTACAAATTCTCTCAAAAGCATGGAAAGTGTTTCTTTCTTATAGAGAAGATTAAAAGAAATATGTTAAATCCATTATTTTAAGAGGGTTAATTAAACTTTTGAAAGAAAAATGATACAGTCTAATGCTTTATGTAAACCATCATAATTCTTACATGTTAGTCAATAAGCAGGGAGGAAGGTCAGGAGAATTACTAAGATGTAACAGAGCCAGTGAGATGGCTGTCTTAAGGTCACTTTAAGATAGACATTTTTCTGGTCTTTGAGAAAAGGAAGCCTACATTCTTATGGCTTTGATTTCTGAGAAATTATAATCTTTGTACAGTGCGTGTGAGAGCTCTGACTATTTTGCAGAGCTAAATGATTTTTCTCTAAAAAGTTATAGTATCCGAAACATCACTGGAATATTTAGGAGTGAAATAATTTTCCATCAGAAGAAATTTCATTGAACAGGAAAAGTAGCTCTCGCAGCTTCCGTCGCTCTGCTGTTCTGTTCTCTATTCTCATCTATGCTGTTTTTCTTTTCCCACATCCCTAAAGCATGCAATAAAATCAAAAGAAACAAAACATTAACAAAGCAAGGAAAAAAAACAAGAACAAAACCAAATGTGAATATGTCTAAGAGAAGATAGGGCAATGATCAGAAATCTCCCCCCTTAACACTGAGACAACCCTCTTTTGCTTGATTATGTCTCAAGGGTTAGGGAGGAGGTCTGTCCATTTGAATAGGACTTAAGTTATATAACAAGGATGAGGTCTTATTAATTCAATAATGATGATAACAAACCAAATCATATCCAATCAGATCAATTAAGATACTGTAAGTAAGCCTCATAGCACTATATAAATGTTAAATGCTATTTTTAATTCCATATTTCTACAGTCATTATTGTATTTTGTTAACATATTTATACTATTATTTAGTAATCATCAAAACTATTCGATACTGTCTAAAACAAAGAAATGAACTGGGGAAAAGCCTATAAGGGAATTAAAAAATTAAGCTCAATAATGCAATGCTTAATAAACAAAATAACATGAACTACTTGGTGTAAAACTCTCATTTTAACAAGAATTGCTGGGAAAATTGGTAAGCAGTTTGGCTGATATAGCCAGGTTAGACTAGCATCTTAACACTTTCAGAAATCCTAATTCAATGTTGGGAGAGTAGGGAATTGGTCCAACCACTCTGGTGGCGATTTATAATTATGCCAAATAAATGTTTTTTAAATGTCCACATCCTTTAATCCAGAGATTCCATTGTGGTGTATATACATCACGGAAGTCCATGAAAAAAAAAGAATTATAGCAACACTTTTTGTAGGACCAAAGAATTGTAAATAACATAAATGTTCATCAATTAGGGGATGCCTAAAGGAAGTTATAGTACATCACTGCAATGGAATATTGATAAGAAAGGATGAATATAATGGATCCAATGGGAAGACTTACATGAATTGATACAAAATGGAGTAAACAGAACCAGGAAAACAATACAAGCAACGAATACAAAATAAATTAAAATATAACAAGCAACAGATATTGTATGAAATTATAATGCTCAGTCTGGACAGCAAAGAAGAGATATGAGAATGAATCACACTTCATTCTTTGCAGAGGTATGCACTTATAGTTGTTGACTCTCATATGAAAATGTTTCTGTTATGCCATCCATTCAGGAACTCCAAATAATGATGCGTAGGATGGCCCATTCATGCCTGCCCAGCCTTTGAAATTCTTATTCACTCCCTTCCAACAGTTTGCTGCAAGGCGGCAGCCCAACAAATTAAGTGCCTTCCTTGCTTGACAATCCACCCTTGCCAGGCAATCAGGCCATCTTGTCTTTCTGTCATATAATTTCTTGTTGTATGGGATTAGAAAACTACTTTTACGTCAGTTCTTCTGAGTTACTAGTTGGCAGTCTCATACTGAAGCCTGCTCACATGCACCATTCCACAAGGCTAGGATAACGAATATAAAGTTGGGTTTCATTGATGTGCATGTTAGTTTAGTGTAGTTTTTTCTTTTTTTTTTAAATTCATAATTATAAAAGATGCCTTTCTGGGAAGAATGAGGGGAAAATACATTGGTAATGTAGGCAACATAAAAACAAAAGGGAACACCAGAAATTTAAAATTTTAAAATTAAATGTCATTAAATTTTTTATTTTAGTTTTATTATTGAAAAAAAATTAATGGCATGATTTCATTTGAATATAGGTTCCTCAAAGACAGGTACCATTTCAGTTTTCTCTTTCTATTCCCACAGTTTATCACATAACAGGCATTTAATAAAAGTTTGCCGAACTGTACAATGAGCAAAAATGCAAAGTATATCAGATTGGGTACAAGGAATCCTTGGTGTGAATCTCAGCTCAGTCTCTTTGACTGTGAGACTGGGCAAGTGAATCCCCCTTTCTGGGTTTTACTTTCCTCTTATGGCAAATGAAAAAGTTAGACTAGATGGTCTGTGAAATTCCTTCTGGCTCTGATAATGTAGGACTCTATGATGCACTTATTTTTCTTCTCAGCTTTTAGGAGCCCCTTGACCTACCAGGATGAATCAACTGAAAATACATATTAACTTCTAGATGTTCTGGTTGTTATTAGCACATTGTTCAAGAAACTCAGGATTATGAAACAATGAGGCAAAGAATAATAAATACTAGAAATATTTATTATACAAAACTGTAACCAGGTTCATTCTAATTACAAAAAAAAAATGTTGCTCATCTGTATTATATGAGAAGCATATTTGATGGCAGTTTCTTTTTTCCAGGAGGGCTATGCGTGTTTCTCAATGTACTGCATTAGGCATGCTGGAGGCAGCATAGGTATTAAATTATACAAACAATGAAGTCAATTCTCAATTATCCCATTCTAGGGGATACTGTTCGGGTTCCCACTTACTACTGCATCTGTGACTATTTAGGAAAAAATCCCAGGGTTAGACAGTAACCACTAGTCAAGGAGAAAGACTTAGAATTATTATTTTTTTCTTTTGATGCTAGACTATCTAGGGGACAAAGGAAGGAAAGAACCATTTCTCCATTCCCAGTATAAGTTCTTATTCAGTTCTTCGAGACTCTGTAACTCCATTATTTCAAATTCTCTCCACTGAGATAGATCACAACTTCTTCAAAACTTAGTAGGTGGCCGAAGTCAATCAATAAAGACATTCATCAGCTTATGGACAACCTGATGATGAGCCTCTCCAAATTTCTTTACGTTGTTCTTTGGACAGTCAACGTGCAAGTCATACTTAAGTCTTTGCAGTGAAGAGAAGAGGCCCTGAACTTCCCTGGCAAGACTGGCAAGGAACTAGGTTTACATCCACACTGGTGAAGCACAGAGTTAGCTTTTGGTGGAGAAAATTTCTCAGGGTGGGAAATAATCCTTGAAACATATGCACACAGTGGTTCTAAATGGCTCATCCTTTTAAACCTACCTAAGGACCCCACTCCTAGACAGAGCGAAGACTCCTAGACCTTTTGTAGAAGCTTTGTGGCATCCCAGGGGCGGATCTCACAGGCCACAGATTGGGAACCACTGTTCTAGTCTAACAATAGCAAGCTGAAAAAAGGAAATCTGTGCTCTACCTCATTAAAGGAATACTCAAAGCTTGGAGAGGCCATGCGACCACAGTGAGTTGGATCTGGAAAGTTTTCCCTGAGATTTGACTGAACTAGAAGATGGAACCTGGACTGCTGATGTGGCTTTCCAGTTGCCTAGGGGGAAAAAGGCAAGCCCATGAGGAACTGGTGCCACTTAGATTTGTTGGTTTTCCTACTGACATGAGAATCAACACAATCTTCTGAACATACATGTCTCCATACGAGAGGAGGGAGGCTGAATCTACATGAATCAGTGTAGTATCCTTGCTGAATCTCCTTTCCATACTTTTAACTCCTTTTTCTTCAACTGTTGTATGGTCTATGAGTGTCCCATTTCATTCTAACCCCAAGCCTAAACCACACTCAATCTACCCTGGGTCAGTTCAGAGGAAAAATAATGGACTAATATTGTACCTGAAAAAAAGTTTCTATATGAAGAATTCATAGAGACTTGGGAAAACTTATATAAACTATTTCCAATAGAACAATTTACACAATAACATCAATAATTTGAAGGAAAACACACTGAAAGACTTTTAGAACTCTAATAAATTCAATGATCAATCATGGGTAAACAAGACTGATAAGGAAACATGCATGCCTCACCTCGTTGGCAGAGAGGTGATAAACTAGAGGCATAGACTGAAGCATATAATTTCAGACATAATTAATATATTCATTTGTTTTGCCTGATTATAATTATTAGTTACAAGAGAAAGTTTTATTGAGGAAGAGAGTCAGTGGAAGTGATAGTGATATTTAAAAAGTAAAAGTATTAACAAAACTCAGAAGCAAAATTGCACATGACTCAGAGTTCTGGAAAGACTTATGGTAGGCATAGACAGGTTACAGAGTATTTCCAACAATGACTTGCTTCCTAGTCATGGCATAAAAGAGACAGAAGAATTCTAGACAGCTTGAGATTATTTCACCAGGATTATAGAATTCATAACAAGGATTGTAGAATCATAGATTCAGAGCTGGAAAGAACCTGAGGATCATCTAGTCCAACTTTCTCATTTTGCATGAGGAAACTAAAGGCCTAGAGAGGTTTTGTATAATGTTCCACAGGTTAGCAAGTGGAAGCTAGGATTCAAACCAAGTCTTCTTTTGTAACAGAACCACAAAGAGTCAATGTATTATTAGAGAGAAAAAAGAATCAGGTACATAGAGAAAACAAGGCATAATAGATGAACAATTAGCATGTCATATTAATAAAAAAGAAATATTAAAATACTCAGAGAAAACTCTATAACATCATAAAGAGTTTTTGGAAGAATGTGGATAAGAACTCTACAGAATGGTAACGTTTATGTGTTTTGTGAATTCTACTGGTAGAAGAAGCAGCCACACCAATGAGTTCACATATCCAAGAAAGGTGGCACTGGCAAAGAACTAAGTGTCCACTGAAATCAACCCAGAGCTGAAAGATATCCCTATCAGAACCTGCCCCAAAAGTGGGAATCCAGTCTCTGAATGAAGATGTAGGATGAGAGGGAACCTCTCACCTTGTGATACATCAAATGGAGAAGTGCTCATATAGCTTGTTCTATCCAAGAGGAAGTAGAGACACAAACACCAACACCTAAGGGGAACAGTTTTTCAAAGTTACTTAAACCATGCCAAATTATCCATCTAGTCAATGGAAACATTCAAATACATACCACAAAGCAGCTAAACCAAATTGTCAACCTTTAGTTCCCTAGCTTTTAGAGTCAGTTATTTGCAAGTTGTAAATCCCTCTGATTACTACACGTTATTCTCACAGCATGCATGTATGTGTGTGTGTGTGCACGTGTGTGTTTTCTTTCCCCATATAGCCACACTCTTAAGGAGCCCAAGCATGCTGGGGCTCAGAGCCTTCCATTAGAAACAGAGTTCTTCGGAGTTCTTCAGGCAATGTAAGCATGGCCTTTATGCTGTCCACAGAATGAGAACGAAAAATGTTGTCATTAATATTTAACCTTAAATTCCTTTCTTTTTCTGGTTATAAACTTAAATATTTCTATTCTTTCATTTCCCTCCAAAAGACTCTTTTGAAGTATGCTTTAAGCAGAGGGAGAATAATTATCCAATCTCAGTTCTGACACCGGATTCTTCTTTGGGCAAGTGCCCTCAGGCTCATCACTTAATCTTACTGCAATGGCTTCTCCCCTTTAAAGGGATAAAACAATACACCTCATTATAGTTTAGCTACTGCTTTGAAGATGAACAAATGCTAGACATTTATTTTTCTAATTACGATGTTCATAATTCCCAACTGCATGACATTTAAACAGAACCAATTCCATTTTAATGGCCAATTTGATCTAGCCCTGAGTGACTCACAAGGGTGAGGAGGGCTAAAGAGTAGATGAAATGATTCCAACAAAAATATGTTATGGATGTGTCTGTGCTTGCCTTCTATCACATTTCAAAGGCCCTCTTCTCTGCTATGCTTTTAAACCTGGGAGTATGTGCTCCATCAAAAGTAAAAATGAAAAGTACAAAACTATTTCTTCCCCAAGAAATCAGCCTATGTTGAATGCATTACAGACTCAACCACACACCCAGTTTCCAACTTCTCATATATAGCTTCCCAGGAGCTCTGGGACTATTTCTCCACAATGGACAGAGACAGACACTTGGCAACATACAGACGACCTGCATACATCCTTTAGGTGTCTGGCCACTACCTTCCACAGGTTCTCTAGCAAGCCCATTAAGAGCCCCAGGATTCATTATCTTTTCTGCAATTCCTTTTCCTTTCTTCACATCATTATTTCATACCATCATTAGAACTTCTCCAATCTTTGATGTCTTTCTCCTCAGTAGCTGACTTTCAGGAACTGGTTCTTGGTTTTAAATCCAATAATGACTTTGAAGAACTGGAAACATATGTCATATGATATTTTGGGTCTTTCTTAATGTTAGAGAAGACACCTGAAGGTGCCAACCAATCAACAGCCTATGATGCAGGGTAAATAAATATTTACTGAAGACCTAGTAAGCGCTAATCATTACAATGATTATAACAATGTACTCAAATGATATTTGTTCTCAAGGAGCTCTGAATCTATTAAGGGAGACTAACACTTTTGAAAGTGATATATTGTATATATTTAAAGGACTATATTGTAATAGTCATGAGAGAAATAGGAAATCAGGGCTATCAATGTGCACCAGGAATGAGGATGGATTATTATGAGATGGGGACAAAGTAGGGAGGGGAGCCAAACAACTGGCAGACTCAGAGCTGAAAGGGAGCTAAGAAAATCTGAATACCAATTCCTTGATTTTGCTAAAGAGATAATGGAGTAACTTGCCCACGGCTACAGAGATAGTCAAGGACACAGAAATTTGAAAAATAGCTACACTGATTCTAAATCCAGTGCTTTGGATGGGGGTAAAGGAAAATTTCACAAAATAGGTACTATCTGAGTTCAGATAGGAAGATTGGGTACGGTTTCAGCAGGTAAAGAGAGATTGGTTGGGATGGACAGAAGAGCATAATGCAAATTTGGGAAGTGACAAGCAATCCAGACTGGCTAACACGCAGACTTTACCACTCTACGGGTAGTGAGAAATAAAGTGGGAAAAATGAGTTGGAAACAGATTGCACAGGGTCCTGAATGCCAAGCTAAGGCGTTCAAATTTCATTCAATAGGCAGCAGAGTCAATGAAGGATTTTAAGAAAGACTGTACTACCTTGGGGCGGCTAGGTGGCACAGTGAATAGAGCATTGACCCTGGAGTCAGGAGGACCTGAGTTCAAATCTAGCCTCAGACACTTAACACAAAAACTAGCCATGTGACTTTGGGCAAGTCACTTAACCCCAATTGCCCTCCAAAAAAAAAGAGGCCAAAAATATCAGCAAAAAAAAAAAAGAAAAGAAAGACTGTATAATGATCCAAAAGCAACTTTAGGGCACTGACACTGAGAGCTGGAAGCACTACAGACTACCCAGAGGGAGAAAGGTACATGAAGGCAAGGTATAACTAGACTCAGATCTAGAAGGGGTTTTAGAGATTAGTTTAGTGCCCTTATTTTGGAAATGGGAAAACTAACATTTTCCCATAACACTATAATGGCTTGCTCAAGTTCATGCCAGGAGTATCAGATCTCAGAAATGAATTCGGTTTTTCTGATCCTAAACCCAATCAACATTGTGTTTTACCATGGTGCTCTTGAATACACTGAGAAATCTGTGTGAGTACATCTTATAAGGACACAGAGAAAAACAAGACAACTGTACATCTTTACAGCTATGTTGTACTATCTAAAAACATATACTATGTTCCTTGTGGAATTGTCCACAGACAAGGAGCCAGCTTTTGGGTACAGTCCATCAACTGCACAAAACAGATATGTACGGAAAGGAGTAATTTGCGTTTTATGTGGCATTTTCTTTGAATTATGCAAAGGAGCAACTGGAGTTGGGGAAAGGTGTGTGAATATTCTGACTATTACCGTTTGTCATCCAGGCCAAACTTCGGTGGATATTTAAACTAATTTAAATATATACAGTTTCTAAAATGAAAATGTACTGGGACTGAGGTGACTACGTAACATCATGAGAATTGTCTTAAACTTCCTATGCTAATAATAAATCCCAAGATATTGGTGATTCTCTTTAGTATAGCACACAAAGCATACAAAGTAAGAAAGCTTGAAAAAGCTTGAATTCCCATGCTGTCATTTCGTGACCAAATAGTTGAGTCATAAAAACTCAAGATCCTTCCAACTCTGCATTTGCCAAATTTTGAGAATTAATTTCACTTCTGCATTGCTGACCTGGTTCTCTACTTCAAGAATCCTACTTTAAATGAGAGACAGCATAGCATGGCTTAGTGGCTACAGTGCTGGGCTGGCAAAGTAAGAAGGACCTCAGATCTAATCTTGCCTCCAACTCTGATGGTTTATGTGACCACGATCAAGTCACTTGACCCTTCTGGCTATCAGTTTCTTCACTGGCAAAATTAGGAGAGCAGTACCAAATTTTCACAAGATAACTTTGATGATCAATGGTATTTGACAATGAGTAACTGAAAATGCTACTTCAGGAAAGTGAATGGAAAAGAAGCCAGAAGACTGAAAAATGAGAGTGTCATTGTATGTGGAGACAGCCGGCTAGACTACTCATTCAAGAAATATGGCTATAAAAAAACTGGGAGATAGGTGGGGGGGGGGCTTCAACAATAATAGCTAACATGCCTATAGTTTGTAAGGTTTGCAAAGCACTTTTCTCACAACTCTGTAGAATCTAATCAATATGATGACCATTTTATAAAAGAGGGGCTAAGCACAGAGTTAAAATTCCAACTGAGGTCTCTGACTGTGATGTTTCCACCGTATCATGCTGCCTGGTACCTCAAAAGGGCAAAACGTGTAAGGGAAGTTTTGTTCTGTTTTGTTCGGGGAGAGGGACTGGATTGTTCTTTCTTTTCTTTTGTCATCCAAAACAATTTTTTTCCAATACAATTTTGGATAAGTAGGAATTACATGGAAATACTTGAAAGGAGGAGGGATCGACTGGAGGAGGATGTATTGAAGGTAGAGAAAATATGATTTGTAGAGGAAAGTTCCAAAAGAGGCCAAAGGAAGCCCAATCGATCTGTTTTGTGCTTTACATGGCATCCTCCTGGGGTAAGTTCTGGCAGCCAAAGATGTATCAGATAGTTCTCACCATACCTGAAGGGACAGAATCATCATACGCTACTCTCCAATGGTGCTAACTGTTGTCAGACTCTGAATGACACTAAATGCAAATAAGGTAGGCATGCTGAAGGAGAACAGAAACACACCATCCCTTCTTCTGTCTGCCATCCCATGAAGGCAAGCACACCATCAGATCATAATAATCCACACAGACAAAAGAGCAGATACCTATAGTACTCAAAACATTGCATTACAATAGAAAATATCCCCCTTCCCTCTATCCTGGCTCAGGGATCTTTTCCTATTCTTCATGTGGTGGGATACAAGAAATTAGGAGCTTCAAGAAAATACTAAAAAACACATAGAACAGTTTTGGGATCATTTCATTCATCAACAATAAGTCAACAAGCGTTTATTACAGAGAGGAGACCAAAATCTCAAGGTGAAAAGGAAACACAAACCTTAGAAATGGCATTAAGAAAGAATGCTGGTCTTCAAAGGGTTATTTGAACATCACTGCAATTTGCTGCAGCATAGAACTCATCACACAGCCTCTAACTTCATCCATCTAGCCAAATATCCTCTTCTTTTCCCCCAGTTATTGACTGCAAGTTATAAAAAATAGTCATTTTCAATCCTTTGCCAGCTGCAGAATGTTTCTAAAACAGTCCAACTACCTTTCTTTTCTTTTTTTATAAATAAAACAGGGCTGTTTCTTTGACATGATATTTGAGAAGGCTTCCTGATCCTTCCAGATGAAAGAACCGCATATTCAGTGGTGCACACTAAAAAGCTGGCTTTTATCTGACTGCTCTGTTTGCTTTATCATAGAGAGTCACACTGTTTTTCTACCCCTGCAGTAAACCACCATGGTGAATTGATCTCCACACAGTAAGGTAAATACTCCTGGCAAAATTCTGCCCAAAGATACAATGGTACAATTCTCTGGCACATCACTGGGAGTGATATATGCATTACCAAGAATAGAGACTGCCTAAAACTTCCCTTTGTTGAAGCCCTCAATCTAGTCCCAGTTTACTACATCATGCATGTTTGTTAAGGGACTCTACCATCATGTTGGCTAAGGATAGAAGAACCTGGTCTTATTAAGTGGAATTCATTGAGATAATATGTGGTGAAAGCATTATTAAAAAGAGAAGGGATCAGTCTCACTACAGGTAGAAGCTATTAAATCAAGAACAGGGCACACCAAATTGATCTCATTTCCTTTTTTGACAGGGTTACCAGAATGGTAGATTTCTAGAGATAAACAAAATTCTAGAGATAAAATTTGCTGATTTTATTTTATATATTTGTTTTTTGGAGACTTGACTTTTATTAACACATTTTTACTGGGACAAAATACATACTCACGAACAAAACCCGAATAAATCCCCTTATAAGATATATTTCCTGGCAAAAAGAGCTTATCAATCACTATCTAAAAACAGGGATATGTCATTTAATGGCAATGTAGTATTCATATTGACCATTACAATTAAACAGAGTTTTGAGGCTACTCTAAGTTCATTTTCTTTATACTGATATGGTCAGTATGCATGCTGTCCTTCTGGATCTGCTTCCTGAATTCTACATCACTTTTTTACAAGTCTTCCCAGGCTCCACACAATTCTTTCTATTTGTGATTTATTACGGTAGAGTAATATCATGTTACATTCATAGGAAATAATTTGTTTAGCCATTATCCAACTGTGGAGCACATCTTGCTTCCATATTTTTATTACCAAAAAAAAAATGCTACCATGAAGGTTTTTGTACAGACACCTTTTCTTGCTGTAAATGAACTCCATGAGATGTAGTTTCGGTGGTGGAATCTATGGGCCAAAGGTTATGAGCAATTTAATAACCTTTCTTATATAATTCCCACTGGATTCCTGAGTAGTTGGAGCAAATTCAAGGCCTCACTTGCAGTGAATTAGCTTGTCTGTCCTTCCAAAGACCCTTCAAAAATTAGTTTTCGTCTTTTAGCATCTTGGTTAGGCTAATCAGTTTGTGGAGAGGGGGGTTCTGATCTGCATTTCTCAAATTATTAGTGATTTTGAACATTTTCTTCCAGGCAATTAGTGATAGTCATGTATTTCTTATTTTTAGAATTACTTGTTCATTTGTTTTGACCACATAGAAACTAGGGAACAGCTCTTAATAATCTTTGTCAATTCATTTAATATTTTGCATGTCAAGACTTTTATCAGAGCTGTTTAATTCATGATTTTCCCCCAATATTAATCTTTACTTATGCCACTAAGCTGTGAAGATTTTATTTGTCAACAATAATCCAATCAGCATTTATTAAACACTCACTTTATGCCAAGCACTGTGACCTGTTTGTACAAAAAAAGCTAACTTTCCACAATCAAAATTGTCTCTTTTATCTTAGATGACCTTTTCTACTCCTTGTTTGTTTACGAATTTTTCCTATAAGCAGAACTGTGAACAATCTAACTCATTCTACAATAATTTTTTAATATTTATATTTTATATTTCTATAGCCTGGCCTTTTATATTTAAATTATTTATCCACTTGGAATTTATAAGGTATGTGAATGCTGCCTAATGGAAGCTACATGGTCCAATGGCTAGAAGTCTGGACCAGAGTCAGAAAGACCTAAGCTGAGACATTTACTTACCAGCTGTGTGAACCTGAAGGCCAAGTTGCTTAAACTCTCTCAGGTTCACATTCTTCATCTACAAAATGAAGATTGTAATAGCCCCTTTCTCACAGGACTGTTGAGAGAAGCAAATAAAATATATGGAAATTCCTAATCATACTTTCAAGTGCTATGCAAATACTATTTCCATTATTACATATAGAAAGGCTAATGATTTTATAGGCTTATTTTAATTAGTCTACTTCATTGAAGCTATTGTCTGAATTCATTTTTAATTAATTCATTTGGATTTTCTAGGTAAACCATACCATTGACAAATAAATGATTCTGCCTACTCCTTGTTCATTCAAAATATGATTTAGTCTATTCTTTGTCTAGATTTACGTCCTCAATTTCTGACTGCCATGGTAAGTATTTCTAACACTGTTCATATAAAACTGGGGACAACGGGCATCCTGGCTTTACACCTAATCTTACTGGAAGAGCCAGTAGGATCGTTAGCTCTTGGTTTTAGTAGATACTTTAGTTCATATTATAGAAAGACCCATTTTCTCCCACGATATTGAATGTGTTTTTTTGACATGAATGCTAGATTTTGAAAGAAGTGGGTTTTTTTCTGTACTGCTCTTATTGACATAACCACATGACAATTATTTCTTAAAATGCTTTATGATTCTGATAGTCGTCTGAATGTTGAAGCCACCTTATATTTCTGGTATAAAATCAATGTGGTCATAGTAAATGATATTTTTTAACATATTGATATTATCTCTGTTAATACTTTATTTAATTTTTTAAAACTAGGCTATAGCAGGAGTGGGAAACTGCAGCCTCAAGGTCACATGTAGCCTTCTAGGTCTTTGGGTGCAGCCTTCTGACTGAGTCCAAGTTTTACAGAACAAATCCTTTTATTAAAGGGCATTTGTTCTGTGAAGTTTGGACTCAGTCAAAAGGACCCACTTGAGGACTTAGGAGGGCCACATGTGGCCTTGAGACTGCAGGTTCCCCACTCCTGGTCTACAGTTTTCTATCTCTGTTTTCTTTCTCTCTGGTTTGGGCAAAACGGCCACATTTATGCTACAAAAGAAATTCAGTGAGGTGGCCTTATCTCTTTCTCTTTCTGCAAGAGGTTATATAGCACAGGAATTAGTTATTCATTAAACCTCTGACAGTGTTTATTTGAAAATCCATTTGGACAATTGTTTTCCTTCTGTGAGTTCATTCATAACTTGCTGAAATTTCATTTTCTTAAGTCTGATCATCCAACTATGTTAATCTGGGAATTTTCATAATGCTGTAAATGTCCATGGAAGGCCAGTGTGTTTCACTGGTATCTACAGAAAATAAACAGAATACGAGGAACACATCTAGGACAGCAAGTGTACCGTCTGTGGCATATGTGTGGAAGGATATCAGACAAAAAAGATTAGCAGGAATGAAGAAGCAGAGATCTTCATTGTGGGAGCAAATAAGTACTTTCCTGAACTCAAAGATCCCTGGGAGTATCTGAATAACAACTCACCTGGACAAAACATTTCCTAACTAAGCCATATCAAGATATTCCATTAATCAACATCAGTCTTCATGTACTGTTTTATTTTTTTAACTCCATTTTTAGCTTATTTTTCAGTTACTGTATAGGGTACATTTGAAAAATCTAATGAAGCTTTCTTTGGAGCTCTGAGTAGATCATTGGGCCACTATAATATCACGCTAAAATATTAGAGTAAGATACAAAAGCATTTTACCACTTTAAAAAGTAACTGCCAAGTCATTCCCCAATTGATAAATGGTCAGAGGATATGAACAGGCAGTTTTTAGAGGAAGAAATTAAAGCCACCTATAGTCATAGGAAAAAAAATGCTCTAAATCATTATTGATTAGAGAGACGCAAATCAAAACAACTCTGAGGTACCACATCACCATATCAGATTGATTAACATGGCAAAACAGAAAAATGATAAACGGTGGATAGGAGATGGGAATGCTGGAACACTAGTTCATTGTTGGTGGAGCTGTGACCTGATCCAACCATTCTGGAGAGAAATTTGGAACTTTGTCCAAAGGACTATAAAAATGTTCATATCCTTTCACCCAGCAATGTAACTTCTAGGGCTGTATCCCAAAGTGATCATAAATATGGGAAAAGGACCCACATGTACAAAAATATTTATAGGAGCTCTTTTTGTGGTGGCCAAGAACTGGAAATTGAGGGGATGCCCATCAACTGGGGAATGGCTTAACAAGTTGTGGTATAGGAATGTAATAGAATACTACTATGCTACAAGGAATGATGTACAGGTGAACTTCAGAGAAACCTGGAAAGACTTAAATGAACTGATGAGTGAGGGGAACAGAAGCAGGAGAACACTGTGAACAGTAACAGTCACAGTGTACAAGGACTGATTTTGATAGACTTAACCCTTCTGAGAAACACAAGGACATAAAACAGTTCCACAGAACACATGATGGAAAATGCTAGTCATATCCAGAGAAAGAACTATGGAGTTAGAATGCAGAATGAAGCAGACTATTTTCTTTTCTGTTTTGTTTTGTTTTTCTTTCTCATGGTTTTCCCCATTCGTTATAATTCTTCTATGCAACATGACTAATGTGAAAATGGGTTTAATAGGAATGTATGTGTAGAGCCCATATCAAATTGCAAGCTGTCTTGGGGAAGGGGTGCGAGAAAATTTAAAACTTATGGAAGTGATTGTTGAAAACCAAAAATAAGTAATTTAATTTAAATTAAAGTAACTGCCACTAACTAGCTTTATCATCATAAGCAAGTCATTTCTCTGCATCTTATCTGTAAAATCTGGGAGCTGGAAGAGATGATCTGGTCAGTCTCTTCCAGTTTTGAGTATAATTCCATATAAACAGGCAACTGGGAATTGTAGAGGAAGATGTAAATAAATGTGTTTAATGGCCCATGTTTTAGCTGAGATAGAGGTATGTAAAAGATGCCCAGTTATATAAAATAAGATAGTAGAAAAATGTCCAACTCCCAGGGAGAATGTGATGCTTCTCTTTTTAGGTAATTCAAAGAGATTATAAGGATATGAGGAGGGGTATGTCATGGCTAAATATGCAGCTTTGACTTCTCAAGCTAATTGTAGCCTTTAGGATGGGATGTATAGAAAGAGGAAATTGGAAAGCTGGAAGCCCAGTGAAGATAAAGTAATTTTTAACAACCGGAACTGTCCAAAATGGAACAGACTACCTTAAGAAGTCAGAAGAGCTAACGTGGAACTAAGGCTTTAAGGTTTCCAAAGAGCTCATTTCATCCTAACAATCCAGAGTAGGGACAATTATGATCCCAATTTGGTAGATGAAGAAACCAAGACTCAGAGAGATTCAATGACTTGTCAGGAGTCATAGGGCTAGAAAGTGTGAAAGGAAGGATTCAAACCAAGTTCCCATTAGAATGTAAGGTCTCTAGGAGAGTTTCACTTCTGTCTTTCTCAGTGCCTCACTCACTCAATGCAACCTGGCCTTCCTTACATCTAGGTCAGTGCTCTACCCCACCCACTGCACATTCTCTCCCTGTCACTGGAAATGCTGGAGTCTCAAGCAAATGATTACTTCCCATAGACGCCAGAGATTACTTCACTGTGTCCTCCTATGTCAAAGGTTTCTCCTCAGTGGATAAAAGACAGAGCCAAGAGGCAGAATACACTAGCCAAATGAATTTTCTCAGGCAGATTTCTGATTCCTAAGTCTAATGCATGAATATTTTTATCTGGCAAAATCTTCCTTTCAAAATTCAAAGGGATTAGTCACACTCTGTGGGCAGAGAAAATCTCATATCTCCTGTAGTAGTAACTGGCAGTTACTGGATTTTATTATGTGGCTCTGGCACTGACTTGGTGTATATGCCCCACACTGTGCCTTAGTTCAGGACCTCAGGAAGAGCTAACAAAGTACCTTCCTCCTACACTGCAGCAGGAAAAAAGAAACTTAAACAGGTAGCATCTGCTAAATGTTTTAAGGTACTTAGAGGACAGGGCTATTCAAATACAAGATCACCTTGGTATTTTATTGCAATATGGAAAAAATATTAAACGTGTCTAGGAAAATGATCTTGTAAATCTTTTACAATTCTGAAGGTGGTCCTAATAAATTGTCTCAACAAAATGGATGTTAATATTGATTGCTAAGAATACAGTTAGGATAGGTAAAATCACTATGGAATCATAAGAGAAAAGACAACACATGGAATATTTATTATATTATTAGTATTATAAACAAAGCTATCTTATCAGGGGATATTTTTCCCCAGAAGATAACCATGTAAACACAAGGTTTAGGAATGGTATATTAGTAAGGAAGATAACTCCCTTTCTCTCTATTACTATTAAAATGAGATTTCCAATCCCTAGGCTGCCATTTCAAACCCCCTACAATCTTGTTGCTAATTACCACTGCAGTCTTCTTTCATCTTGCTCCCATTCCGGCACTCTCCTTTCAGTCTCCTTACTGGTCCCTGGACATCAGATTCCATCTCTAGCTTCTGTTTCTTTCCACAAGTAAGCCCTTCTGTCTAGAATGCACACATTCCTCATCTCCCTCTTAGGATTCCAATATTCTTTCAAAGCTCAACCTGCGTCATCTCCTAGATGAAGCTTCTTCCAATACCTCCAGTTGTAGTGAGTTACTGGCATATATGGGATACCCCTTGCTCACCTCCCACTCCTGCCCAGGCCCAGTAAAACAATTTCCTCCAAGGCAGTTCCTCTTTTGTGTTGTCTCTATGTCCTTAGCCCCAGCTTATTGCCTAACCTATATTGGAGGTTTCATAAAAGTTCCCTGAATTGAAATGAGTTAAATAGAAAGGACCATAACTTGACATTGCCATGCAAAGAACACCACTGATCTTATTTTGAGTTCTACTTCACTGCAAAATGTCGGGGTGGGGTGGGAAGAAAAGGATAGTCTTGGAAAGACTATTAAAAAGAGTCATATTCTTTTGCAATAAAACTGCATACAGTTTGACAGAGATAAGCTAGGAAAATCCAATTATATGAGAAATCCTGGAAATTACAAAATAGTCCAGCTCAAGCCTTTACTTGTGTCGGGAGAGTCAGTCATGTGTGAGTATCTGTAATTACTTGCACATGGGAAGTTCTTACCTCCAGGAAGACCTGAGTTTGCTTGAAAACAGTGGAAAGATCGCAGGACCTGCAGTTAGGGAGACACAGTTTCAACTCTAAACTCTGTTACTTGCTACTTGTGTGACTTTAGGAAGGTCACATGTTTCTTATCTGGAAAATGAGGTGGTTGGACCAAGATGACCTCAAGTTCCTTCCTAAATCTATGAACGTTTCTTCTGTGGGTTTTAAGTTGTGTGAGTCCAGACAAGGTGCTGAACCCCTCTGAGCCGTTTCCTCATCCGTAAAAAGGGGACAATTATCCCTTTAGCGCTTACCCCAACAGGGTTCTGCTGAAGTACAAATAAGTTTTTGTGGTTTTGTTGTTCACTTTTTTCAGTCATGTCCAATTCTCTGTGACAACATTTGGGGCTTTCTTGGCAGAGATACTGGAAGGGTCTGCCATTGCCTTCTCCAGCTCACTTTACAGATGAGGAAACTGAGGCAAATAGGGTGAAGTGACTTGCACAAGTAAGCTAGTAAGTGTATGAGGCTGGATTTGAATTCAAGGCTTCCTGACTCCAGGCAAGGCACTCTACCCACTGAATTACGGTGTGTAAAATATTTTCTAAACCTTAAAGCAGTACAGAAATGCCAACTACTCATATCCCTTTCTCCCACCACACCCACATCATCACTGCACATACAAAAGGGAATGATTGTGATTGATCTGTATGTTGACAAAACCCCAAGTGTTCAAGCTTAAAACAGGATATGGCCTGGAGCACGTTAGGGCTGGAAGTAAAGAGCATACCTGTATGGGTCCACCTTCATTCCCAGCTTCCCTATACTCCTTGACAGGACCTCAGCCAGGAAAATCACAACTCGGTATACTGAAAAATGTACCAGATTTTGATCATTTCCTAACTAGAACTATCTCTGAAGTTATGACAGACATTTCAGGTCCAACCATTATTTAGGAAAACAACGTTCTCTTAAGTCCTTCAGGGATAAGAAAAGGAATAACAATTCAATGTAGGATTGGAGTATGTATAATGCAAAAGGTTAATTTTTTTGTTTTGTTTGTTTTAATCGGGAGGGGATGACTGGCCAAACATGCTAAAGGGACTAGAAAAGTGTTGGTTTCAGAACTACTCTCCACCTCCCCTTTCTCACCCCATCATAGCATCTCAGAGCAAGAAAGGACGAGAATGAAGAAGGTCTAAACAAGAATGTTTTTTCCTACAGCAGAAGTTTATGCAGCCTTTGCCTGAAGGATTCCAGTGAGGAGCAACCTGCCAACTCCTAAGCCAACCCACCATACCATGGCTCTATGCACAGCTTCTTAAGCTTTGGGGTTAGACCTACTGGGCAGCTTGGGGAAGCCTAGGGACCCCAACAGAGAATCAGGTATTTATATAAATGAAGGAAATGTTGCTCTTCAGTCAGAGGTTGGTGAAATAAAGATGTGATCTCTTCCCATCCAGGTTCACAGACAACCACCACCACCACACCCTGCCCTGAATCTAGACCTCAGGTTACGAACTCCTGTTCTAACAGTGCAGAAGGCTTTGTTTGCTTCTTTGCAATTCCTAAGAAGGGCTCCTAGATCTGCTCTCTGGGGCCCAGAAGAACCAGGCTAACTATACTCTGTCTTTCACCTGTCTTTCTTCAAGTACTTTTCTCCCCCAAGGCTGTCTTTTTCACTACTGTCAAAGACATGGGATCTCTAAGGGCCTTCCCAGTCCTAAAATGGTGACTTTTATCACAGCCTTATGTTCTATTCTACAAACACTAAGCATCTACTTCTTGCAAGAGACTGATGCTGAATACTAGAAGGAAATGCAAAAATTAATTATGGTGCAGTCCCTGATCTCAGAGTATACAATATCATAAGGAGGGAAAAGAAGACATGCACAAATAAAGAAGGCACCAGGGAGAACGTGTTCAGTGCCAAGGTTCAGCTGGGGTGGAAAGAGGTCTGAGGGGTGAGGGCAGGGACAGATCAGAGATGACTTTATGGAAAAGATGGCAATCATGAAAGATATAGGGAAGAGGGAGAACAGGGGCTAGATGTGATACTTCCTGCCTTGCCACCAAGGCACTTACCTCAGAGTTCAGTTTGTTAGAGTTCAGAGTGAATTTTCTCATTCTAAGCTAAAAGTTGAACAGTGTCCTCTGTAAACCCTAACTTCTCTAGGAAAATCGAATTATAAAAGACATCCCCTATCTTTGTAGTAATCTTTATTTTAGTCTTAATAAATAACATCTATGTTTCATGGGGTTTTTGGTTAATGAAATTTATAACCACTTAAATTCGGACAGGAAAAATCCCATCATAGGCTCCTAGACTTAGAGCTGTTACATGGGAGAGACACCACACTCATTCTGCTCATTCCGAAAGAACAGAACCAAGAGCAACACATAGAAGTGGCCAAGAGTCAAATAACAGACTAGACAAGACTAGGCTAGGCTAGACTAAAGGGAAAGCTCCTTAACCATCAGAACCAGCCACAAACAAACTGAAGGCCAATGGGCTCCTCCTCACTAGAGGTCTTCAATCAAAGTCTGGACCAGCACTTACCAAGAATGGGAAAGAGGGGATGCAAGTTTCAGGGTTAAAGTTAAGACTAGATGGCCACTGAGGTCCTATCCAACAGTAAGATTCTGAGACTGTTATCTAGGAAAAATCTCTGAGATTGCACAAAGTCAAGTCAAGTCAATTCAATACTGAATTGACCGTAGAAATGATGTCTGTGTACTTCACATTTCACTGTCCAAATATGAAAGTCCTTAATCTCAAAGTACCTACTGACCCTTCCCAGATATTACACATATGCACTTCCTCTCCACTCTAATGATTACTTTCCCTATCTACTTTCATATCTGCACCTACCCTGGACCTCCATTTGATTTAAAGATCTGTTCTCTGCTTCCTTTCCAGACTCCTCAGCTTCCTATGATGCCTTAAAATGATAAGCCCCCAGGTCCTCCTTTCTTCCTATATTCTCTCCCTTAATTTCCTCATCTACTCCCGTGGCTTTGCTTGTCATATTTATACAGATGATGTCACAAACTATATATCCAATCCTAGTCTCTCCATCGATCCACTTCAACATTTCCAACTGCAAAATGGTACACCCTGTGTTCAAATCTATTTGTTAATCAGCCTCCTCCCAAATAGAGAAAAATCCTAGCAGTCTTGCCTAAGGGGGAATGCTTACAAAAGTAGAGGAAGATTATCTTCACTGCCATCTACTTTCCAATTTGGGTGATTTTTCCAGTTGAACTGAAAGGTATAGCATGAAGAACATGAAGAATGCAAGGAAGGCTAAAAAGGATGTATAGCAAGAAAGCTGGCTATGCTGCTGAGGGCATTCCCCCAAACCATCCCACCTGTTCCCCTTTCACACACAATGCCCAGGATGTTCCCGTTTCACAGCTTAGCTGTTTTGGTTCTCCAGGCTAGCTGGTTCCAGAAGGGCATGACCACAGAGCCTGTTAGGGTCCCTGAATAATTTAAACTGGCTTCAAATTTTAGTATTTTCACAACTGAACAATTTCATGTCTAACCAAAGGTGAGAAAAGGAGTGGAAAGTTGAGTCTCAATCATTTGAGCCTGCTGATTCAGTCTCTTTAAATCCAAGTCTACCATTGTAGCAGTTAACATGATGCCTTACTTCTCTACACACTTATTGCATAAGGCCCATTTGCTAGAGGAAAGGTTCTCTTTGATCACTGCTACTAGCCCAAAGTTGTCCTGAGGCCTTTGTTGATTTGTCCTGCTGAGTTCTAGAAGCTTCCTAAAATCAAGAGACATAGGAAATACTCTTGTTTGTATGTCATATCACAGAAGTTTGTACATTTTTATGGTGTTAAATTTGAAAGCAATATACACCCAAAGAAAAAATTTGGAGTCTGAAGGGGAAAAACAACATTTTATTATCCTTTTAAAAATATAAATGCAGTTCAGAATATATGAAAGATTAAGGGCACTTCAGAATTAATCAATCAATCACCAAGCATTTTTAAAGAATTATCTCATATCACAGACACTAAGAGGCTGTATCTGGATACCCAGGATGTTCCCAAGCTGACAAATATCCAGTGTGATCCATGGTTAATACCAAAAATATGAATGAATGTGTCTGCGAAAGGACCATGTCCTCTAAATGATATAAAAGATCCCTTTTGCATGAGGTTGCCTGTGAGATTTTGCCCAGAATGTACAATTAGATGGAAGAGAAAACTAGATATTCTGTTTAAAGTTGACTCTCCAACAATACCTTGTAACCTCGGGCCCTTTACTTATACCAGCAGTCTGAAAAATTCATGATTTGAAAACCTAATAACTTCAAGACTAGGTGGGAAAGGTCAGAATACTTATCAAAAGGGACCTAGTTCAAGTGGCATCTATGAATAATGAAAAAAGCAAAGAAAAATATCCTAAATCCCTCTTCTTAAAGAGTTATCTCAATTGTTCCCCAGTTTACATATTAGAAAGTTCGGGGATTTTCTCGCTTCCCGGCCATCTTGGCGGCACGTCTCTGGCTGAGGGTCCTCCCGCGCCACAGGCAGGAAGATGGTGGCCACAAAGAAGATGAAAAAGTCACTGGAGTCCATCAACTCGAGGCTCCAACTGGTCATGAAAAGCAGCAAATACATGCTAGGCTACAAAAAGACCCTGAAAATGATCAGACAAGGCAAAGCCAAATCGATCATCTTAGCCAACAACTGTCCAGCCTTGAGGAAATCAGAGATCAAATATTATGCTATGTTGGCCAAAACTGGCATGCATCACTATAGTGGCAATAACATTGAATTGGGTACAGCATGTGGGAAGTACTACAGAGTATGTACATTGGCAGTCATTGATCCAGGTGATTCTGATATCATTAGAAGCGTGCCAGAACAGACCAGTGAAAAGTAAACTGTATAAAAGTATACTTTAATAAACCAGACCAAAACTTGTTTAAAAAAAAAAAGAAGGTTCAGGAAAGAATGCTCATCATCTTGTTAAGCTATAAAGGAGTGCCATGCATCACTGCCAAAGTTCTGCTCATGCCAACATTTGGAGCAGCTAAATGACACCCCAATTTCTCTGCTATACTCCTTTATTTAATGTCTCTTTTCTTTTGCAAAAACAGGCAAAGGAGGGAGGGATCAAAGAAAGAAGGTGCTAAGGTCTTTTCACCTGTGTCACAAAAATTGGAGGAGCAGAATGAGAGTTGGAGACTAGAATGGCCACCTTGTCTAACCAAAACCTGACCAAGAAGCCCATGACTTCCCCAATCCATAGCCTTATGGATTCGTGACAAGACCACCAGTGAGAAGGCACCTGCTGCCTCCTGAAGCAGGCAATTCCACTTTGGGACAATTGCAATGGTGGAGAAATTATTCCTCATCTCAAGTCTGGATTTTCTTCTTTCTAACTTCCACCCTCTGCCAAAAAGCAGAACAAGTCTCATCCATCTTCCATGTGAGTGCCTTCTAACACTTGAAGGTTGCTATCAGATCCCCAATAAGTTCCTTCTTCTCTAGGCTAAGCAGTTCCAGTAGTTCCAGTTCCTTCATCCTATCTTCATGTAGTATGAACTCCCCATTATCATTCTGGTCACCCTCCTCTGGATTCTCTCCAGCATATCAGTGACCTTCCCTGAAAGGTGGTACCAAGAAGAGAACACAGTATGTAGTCTGAGCAGGGCAGGGTACCCTGACATGGTTACCTTTCTAGTCTAGGACCCTCAGGCCTCTATAATGCAATGTGAGATAGTATTAACTTTCCTGGCTTCCATATGAAACTGCTGGCTCATCTTCAGGTTGCAGGCCACTTGAAACACCAGATCTTTTTTTTTTCTCATTTTGAGAAGCTCCTATTTAACCATGCCTGCCCTAGCTTCCTTCTATCTTAGTGCTGATTAACTTTACTAGTAACTACCACCCTCAAACAATGTGCTATGGGTTCCTCTGCCTCTGGTTTCTTTCCTAGCATTTCAGGTAGATGGAGGGTGGACCAGGTCCCATATTCTAACTCGATTGCTCTTCTACTGTGCCTTTATTCCCAAGGAAACCTGAAAGTTTTACATCATTACTGATACTAACAATACAGACCACAGATATAGATACTAATACAGTGCTTTACAGACAGCATCTCATTTGGGATTTATAACACTCCTGTGAGAAGGTGGTACCAGTATTATTATCCCCATTCTACAGATGAGCAAATTGAGCCAAGTGAAATTAGGTGACTTGCCCAAAGTCACACAAAGGAGTTGAGCAAGGACCCAACCCCAGATGTTGGGCGGCTTCCAGGGACAGACAGAATTGTTTCTACTACACTATAATATTCAAACAAAATCTGGAGAAAAGAGTTTGGGGAGGTCCCCAGAGCTGTCATATGGGGGAAACACTGCACTCATGCTGTTAGTTTCCAAAAAGCAGGACTATGAGTAACATATAAAAGTTGCCAAGAGGCAAATACAAGCTGGATAAGAGAAAACTTCCTTATCATGGAGCACTGGCCACAAGGTTTTATGATTAAATAACGTAAAGATCCTAAAGTCTTAGAGGTCACCACATCATAGACATTTAGCAAATACGCAGATAAATAGTTTCAATACACTATCCCTGCCCCTGCCATTGATAAAGGACATGGACAGGATGTCAGGACACCTAAAATTACTCTGCACTCTTTAAGGGAGGAACAGATGAATGAAACTCTAGAATCTGTTATTTAAAGAGTATCACGATAAGCAATACAGTCCCATAGGGAGAGTAGGGCTAGGACAATGATGTCCCTATTCTTCTGTAGTCTCAAATTCTCTGGAAATTAAAGGAAAATATTTTGATCCTTCTACTAATATACAAAGAGCCTGGCAAAGTCTCCTGGCAAACCAGTTCTTTCAAACTTAGTCTAGATCACTCTTGAAACATTAATTCCAAATGAACCCTGTTACACCTTCTCAGAGTGTTCAAGGCTAAACCTGAAGAAGAACAAACTAAAGAGGGCTGTTTGGAAAGCGTGGGAAAGGTCTGAACTACCAAAGGCTTCTAGATAAGACAAGACCAGGCAAGGCAATCCATGGAAGCATCAGTGGGCAACATGAGGGAATCATGGAACATTCCAGCAAAGAGGTACCATGAAGATTACCTGGTGCAACACTCTCACTACACATATGCAAAGACTGAAGGTGAGGGGGAGATGAGTGGGAATCAGCCATGATGGTCAGAGGAGAGCTGAAACAAACTTTGTCTACTTTACAATTTTACCCTGAAATACATGGTGGTTATAAAAGCTCCGTAAGCCAAATCTTAATGTTACCTCCAGCACCTAAATTCTACTAGAATTCCACTGTATTTCTTTATTTTCCTTTTGTAGAATATCTGTCTGTATTAAAAGCAAATCAAAGACTCCAGAGCAGGAAACCAGGAGAGCCAGAACCGTTATGAACATTTTGCTATTCATGTGACAAGCCAGCCCCTTCACCTTCCATGACATCATACCCAACAACTGTTATAGAAAGGAATGCACAACAAAGTCTAATGCCATGCAGCCTTTCAAAAGTTACCTCCTCCCCACAGTTTCCTCTAAGTGAGGGAACTAGGGAATCCCAAAACATCTGACCTGAAGGCTTTCTAAGTATAGTGTCAGAAGGTGGGGACGCTGTGAGGTCAAGACTGGAAGGGGAAGGATACTTGCTCTGAGCATAAGGATTCAGGGACTAAGGCAAGAATGTTCACACTTGGGAGAGACCATTCAAGTTATAATTTGCAGGAAGAAAGGAGAGTGAGAGATTGAATCCAAGGAAAGGGTGTTTCTGTGGCTGTATTCAGAAAAGCAACAGTACTAATTCACTGGCTACATAAGAGAGAATAAGTCAACCAGCAAGTATAGAGCTGAAGCCCTTTCTGTGCCTTGAGATCTGTGGGAGAGAGAATGTCTATCTGGGAAGGGCTGTACCCTGGATCCCAGGGCCTCTTAGGGCACAATACCCTAGCAGACAGAGGACTGGTGAAAATATGGAGTATCACATTTTGACCTCAGCAATATATCTGAAACACAGGTTTCTGAGCTCTTTGGAGTTTTCTCTGGCAAGGAGGTAGGTGCAGGGTCACCTCTAGCATATGGGGTGTGTGACAATAGTGTGACAGACTATCTCTGTGAAATTGCCATGATCCAGAAACAGATTTCTTTCCACCCTGAGGGTTCAAGGGATCTGCAAAGAGGAAGGAGATGGTTCTGTGCTGAATTTTCTCACTATCTGAAGTACCTAACTAGTAGAACAGGCAGTGTCCCCCCGCCCCACCCATTAGGCATGGACAGACAGCTAGGAAGGCTAGCTACCTTATCATGCAGTCCTTTCAGCTGTACAGTTTTGACCACAGTAGGACATGGTCCAATATGATATGGATGCGAAGGATAAAGCATCAGGCAACGCTTCAAAGTCAGCGATCATCTTGGTCTTTCAACAATGCACAGTTGTGGGGTGGGAGTGATTCTACCTCCTTGAAAGGTATGCCAGCAAAGCATCAGTCTGGACAGGCTTTAGGGAGCAAGAAAGCAAAGGTTTCTAGGAGTCTGGGGATAGGACTCTTGTGATATTTATTACCTAAGGATCAGATTGGCTGAAAAATTCAGTAACAGCAACGCGCAAAGACCCTTTTCTAATTCCCAAGGGTTGTGTTCTGCACTGGCGAAAGCACCCAGAGCAATGAAATGACAAATCTTTTAAGTACTAAAGCATTATTAATAGTTTTACTGTATTATGATTACTATTACTACTAGTACTGTTGTTATTACATGGAGCATGAGGCAGTAGACAAGAGAGCTATCTATCCTTTAAGCTAGGAGTAGCCAGGAGAAAACCCAGCATTTGACACATTCTAGCTGTAAGAAAAGAATAGGGAAGTCACTTATCTTCTCAATTCTGGACTAGGCCAGAGATATGAAACACACCCACAGGCTGTCTGGAGCCCACAACACTCCTGAGAGTGGCTAGAACTTGAGTAAAATGTAAGTGGGAAACATTTATCAAAATAAGGACAAATACAACAAAACATGGATAACCACATGTTAAAACTAAGTAGAATTTAGCAGTCCCTCTCCTCCCCGGCCCCGTTTCTATTTGACTTTGACACTACTACTCTGAGCAACTCACCAAGAATATAAATTTGAGAGAAGGAGCTAACCTCCCCCTGCCTCAATTATACTTCAATGTGGGACTAGGGCAATGGCTGACGCTGAAGTGTTGCCTGACACTGTACCCTTCCCATCCACCTCATACTGGAGCAGATTCTATTGTTATTAAAAATGCAAACCTGCTTTGCTTTGGGGAGTTTCCTTACCAGGAAGGTCCCTATATTGCTGATTTCATAGTTATTCTTTATTTATCTTTACTACTATTACTACTCTTCCTCATTACTTCTACTCCTACTCCTACTCCTACTACCACCTCTTGCTCTGTAATCATTCTGAAATCATTTCATGTAGGTATTCTTTTTTTCTGGTTTGCTCCATGCACAGACTAGCACATGGGATCAAATGGTGTTTATTGAGCATAAAGTTACCTTAGCCTTGAAGGAAGAGAAACACCCCAGGAAAAGGGAGGATAATACAGATAAAATATTCACTTTCACATTCTGTCACACATCTTTTGGGGGAAATTGTAAGGAAATTCACTGAACTACCCCATATAACCAACATCTAAAAAAATCTAAAACCACTCAGACCAGATCACCATAGGAGAGCCTCCATACCCATCTCTCCATCCTAATGGCTCCTTTGGGAGGTCATAGGTCAACCCATAGCACAGTCATCAGAAGTCAAGACAAGGTAGCATTGTAGTTCCTGAAACTTCATCCATGACCCCATTCTCCCTTTTCAAAGTCACAGGGGGGTTGCTAAGGGGAGGAGATAGAAAGACAAAGGACCTAGGAGTTGGGAGTCCCTTCCTCTCTACTCTTGGCACAGATCTCATTCACAGCCTCCTCAGTGGAGTGTGTGTCTCTCTTATTGACTACTGGAACACAGCCATAGGTCCTGTTGGCCGGTGACATTTGGGTGGCATCTTTGGCTGCCCCTTCCCCAATGAGGTGACTATTCACGATAGCAGGACCCTGTTGGGCAGCTTCTTCCTCTTGCCACTGAACTAACTACTTAAGTCTCCATTTCTTCTCTATCTGCTATGGATCCCACTCCTCCCCACGGTGGTTTGAGTCAAGTTCTTCATCAGAGGGTGCAAACTCCTTCTTGAAGATCATGACATATTCATCACCCTCTCCAAAGGAAAAAGATGTTAGCTCAGCCACTTCCATGACATTACATAACATATTCCTCTCAGTCTTGTTCACTGGATGGAACTTTCTCTTGGTCTGACCACTACCCTGGATGAAATCTGACACCTCTTTCTCCGTCTGCTTTTGAAAATCCATTTTCCAATGCTTCTCCTGTTCCTGCAATTTCTTGAGGCAAGCAATCTGTTCTCGGGTCTTTCAGAGAGTCTCTTGCTCACTGACACTGGGCAGCTTCTCCAGCGAGCTCAGGATAGCGCCCAGTATCAAAGAGACTTCACATTGGTATTCTTTCGTCTCCCCAACTAGATACTAAATTTCAGAAGGAAAAATGTTATGCCTCTCAATCTCTTGTATCCCCCTTCCTTCCCAGTGCCTTCTAGAGCATTCTGTACATATATAGTAGCTATTCAATAACCAATTAACTGCCAACCTGTTTCCCTCTATAGGGGGATAGTACAATGTACCACCTTTCAGCTGCCATTCAAGGATGATCATATCCTCATCCTTCATCCTTTGTAACATAGTGAACAAAGCAGTTCTCAAGCTGGAACCTTAGGGTGTCATAACAGAAATAGATATCTGCAGAAAAATGTCCCTGGATAAACCCATACTTTCCTATGGCATCAGAAAACAAGTCACTATTATGTAGGCTTCTCTCTAGACTCCAAGGTATGGATCAAATTGACTGGGGAAGTCATTGGGAACTCCTTTATTCCCCTGTGTCCCTACCATAAAACAATCAGCCAGTACCATGGGGAAGTAGCTGCACAAGTCAGACAGAATGGAGGTCTGGGCTGGACCAGCTAGTTCAAGGTATGCTGTTAATTCAAATTGAAGTCTCTCAAGATTAATATTAAACATGTTTAAGAAAAGTGGACTTATAATTAGCTTGGAAGAATCCTGATGGAAGCCAGAGACAGCATTGTGAAAAGCAAAGATCATCCAGAGAGGACTGCTTTGGCCTCATGCCACAATCTGATTTATTCATATTTTTCAGATTTATGGAAATGTGCCTGTCAGTGTGGTCTAAGTAAATGGATCCCTTCTAATTAAATGATTTTTAACATATGAAAGATTAACTTCTTAAGACTGACTTGTTTTCCATTCCAGGTTGCTGATGCTGCTTACATCCTGGGCTAAAACAAATTTACTTATTTAAGGAAATGTAATTATCTCTTAAGGTTGCTGCTCTGTGTACAGCTACAAAACTGTTCTACCTCCCTTCCAAATATAATTTGGTGAAACTCATCAGTCTGTAGTCCTTCTAGAGGGTGATGTAATTAGCAAAAACCCTGGGCTATTTGTCACTCTGCTTATGCCAGATGGAAGGACCACAGCGGCCAGCTTCCAGTCAAAGTCCTACTTAAGATGTTTTTGGAACACTAATGTTGCCAGGGACAGAGGAGCAGTGTGAATGATTACAGATTGCTAATCAGTGTTCCTGGATTGTATAACACTGAACTAAAATATTTAATGATTTCCAAAATGATGAGAAGCTACATTTATCGAATTAATGGGGCAAGTGTGAAAATAGACAATATGAAGCCTGTTGGATACACCCTGAATCAATTAGATAGAAAATTGCTCTGGTATGAATCTAGACATTGTAATTAAGGCTTTGTTTGTAAGCTACAGAGTATCACGTGAAAAAAATGACTTATTTTTAATAATTAAGTCAGATCTACCATACAAAGGCTCTGATTAATAGCTAGCTAGTAAGACAAAGTTGGATATGAGGATCTTACTAGATTAATTCTATATTAAGTTACACTGGCTTCAAGTTTGGCCTCTGAAAAATACTGTCTTTGTGACCTTGGGCAAGTCCTTTAAACCTTCAGTGCCCCGGGGAACTCTCTAATGATATAAATTATAAATTTATAGTTGTAAATACCTGCTGTTTATAATTCTGCAGTTGTAAATTTATAGTTGCAAAATTGCAAATAGGAGTTGTTCTGCTCTGATAGAAACACTACCTGGGGTTTCCCACACCAATGAGATCCCAGGGCCAGTCCAAGTCCTGACAAGTGACAGTCTCTCCATATCTGTAGGTCTTGCTGAAATCATTTGATAGCACTGATTTGCAGCTTAGCAGGGCTAACACATCATGTGTGAAAACACAATAAGTGAAGAAAGAAGTAGCTTTCTTTACAGCAAAGATCAGGTACTATAAAGTTGCCTTTCTGAATGTTTTTGAATCAAGAGTTGCCCAATACTAAGCACAGGTAGAAAAGAGGAAGACTTCTTTCTTCAGTTACCATGTTTTCACACGAGACACTGTCAGTCCTGCTAAGCTGCAGAAGACCAATGTCATCAGATGATTTCAGCAAGACCTACAATTGTGTACAGACATTCAGTTGTCTACACACACATGTACCAGTATAGGTAATGAGCAAGGTAAATTGGGGGATCCTAATGTAAGGCAAACTGGATGCTATCAGAGAAGAAGTAAGCTGACTCCCAGACTGGAATAGCTCTAGAGCAGCAACAGGAGAAGGAAGGGCGCACAGGTGAACGAAAAAGCATCCTACATTTAAAAGATACACCCAAATCAAGAACTCCAGGAACTCGAGGAGTGGAACACATCTGACTGAAGACCAATAAGAGGGAAAAGTAACTTCTCTGGAGAATGGAGGAGACTACAGACTACCTAGACATAAAGAAGAACTAGAGAAGGAAGTCAAGAAGTAGATAACAAGCCTAGCATGCAAACAAGACAGAGCAGCAGAGGAGAGTTTTGGCTCCCTAGAAAACTCTTTTGCCTTTCCTCTCCTTTTTCTCTTTTACTTTCTTATGCACACATACTCTCCTATCCCCCTCTTCTCTCCCATCCTCTCCACTGCCCTAATATAAGCAGTTGATAATTTTTCTGTTTGTCTTATGAAAATTTTATCCCTCAAATGATAATGGAAGGAAGCTGTAAGGGGAACTTCTGTTATTGAACTAATTGTAACTATCAAAGAAAAACTGGTTACTGGAATAGAAATAATGGGAACCTTGAGGGGGAGAGTTACAACTGGATCATAGAATCTCTGAAAGAAGAGGAGGAATGCTAACTATTAGCTAACATTTAGTCTAGATCACAGGACTCAAAGGTTTCAGCAAAAAGACAGGATGGATCTCAAGGTTTAAAAGTCTACAGGAGAAAGCTGCTCAGGAGGAAGAGGAATCTCTCAAAATGGAAGTTTAAGGATACAAATAATTTTGAAAGGAAGAAAAGGGGAAGCTGGCTAAAGAAGTCAACTTATATTTTACAATGAAACATATAGAAGATGAAAGGCAGATAATGAAAAATGAACATAAAATCATAAATCCAATAGCATGTAAGGGTAGTCTCAAGAATGCTCAAGTTCCAGATGAGCTGAAGTTGGTGAGAAATGCTATGGCTCTCATTAAGTTGCAATCTCTCCTTGTCTATGGGCTCCTTCTCTGCCCCTTGCAATCTTAAAAATCCTCACTAGATCTATTCACCCCTATCGTTCCATACGCCTCCTCCCTTTTTCAGCCAATCTTGAATAATCGGTCTCTACTTGGAACATCAATATCTGCTTTCATTAAATTCTAAACCCTTTGCCATTTGCCTTCTGATTGCATCACTCAGCTAACACTGCTCCTTCTAAAATTACCAACAATCTCTTGACAAATTTGATGGCCTTTTCTCAACCTCCATCTTCTCTGAACTCTCTGCAGCAGGTAACACTGCTAAACATGTTCTTTTCCTGGATATTGTCTCCTCTCTGACTTTCCAGGATACTGATAGATCTCACCTGGTTTTCCTACCTATCTGAATTCTGACCTTAGTCTTCTTTCATGGTTTCTATCCCAAGCCATGCCCAGTGACTGTGGGTGTTACCTAAGGCTCAGTTCTGGTCCCTCTTCTGTTTTTCTCTATACTCTTTTACTCTGCTCATTAGCTCTAATGTTCAAGGCAGATCTCATACCTTAACCCCCAAACTCAGCTCTTTGGAACTTCCCTATTACAGCTGGGAGTACTACCACCTTTCTAGTCATTCAAGTCACAAGTTCAATGTCATTCTCCCATCTGCAAGGGCACCAACCTCCCATACTTAATCTGTCACTATCCTCACATTATCGACCCCTTATTTTCTCTGATACTGCTACCACTCTGATATAGGCTCTCATTACCAGACTGCTAAAATAACCCGCTAGTTAGTCTCCCTGCTTCCAGCCTCTGTTCACTCAGGTCCATCTTCCACTCAGCTGCCAAAGTGGATTTCCCAAAGCCCGAGTCTGACCATGTCACCATACCCCCTCTTTATTCAATAAACTCCAGTCTCTCTTTATTTCCTCTAGGATCATGTAAATTCCCCTCTACACATGCTGCAATCCAGCCATCCTGGTTCATTCTTTCCTCCACAAATATAATAATCCACCTTCTGATTCTATCCCCATTCTTGGAACACACTTCTTCTTCATATCAATCTCTCACAGTCCTTGGATTCCTTTAAGACTCAGCTCAATCACCACCTTTTACATGAACCACCCAAGCTGCTAGTTCTCTCCTTTTGGAAAAAAGTGTATTCATTTTATACATTTTATCTCTCCCATTTGATTATAAGGTCCTTGAAGACAGGAACTGTGTCATTTTTGGCTGTGTAGCCCCAGCGCTTAGCATCATTCTAGGTACTTAATAAATACTGACTGGTTGCTTTATTTTTCAGCTAAAATGGGGAAAAGGGTAAAAAAAAAGAAGGAACAGGGCCTTTAACTGAAGTGAATGAGAACACAAAAGAAAGGCAGAACAACTCAAATCTTCTTGTGCTTCTTCCAAGGAAAATAATCCTTGAGCTGATTTTTTAAAAGACCTGAAATGGCAAAGAAGGAGTTAAAAGACAAATAGGCAAGAAAAGACCTATCTCTCCTTGAGGAGTTCAAATCACTTGATCTGGATGAAATGAAGCTAGGGTACTGAATAATGGGCAGATGTGCCAGCTCAGGCACTGTCAGTGATCTCTGAACCGAGGCTAGAGAAGGCAAATATTGTCTCAATTTGCAGTCAACGGAAGAGAATGGAACCTACAAACTCTAAGCCAATGAGTTTGACTTGTATTGCTGACAACGTTTTAGAATGTATTATTAAAGAGATGATTAGTAAACATTTAAAAAAGGAAATGGTGATCACAGACAACCAGCATGGCTTCAGCAGAAATGAGTGAAGTCTCCTTGAACCAGATGGGATGAAAATCCATCAAATATTCAAAGATCAATTCATACTTTTTTTAATTCTCAAAAAGAGAAGGGAAGAAAAGACATTCAATCAAACTCTGTATATGAAAAAAACAAGGTCCTGATATCTTAACCAGAGAAAGATAATGCACAAAAGAAGTACAGGCCAATTTCAATAATAAATATTGATGGAAACATTTTAAATTTTAAATAAAATCCTAGCAACCAGCCCACATCAATATAACCAGAAAAACATTCACTATGTCGAAGTTGGACTCAAAGGGTGCAAGGATGGTATAACATTAGGAAAACAATCAGCATAATTAATCATATGAATAAGAAAAACAAAAATAGCATGACTGTATTAAACAGATGCAGAAAGTCTAACAAAATGCAGCAGTCATATATTAAAACCCTAAAAAAAAAAATAAAAGAAAGACAGACACGAAAGAACCGTTCTTGAAATGACCATATGTGTTTATTGAAATCTCAAATCCAGAATTATTTGCTGAGGAGAAAAATGGGCAAGTTTCCTAGTACAAAAAGGAGTAAAGCATGGATTTCCCCACTCTATACTACTATTGGCATAACTCCAAAAATGCTAGCTATAGAAATGAGTATGAACACAAAGAGAAGACATAGCTATCTGAAAATAATATGAAGATTTACCCAGAGAATCAGTTAAAGAAAAAAAAAAACAAGGTGACTAAAGCTTGCGTGAAGAAATTAAATGGAAAATAAAACCACAAAAATCATTAGTATTTCTACAATATACTGACAAAAACCATGAGTAAACAATCATAAGAGGAATTCCAATCAAAATCACTATAAAACACATAAAATCTAGAGGTAAACCTAATAAAATACATATAAGAAGTTTTATGACTACAGAACACTCCTTATAAAAACATAGAAATGCTTGAATAAATGGTTAGGCCATGCCAATAAAATAAAAATAAAAGATGCTATCCATTTCTTTTTTTAAAAATTTTTAATTACATGTAGAAAGATTTTTAATATTAGGTTTTCTTTTTTAATTCTGAGTTCAAATTCTCTCCCTCTCCCCGCCCTGAGACAACAAGCAATATGAATACAGTCTATACATGTGCAATCATGCAATACATATTGCCATATTAGTCATGCTGTGAAAAAAGACATAGACCAAAAAAATCCACTAAAAATAAGGTGAAAAATAACATGCTTTGCTCTGCATTCAGACTTCATCAGCTCTTTCTCAGGATAGCATTTTTCGTCATAAGTTCTTTAGAATTGTTTTTGATCATTGCACTGTGAGAATAACTAAGTCACTCACAGCTCAGCATCGTATTGCTGTTATCAAGTACATTGCTCTCCTGGTTCTGCTCACTTCATTTTGCCTCAGTTCATGCAAGTCTTTCCAGATTTTTCTGAAAGCATCCTGCTCTTCATTTCTTAAAGCACAATGGTATTCCATCACAATCCAGTGCCACAACTTGTTCAGCCATGCCCCAAATGATGGGTATCCTGTCAATTTACAATTCTGTGCCACCAAAAATAGACCTGATATAAATATTTTTGTACATATAGGTCCTTTTGTCTTTTTAAAAATGTCTTTGGAATATAGACCTAGTAGTGGCATTGCTGTGTCAAAGGGTATGCACAGTTTTATAACCCTCTAGGCATAGTTCCAAATTGTGCTACAGAATGGCTGGACAATGGCTGACCTTATCTTGCTAAATGGTGAATAAAAATACTATCTTTTATAATTTTAGTGTTGTTTCTACAAAATTGTACAAAGAATAATTCTATAGAACTAGACAAAACAACTATAAAAGAGGAACAAGAGTCCAGAATTTGGAGGGAAATAACAAAAACAAAAGTTGGAATGATTACATTAAATTTAAAAAGGTTTTACACAAACAAAATCAATGCAGCCAAAGATTAGAAGGAAAGCAAAAAACTGGGGTGGGAGGGATTTATAGCAAGTTGCTTTGATAAAGGCCTTATTTCTCAAATAAATAGAGAACTGAGTCAAATTTATAAAAATACAAGTCATTTTCCAACTGATAAATGATCAAAGAATAAGAACAGGCAATTTTTAGAAGAAGAAATCAAAGCTATCTATAGTCACATGAAAAATGCTACATATAAAATCACTATTATATATAATATGTATATAATATAGATATAAATGCTATATATAACATCACTATCAATTAGAAAAATGCAAATTAAAACAATTCTTGGAGGTACCACCCTATACCTATCAATTGACTAATGTGACAAAAACAAAATGACAAGTGTTGGAGGGGATGTGGGAAAAGTGGGACTCTAATGCACTCTTGGTAAAGTTGTGAACTGATCCAGCCATTCTGGAGAGCAATTTAGAACTATGCCCAAAGTGCTATAAAACTGTGTATATCCTTTGACACAGTAATACCACTACTAGGTCTGTATCTCAAAATGATTTTAAAAAATAAAATTATCTATATATACAAAAATATTTATAGTAGCTCTATTTGTGGTGACAAAGAATTAGAAATTGACAGGATGCCCATCAATCAGGGAATGGCTGAACAAGTTATACTATACTATTATGATAGAATACTACTGTGCTATAAGAAATGACAAGCAAAATGCTTTCATAAAGACTTGGAAAGACTTGAATGAACTGATACACAATAACATCAATAGTGTAGAACGATCAGCTGTGAATGACTTAGGTATTCTCAACAATACAATGATCCAAGACAATTTCAAAGGACTTATTTTTTTTAAATGCTATACATCTCCAGAGAAAGAACTGATGGAGATCAAAGCACACTTTTTAAAAAAATTTCTTTGTTTTACTTGGATTTGGGGGGGGAGGGCACAGAGGGGGTGTCTGCATTTTCTTTCATAACACAACTAATGCAGAAATAAGTTTTGCATGAATACATATGCAAAACCTATTATCAAAATGCTTGCCTTCTCAGGGATGAGAGGAGAGGGGGGGAAGCAGAGAACTTGGAACACAATTTTAAAAAAAAATTAGTGTTAAAAACTGTTTTTATATGTAATTGGAAAAATAGAATATAAAAAAAGAAAGGGGATGAGAATTATCAGATCTTACACAGATGGAATAAGGAGAAACTACCTAAAAACTAGAGCTGCTGGAAAAGAGAATACGCAATCTCTGGAGGCAGTGGGTTCCCATTTCCTGGCAGTATGCAAGCAAAGATTGGACAACCACATGTTGGGAAAGCTGTGGACGGATTTTTTTTTTCAGGAATGGTTTAGACTAAATGGTCACTGAAATCCTTTCCAATTCTGAAATCAAAATGAAGTTCTTTATCTGATATTAAATTGAAATCTAGTTCTCAATTCAATACACATTCATTACGTACTATATACAGAGCACTGTGCTAACAATACAAAACTTATTTGGTCCCTGTCCTCTTGGGAATTAAAGGTCATAGCATCCTAGCATCATAAACCTAGAAGTGGAAGGGACTTGTACAGATAAAGAAACTGCAGAGAACAAAATCACATAGGTAGTAGGCTTCAGGGGTGGCATTTGAACCCAAGTCCTCTGAATCAGCCTCTATCCATTGTACCACTATTCTTTGTTTTAGATACATAACTAATCTGGTAAGTAATCAATTAATAAGCATTTTATTAAGAGCTTATTATGTTCCAGGCACTCTGCTACTTCTTGGAGATACAAAGAAAACCTAAAAACACTGACTATCCTCAAGAAGCTTACATGTTAATGAGGGAAGAAGCATGTACATAAATAAAATACATACACAACACACAAGAAGGAGAGTGAGTAGATCACAAGATAGTCTTAGAAAGCAAAGGTACTCGATGTAAAGGGTCTTGACCTTTTTGTGTGTGTCATCTGGATCCCATTGGCATTTTGGTGAAATCCATGGATCACTTCTCAGAATCATGCTTTTAAATGCATCAAATAAATTTAAAAGGATTATTATAGAAACTAATTATACTGAAATAGCTCTCTATTTATATATCTCTATATATGTAGATAGAGAGAGAGAGGTAGATAGAGATAGATACAGATAGAGAGAGATATATAGATAGATAGAAAGGAAGGAAGGAAGGAAGGAAGGAAGGAAGGAAGGAAAGAAGGAAGAAACAAACAAACAAACAAAGAGATAAATAATGTTAAGTTCATACAGGCCAGGGTAAGAATTTCTATACTAACAGCTGGGAGGACTGGGAAAGGCCTGCTTCAGAAAGCACATTTTGAGCTATGTAAGGAGAATTTCTGAACATTAGGTTTATCTTCAGAGAGCATACATAGAGTCTATCATTGAGCTTGTTCTTAAAGCCATCCCATCTTCCTAGGATCTGTCAGAACTTACACTGCACATATATACTCCCTCAAGAACTCTGAATCACTCTCATGCCATAATCAAGCACTAGAGTAAGCCTTTGGTAGAGGCCAACAAAAAGTCAAACTCCTCTCTAGTCTCTGTAGCCATTGGGCTACTCTATTCAGAACGCCATCATCTTTTGATTGGACTATTTCAAGAGCCTTCTAATTAAGTTCCCTGTTTCCAGCCTCCCTTTTCTAACCAAGCTGCCACCAAACTGCAACTATCTGTGACCATCTCTTCCCTCTGCTAACCATTTTCAATGACATACTATCGCCTCCAAGATAACATACAAACTCCTCCACCTGACATTTAAATCCCTAAATAATCTGGTTCTCATCTACCTCTTCAGATTTATTTCTTATTGCTTTTTCTCTCTTTCCCTTTTCACGTTCTGCATGACAGCCAAAGTGGCTGACTTATTGTTCCCCTCTAGTCGACATCCTAGCTCCTGGTTCCCCACCTTTGTCTGGCCCACAGTAAGTGTGTAATAATAATAAATGTTTACAGTGCTCCTATGCAAAAGCATCTCTTCCCAATCAGGAGCCACCTTATAGGCTTTATGGTTTGCAGAATACTTCATAAATATATTTTATTGGGTCCTCACAATAAACATCTGAGATGGGCACTCGAGGTATTACTGTAGTTTCGTTACAGATGAGGCCAAGCTCAGAGAGTTGATCCGTCTTGCCAGTGTTATACAGCACTGGGTTGTGGTTATCAGAGTCTGATGGAGGACCTATATTGACAAAAATATTTACAGTAGCTCTATTTGTGGTTATCAGAGGCACAATATGAACCCAGGCAGGGCTATGCAAGTAAATATTTAACATCTGGCTCCCCAGAGAAAAATATTACTTATGACATACTTTTAAGTTTAATCCGCATTATTAAGATTTTCTTCACAACTCTCTTAAGTCTAGACAATTAGCAAAACAATAAACCAGCCTGATTCACAGTGTTTGCCATTTCCAAGGTATAAACGATCACACTAAAAATTTAACAATCAGCTCTCACAAACTGGTATGAGTTGGCTCCAATGCATACTGGAACCCAGGCCCTCAAGTCTAGCCCCCATTCCTGATGCATCTCAGAATCCAAGGGTCTGTTAAGACTCAGTTTAGGTACTAACTCTTAGAATATTACAGGAAGCATTCTCTGCTGCCCCACCCCACTACAAACACACACATACATACACACACTGTCTCTCACTCTCTTTCTTTCTCTTTCTTTCTCTCTCTCTCTCTCTCTCTCTCTCTCTCTCTCCCCTGCCCCCTTTCTCTCTCTCCCTCTCTCTCCCTCCCTGAATTATTGTGCATTTCTTTATTGGTAATACATATTGAGTCCCCCCAGTAGTTTAAATTCCTTGACAAGGACTGCTTTTTTCAGTACATAAATACTATCTAGCACATGACTGATACTTAATATACGTTTATTGTAAATGTGCATTTATTAAGTGCTTACTGCGTGCAAAGTTAAGCACTGGGGATACAAGTAGAAAGAAAGATAGCCCTTGACTGCAAGAAGCTTACATTCTAAGGAAAGAAGAGAACATACAAAAGGGAGTTGACTAGGGAGAGGGGAGGTGAATGGAAGGTACCCAGCACCTTGGTGTTTAATAGAGAAAAGGGATCATATGCCCAATTATTGAACCACTGCTAACCATAAACTAACTTGTTAGCTTGACACAATGCTCACAGAGATGACATCTAAGTCAAACTTTCCACCATCTATTATTTGCAGATGTACATGTACTAAATGTACATGTGTGCTTATGTTTATATAGTTAAATAGAAGCATTTCCAAACCAGGAAATACTGTCACAGACATATGGTTACTGACCTATTACAAAAGGCTTAAATGAGCTTGGCTAACCACAAAGCTGTCATGGTTATTCATCCAATTGGCAAAAGGAACTTTCAAAGTCAATATTCTTAGAATTCTTTCTGTCCCAACTATGTCATCAGTTTCATTTGGAGGCTGCCATCAACTGTCTAAGTAAGAGATCACATGCCCTGGCAGAAACCTTCTTCCCTCCACTACCTTTCAGGTTTTTGCCATGCCCGTTCCTACCTCCTCTCAGTTTCATCAGATACAATGAATCATTGTTTCTGACTGGGCTACTCTGGAATTGACCTTTGAGTATGCTTCTGGGCAGCTCAGTCTTCCACATATTCATTTTAACCTCTAGGTCTCAATGGTCTCAGAGGTCTTGCTCATTCCTGTAGATGACCTGCAAAAGACCGCTTGAGCACCTCACACTTCCCAGTATATACTGAACCAGAGGCTTGTTTTCCCAGAACAGTACAACATTCCTAAGAACAAAACAGAAGCCCAGTTTTGGTAAACAAAAGTCACGTGAAACAGGATTAATTTCCTGCTCATTTTAGGACTCCATTTATGGAGCATATACATTGCATATGCTGTACAGATGGGAAGAAAGAGAAGCTGACAGCCTCACGAGAGAGATGAGGCTTCACATGGAGCACTGAGTAAAGAGGCTGAGGAACATTAGTGAGAAAAGGATTACATGGGGTATCACAGCACACATACCATCAGTAAAAGCACCATGTAATTCAAATCTTGTCTATTTTGACAGCATTTCTACATCACGGAAAGGACAATGAGGTTCTCTGCTGAGGACACTGGAGGGTAGAAAGAGGTGGCTGGCAGAAAAAACAACAACCTGACCACTAAAGGGCCTCAATATTCTGCCACGTGGGAAACAGGTGAAGACTAGACATGCATGCCCTAGAAAAGAGAAGACTTCTGGGAAGAGGGGGGTATGGTCGATATTTTCAAGTGCTTGAAGTACTGTTATATCCAAGAGAGATTAGACTTGTACCAGAGGGTAAAACTGGGTGCAAAGGGTAGAAACTACAAAGATAAAAATCAAGGCTTGATGAAAAAAAGACTTCCTAAAGCTCCAGGGGTAGAGAAACTGAGGCCTCCAAACTTCACAGAACATTACGGGTTAGTGCTGAAGTCTGGACTCCATCAAATGGCTGAATTTAAGGATCTAGAGGGCCATACATGGCCTCAATGCTGCAGGTTTCCCACCCCTGTACCGAAACCCTTAGAGATATGTGAAGGTGGAATGGACTGCCTTATGAGGTACTGGGCTTTCCATTTCTTGAGGTCACATGATGAATGTAGAAGGATCACCTGTTGAGAACGTTGGAGGGAAGATTCTTAGGCATCTGTGTCACGTATGGTTCAGACTAGCAGATCTCTGAGGTCATTTGTGATTTGGATTTTGGGATTTTAGCAAATCACACCTCATAAGCATTCACTACGCTTCTGTGTCCTCAGCACTTAGCACAGTGCTTGGCACAGTGAGCCATTTACCATATATGCATGAGCTTGGTGAGAACTGAATAACTAAATTCTTACTTCACATATAGGGAAACCAAGGAGTACGATGAATGCATATGTAAGATCTTAAAACCACATGGTAGATTTCACTAAATGATTCAATAACACTATTTGAATCTTCATAAGAAGCTCCTTCAAGAAGATGGCGGCGTAGAAGCAGCAAGGTTCCACAGCTCCCACACAACCATCCTATATACCCATAAAATATAGGATTCTTAAACTCACAAAAATACAGAAAACACATCTCTTGCTGAAGGCAACTCGGCAGCAGGGGCTCATTGTGGTAGGCTGGGAGCTGAGGACAGCTCAGCCTGAAACAGAAACGTGGCCAGGCCAGGACCCAGGGCGGTCGGGAGGAGCTGAGCCAAGCCACAGCCAGTCTACAAGAGGGAAGGTCTACCACACCTCAAGCAACTACCAAGGCGTGAACAACAAGAATTAGAGAAAGGCAGCTTGGCAGGAGGGGCTCATCCAGCAGGCCTGCAGGCCAGGAGCCGTGACCAGCCCAGCCTGAGACTGAAACTGCGGCCAGGCCCAAGGGTGGTCAGGAGGAGTCAGCCTCCCAAGCCTCAGAGTGAGTCTACTTCAGAGAAGATCTACTGCACCTGGAGGAATCTTCACATCTAGCAAACCAGTATTAGAGACATTCAGTGAAAGTGAAACTTTGAAACTTAATTTGGGGGAGGAAAAGCAGTTTGTCCAATCTGCCCCCAGGGCAAGGAAGCAGTGGGGGAAGGGCAGGAACCGCTGCAACCGGTGGCTGCCCCAACTGGGCTGCTTCAGAGCCCCTGGCCTGTGGACCCCGCAGGAGGACTAAGTCAATTGATCAGGGCCAAGTGCTCTTGTGTTGAGCGGGCTGGATCCAGATCGTGGTCTTGGGCGATGGTTCTGGGGTGCGCTTTCAGCAAGCCAAAGCTGGTGGGGCTTACAACACCCTCCTAATAGCTCTGGCAGCTGTGAAAACCCTAGCAATTTGAAACAGAGCTTTTCCCCCGGAAGCAGAGTGCCACAAAGCTAAAAAACCAACCAATTAATTGACTGGCCAACTTGAGGAAAAAGAAGCAAAATAAGAACAGAAATAAAACTCTAGAATCCTTTTTGTGGACAAAAAGGATAAAAACATAGAATGGGAGAGAGACAACACAGTCAGAACTCCCACACCAAATGCTACCAAGACACTTGAAGAATGCCTAGCAGCTATAGATCAACTGAAAAAAGACTTTGAAAAACAAATAAGAGAAGTGGAGCAAAAAACTTGTGAAGAGAAATGAGAATGATGCGAGAAAATCATGAAAAGAGAGTCAACAACCTGACTGAAGAAAACAACACTTTAAAAAGTAGATTATCTCAAATGGTAAAAGAGGCCCAGAAAGTCAATGAGGAGAAGAATGCCTTAAAAAATCTAATTTGCCAGATGGAAAAAGAATCTCAAAAACATTCTGAAGAGAATAATTCCTTCAGAATTAGAGTGGAGCAAGTAGAAGCTAATGACTTTATGAGAAACCAAGATACTATTAAACAGTTATAAAGAAATGAAAAAAGAGAAAGCAATGTGAAATATCTCCTAGAAAAAACCACTGACCTGGAAAACAGATCCAGGAGAGACAATTTGAAAATTATTGGTCTACCTGAAACCCATGACCAAAAAAAGAACTTGGAAAGCATCC
>CM053602.1:12444249-12483967 GCA_028646575.1 Pseudocheirus occidentalis | reverse complement strand
TCTCCTTGTTCTGAAGATTGTATATAGTATTGTGAATTGTTGATACTATGAACATTGTATTGAATCTGATTTTGTAATGGAATACAGAGTGTTCACTAATACTGTGTAATCCAAATCTTAAAAGCTGTTCACAGTAGCATTCTCTCAGTAATCTACTGCTGATTGGCTTTACAGCCCTTGACAGTAGCCAATCTTCAAAGAAAAAGCTGTCTCCACTTATTGTCTCTACTTCTACATCTTCCATTCACTTCTCCAGTCCTTACCACCTGGCCTCCAACTTCAAAACACAAATGAAACTACTCTCTTGGTAGAGACAAGTTGGCAGAGTTGAAGCAGCAACCCAGGTGAACTCCCCGACCATTCCCTTTCAAACAACTTTAAAATATTGCATCAAATCAAATTCTAGAGCAGCATAGCCAACAAAAGATAGAGGTGAAACTTTTTTTCTAGCTCAAGACAATTTAGGAGGTTGGCAGGAGAGCTCTGTGACAATGGAGTAGAAGCCAGTCCAAAGCAAATAGGGCAGCAATACTAGCTGTGGGTCTTGAAGGTACCTAAAATAGTAGCAGTAGAAGCAGCAGCATTGGGAGCTCTCAACCTAGAGACAGGAAGTGGATTGGGCAGTCAGGGACTCTGAAGTGAAACTGGCTGCAGGACCTGGTGCTCTCTGGCAGCTTCACTGTCCAAATGCAATTCTGAATAGCAGTTCTATGGTGGACAGGAACACTTTTGGTCAAGTCACAAGGGAATAGGGACATGGTCACAGTTCAAAGGTAGAGAGGAGCACTAATGCTTGCAGCTGCAGGGGAACAAGAGCTCTTCATGAGTAAAGACCAGGATAGCAGTGGTCTCAAAGGATCGATCTACTTTTGAAGTACCAAAAACTTGCAGACCTTAAAACTGGCTCTGAAAATAGTGCCATGAAAAAGCTTAAAGTCTGTGACAGTGCCTCCCTACCCACCAGGGGAACAGAGTCAATTTTGACATAAAAGTTAAAAGTCAAGAAATATGCTACCAAAATGAGCAAACATCAACAAAAAGAACCTGACCATAAACAGCTACTGTGAAGGCAGACAAAAGAAAGACACAAACTCAAAAGAAGACAACTATGTGAAAACAGCTGCAAACAAAGCTTCAAAGAAAAATGTAAATTGGACACAAACCCAACAAGAATTCCTGGAAAGGTTAAAGGAAGTGATGAGAGTAGGAGAGGGAAAAAATGGGAAAAGAAATGAGAGCGATGCAAGAAAATTATGAAAAGAGCATCAATAACTTGGTAAAAAAGGCACAACAATACTGAAGAAAACAACAACTTAAATAGAATCAATCTAATGGTAAAAGAGGCACTAAAATTCGCCAAAGAAAAGAACTCCTTAAAGAAGCGAAATTGGCCAGAAGGAAAAAAGAGGTAGAAAAGTTCACTGAAGAAAATAATTCCTTAAAATTAGACTTGGGCAAATAGAAGCTAATGACTCCATGAGACATCAAGAAAAAAATAATATAAAGTCAAAAGAATGGAAAAATAGAAGAAAAGGTAAAATATCTCATTTGGAAACATAACAGGGCTGGAAAATACATTAAGGAGAGAGAGTTTAAGCACTACTGAACTATCAGAAACCAATAATCAAATAAAGAACCTAGATGTATTTCAGGAAATTATCAAGGAAAATTAACTGCCTTTATACCTTAAAAACACATAGTAAATTAGAAATTGAAAGAATTCACCCACCACCACCTGAAAGAGATCCCAAAATGAAAACCCCCAGGAATATTATAACCAAATTCCAGAGAGCCCAGGTCAAAGAGAAAATATTTCAAGCAGCCAGAAAGAAATAATTCAAATATCATGGAGACACAGCCAGTATTACACAAGATTACACAAGCAGCTATCATGTTAAAGCAGTAGAGTACTGGGAATAGGATATTCCAGGAAGGAAAAGAGCTAGGTTTATAACCAAGAATAACCTACCAAGAAAAACTGAATATAATCCTTTAAGGGATGAAATAGAGGACTTTCAAGCATTCCTAATGAAAAGACAAGACCTGAATAGAAAATTTGACTTTCAAATACAAGACTCAAGAGAAGCATAAAATGATAAACATAAAAGATAAATCATAAGGGATTCAATAAGGTTAAACTGTTTACATTTCTATATAAGAAGATGATACATGCAACTCGTAAGAACTTTATCACTATTTGGGGAGTTAGAAAGATTCTACATAAAGTGCATGATTATGTTGGGACGATGTAAAAAATGGGTAAGAAATAGGAATATCTTGTAAGAAGGGAGGGGAAAAATGGGGAAAATTATCTCACATAAGAGGTACACAAGGAAGATCAAACGGTGCAGGTGTTAGGGGGACGCTTAAACCTCACTCATTGGAATGGGTTCAAAGAAAGAATATATGTATTCTTGATAAGAGGGTGATAAGAGGGAAGGTGAATTTAGGGAGGCAGTGGTCAGAAGCAAAATAGACTTTTGAGGAGGGACGGTGTAAGAAGAGGGAGAGAGAAAGAGAAAGACAGAGAAAGAAAGAGAGAGAGAGAGAGAGAGAGAGAGAGAGAGAGAGGGAGAGAGAGATGTGAATAAAACAAAAAAGAATGGAGGGAAATACATAGTAATCATAACTGTGAACATGATGAACTATCCCATAACACAAAAGTGGATGGCAGAATGAATTGGAAATCAGACTCCAACAATACATAGTTTACAAGAGACACACTTGAAACAGAAAGACATACACAGAATTTTTAAAAAGAGGCTAGAGCAGGATTTATTATGCTTCAGCTAAAGTAAAAAAGGGTAGCAAACACGATCTCAGACAAAGCTAAAGCAAAAATAGACCTAATTAAAAGAGATAATCAGGGAAATTACATTTTACTAAAAGGTACCATAAATCATGACATAATATCAAAAAAATGTGTAGTAAGTTTGTCTGATAAAGGTCTCATTCCTCAAATATGTAGGGAACTGAACAAAATTTATAAAATTAAGAGCCATTCTCCAATCGACAAAGTTAAAGGATATAAACAGTTTTCAGGAGAAGAAATCAAAGTTATCTATAGTCATATGAAAATAGGAAAAAAATGAATAGTAAAAAAATACTCTAAATCACTATTTATTAGAGAAATGCAAATTAAAGCAACTCTGAGGCACCACATCATACCTATCAGATTGGCTAGCATGACAGAAAAGAAAAATGATAAATGATGAAGTGGATGTGAAAAACATAGGGGCTCTAATACACTGTTGGTAGAGTTGTGAACTGGTCCAACCATTGTGGGAAACAATGTGTGAGGCCTGAACGGTTATAAAACCGTGTATACCTTTTAACCCAGTAATACCAGTACTAGGACTGTATTCCAAAGAGATCCAAGAGAAAAAAAGGATCTATATAAACCAAAATTTTTATAACAGCTCTTTTTGCGGTGGCAAAGAATTGGATCATAATAAGCTGCTCATAAATTGGAGAATGGCTGAACAGGCTGTGCAACAAGATTGTGACTGAACAGTCTTATGCTACAAGAAATAATGAGGTGGGCAGTTTCAGAAAAATTGGGAAGACCTATTTGAATTAATGCAGAATGAAGTCAGCAGAGCCAGGAGATTACTGCGCACAGTAACAGCAATAAAGTAACGATGACCAACTGTGAAAGACTTACTCTAATCAATACAATGATCCAAGACAGTTTTGAAGAACTTGTGATTAAAAAAATGCTACCCATCTCCAGAGACAGAACTGATGAACTCTCAGTGCAAACTGAAGCATAATTTTTTCACCTTCTTTATCTTTCTTACCTTTCTGTGACAAAACTAATATGGAAATGTTTTTGCATGATTTCACATATATAAATGATATCACATGGCCTGCCTTCTTAAAGGGTGGAGGAGGGGCTAGACAGAGATAGAGAATTTGACACTCGAAAAACAATTTTAAAGAATGCTAAAATACATAATAAATTAAAAAATTAAAACACACAGAGAAACACAAATAGACACTCTCCATCTTTACAGTCAATCTCTGTCTCCATTTCCTATTCACTTTTTTTTCTGAAACTTGCCTGACTGGCAGGAGTGTAAGTGGCAGAACATCACATAGCAGGTACCTAATAAATGCTGAATTGAATGTTCTGGGCCATTTCCAAAGAATATTGACTCTGAAATCAGAGCACATGGGTTCAAACTGCACATTTATCACGATCTATAGGTATTTAAATTAACTTCTCTTGGCCTTGGTTTCCTTATCTATAAAACAGAGTTGGATTACATGGGTCTCTTCTAGCCCTTGATCTCTGAACTTTTTTCTGATTCTTTCATCATTAATAAATAAAGCATATTATCCAACTCCCAACACAGAGCTCACATATGACATTTAATAAACTCAGAGTTTAGTTAAAAAACAAGAAAAAAAGAAACTATTCTCTCCAGGTTTATCAATAATTTCTTAATTGCCAAGTCTTGATATCTCTGCAACTTTTGACACTGGTGACCAACCTTTCTCCCTGCAGGATACTATCTCCTCTATTGCCTATCATGCCACCGCTTTCTCTTTCTAACCTGTCTGATCAAACTTTCATGGGATCATTAGCCAAGCCCATTAAACAGACACAGCATAACACTAACAATCTACCATGACCAAATACCCACTCAACATTGGCACCTGGATGTTCAACAGGCATATCAAACTCAGCTTGCCAAAAGAGAACTCAACACTCCACCAAACTTGCCCATTTCAGTTGAGGGCACCAGTATTCTTCCAATTGCCTAGGCTTACACAAAATAAGCAAGGTATCCTCAGCTCTGCCCTGCCCCTCACTCTCCATAAAGAATCATTTGTCAAGTCTTGCTAATTCAAACTCTGCCAACAGTGGTGTCAAGCTCAAATAAAAACGAGGACCACTAAACCATACTTAAGAATCCCTGTGGCTGCATACAGACTTTGAAAACCACATATTAATATTATTCATCTTTTATTGCTTCTAGAATAAAATGCAAACTCCAAACTCCTCAACCTGGCTAAAGCCTTCTACATCTGGCTACCACTTGCCTTTCTGCATTTACTGCATGTTGTTTCTCTTCAGACTCTACATTGCAGTCAAACAGAAATGCTAGCTGCTCCCCCAAAACGACATTACATCACACAGTTTGGACCCTAGGTTTGAAGACATTCCCAATTTACCTCTGTCTCTTTGAATCCTTCAGAGTTCATTTCTCCTGCCACCTCTTTTCCTGGGCCATCCTCACTGCTAGTGATTCAGGATGAATGAAAAAGAGGTTTAGGTAAAAAACTCAGAGACCATGAATCAAATTTTTATCAATTCTGTTGTTGTGTCTGGAAAAACCAAACCTAGAGAGTACTGTGTAAGGTTGTGTATCTATCTTCCAGATGATGTTTGGGGGGTCAGAAGACTTGGAATTATTTCCCAAGAAGGTACTGGTAAAGGGAAGGGGCTCTTAGGGTAACTTAAAGCCTAGAGGAAAAAAAAGACCCCAAACCTATCCTTTTTCTGAGGATTTAGTGGTAATAATTCTTTCATACTGTCTTACAGGCACTTGGAAGCTTTTCCCCAAATTTTAAGGGGATGTCCTCAATGGATACATGCTCAAAGGATAAACACAAGCAGTTTTCGAAACAGTTTTCGAAGGAAGAAAAGCAAGCTATCAATAGCCATACAAAAAATAAATGCTCCAAATCTCTAATTAGAAAAAAGAAAATTAAAATGACCATGAGGGTCTACCTCACACCCACTAGATAGGCAAAGTTGACAAAAATAATGAAAAACATTGGAGAAGTTGTAGTTTAAAAAAAAGGCACACTAATGCACTGTTGGTAGAACAGTGAATTGGTAAATCCATTTGAGAAAGCAAACTGTTAATGTGCAAAAGAAAAGTCACTACACTATGCCACTGAGGAGAAAGGGAGGGAAAGGAGGGGGAGGAAGAGAAGGAAGAGAACCTATACATACAGAAAACATTTAGAGCAGCTCTTCTTGATGTAGAAAAGAACTAGAAGAGATGCCCATTAACTGGAAAATGGCTGACTATACCATGGTACAAAAATATAACACAATAGTACTATATGCCTTTAAAAGGCCTCATGATGAAAATATGCTACCTACCACCCGACAGTGAGGAGATAAATTAGAGAAGAAGAAAGAGACATACATTTTCGGATATGGCAAATACAGTAATTTGTTTTGCTTAACTATGTACACTTGTTTCTAGGGTTGTTTCCCCCCCCCCCCCCAAGTAGTGGGTGAGGTGGGAGGGAGAAAAAAAAACATTTGTTAATTGGGGAAAAAAAGAAACACTTTTTAAAAGGGAGAAAGGGCTTTCAATGCGTTTTATTTTCATTTTTGTTTTACAATGAGGGGAGAGTAGGAGGGGAAAAATATTATCTTGTCAAATGAAAGAAAATTAAATTTGAAAAATTCTAAGGGGGCTGAAAGCCTTTCCTATCTTCCTTGCTAAAGTGTGGTCTTAGTTCCTTCTGCTTTGGAAAATAAGAAACGCTATATATGGCCAGGAACTAGAGGAGGCTTAGTCCAGTCACAGAGAAGGCAGCTCAGTGCCTCTGGTTAGAGAAATGACCTTGTCTTCAAAGAGCCCTGGGGAACCAGCCCTGATCTAAAGCATCACCCAAGGGCAAAGCCTGGAGGCCGAGGAGAGGATTCTCTAACAGGCCTCAGTCACAGCAACTGGGACCCGGGGCTCTGGGTGGGGACCAGTATAGGTAGGGCCAGAGGCACGTGTCCTGGCCACCTCTCGGGCCGCCTTTGGTCACAGCCTCTGGGAAGGTGCCAAGGCTCACCCCCACCCACCCCACCCCACCCCCGCCCCCGCCCCACTCAAAGCCTTCACTGGCGCCTCTGGGCTGCCTGCCTTTCGGCAGTCTCGGCGGTTGGGAGGGGTGCCCCAGACTGCCGAAGGCCTGAGGCCTGGTTCCTGGGCTCCGCGCGGCAGGTCACTGAAGGCTTCTCCTCCCCTCCCCAACTCCGACTGCCCCCAGTCTCGCAGGGCCCCGGCTTCGCCTGCTTACTGTGAGGCCCAGGCAGCGCCAGGGTAGGGCCGAGGTCTAAGGACTAGGGCTAGGGGGCGTCCTCGCCCAGCCGAGGGGCGGCCCCAACAAGTGCCGGCGGCTAACGCCTATTCTTCCGCACCACGACGTCTTCCAGTGCAGTCAAAACGAGGCACAGCCCTTCCCCCACCTCGCCCACTCCCACGCAACGCCACCACTTCCGGTCTGACAGAGCAACCCCGCCCCCTTACTCCTTTCCTGACACAAGCCCCTCCCACCCACTTCCTGTTCTGCGCTGTCCTGCCCCATTGGCAGGCTGGCTGTCTTTAATCCCAACCCAACCTCTTTCCCTCCTTGCTTCCTGCAGTCAGATGGTGCAGTGGATGGACCACTGATTCTGGAGTAGGAAGACATGCGTTTAAATTTAGCCTCTGACCCAAGGCAAGTCACTTGGCCTCTGCTTACCTCAGTTTCCTCATCTGTAAAATGGAGCTCATAGTAGCACCTGCCACTCAAGGTTGTTGTGACAATGCCTGGCACATGGCATGCATTTAATAAAAGGGAATAAACCTTCCCTTCCACCAAATAAAATGATTAAAATAGCTGGAATTTCACTAATTATAGTATTCCAAAGAAAAAGAGGCCCACTAAAAATACAGAAATCAAAAGCTCCTGGTCCAGCCAAACAATTTGGCCTCATGGTATTCAGGACTGTCAAATTTCACTTCTTAAATTTATTCTCTTGCTCGCATGATTTTTAAAACTAGCATCGAGTGTTAGACATGGATCCCACCTAAACTTAACATCATGATCATAATAAGAGCAGTGAGGGGAAAAGCTTGGAAAATTCTCAGGCAATAAAAAATGAACACTGTTGAAAGCTGTCAAAGAGGGAGGGAGGTCCACTAGTCTCAAATACTCTCCTAAGCACACAGCTGTGACCATCCCATCCTCCCACAGCCCTTTCCTGCTTCCACAGGCTACGGAAGAGCTTAGTGGAAGAGAGAGAGAGAGAGGGAGGGGGAGAGGGAGAGAGAGAGAGTGAGTGTGTGTGTGTGTGTGAGCAAGAGAGTGAGAGAGAGAGACAGAGACAGACAGAGACAGAGAGAGACAGAGAGAGACAGAGAGAGACAGAGGGGGGGGAAGTGCAGACATAAAATCATCTTTCTCATCAGGGTAGGAGCTTGCTTCTTATTCATTGTTTCTTTGTACCTCTACTGTACATGCCTGTGTCTGTCATATTAAAAAATATATTAAAAAGCATTGAAGAAAAAAGAATTTTAGGGGAAAACATTTTGGATTTGTCCCATGACACTTTAATTGTTAGCATTTCTTTTCTTATTTAAAAATGGGGGAACACAGGGACTGAAATATTACAGACTTGGCAACTCATTAAAACAATACTTGAATGTTTATTAAAGGGAGGGAACCAAGATACTACAAAAATGTCAAGATTTGTCTTTTTTTTAACTTGGTAACAATTCAGTTTAATTGAACAAGCATCTATTAAAATACCTACTGTGTATATGACACTGTGCTAGGCCTGCCAGATGGGAAACAGTCTTTGCCCTCCCAAAGCTTCCATTCTACTGGGAAAATATAGCTTGCTTATGGGCAAGGATTAAAGTACAATAAGAACACCAATTCTAGTACCTGGAGCCCTAGATATGCAGAACCCTGCATATATTATCAGACTTGGTTGATCTATTTTAATGAATTGCTTTCTTCTACCTCTCTTTTTTATTCTTTATTACAAAGGATAGCTATTTGGAGAGGAGAAAAGAGACAGTTATATTCAGAAATCAAGATAATATAAAAACAAAAGCTATCAATAAATCTTTAAAAATAAATAGAAGGCATCAGACGTAGGTCCTTTAAAACTATCAATTTAGCATCTATGGGGAAGATGGATTGTTTAAGATAAGAGGGTAGATGTAGGGAGACCAGGAGACTACTAAAACAGTCTAGAGATGTTGAGGACCTGACTTAAGGCGGTTATGCTTTTAGTTAGGAGATAGAATGGATGGGATAGTAGCTGTGGAGGTAGAGACCAAGACATCACCACTTAAGAGATGTCATAGGTGAAGAAGAGGGAAAAGTTGAGGATGACATATAGCTTGAAAACCTAGGTGAATGCAAGAATGGTAGTGTTGTGGATAGAAATAGGAAAAGTAGGAGGACATGTTACTTCAGGGGAAAAGAGAAGACATTGTGTTTTGGATATATCAAGTTTCAGACACTTATGGAACATCCAGGTGGAACTATGCAGGATGCAGTTGGAGATGTCTGATTGGACTCAGGGTAGTGACTAGGGCTAAATATATACATGTGAGAGTCATTGAACCCATGGGAGCTGATAAGATCACTGAGAGTGACAAGAAGACAATCACACACAGAACCCTGAGGTACCTCAACACAGAGAGAAGAACATGGATAACGACTTTTCAAAAGAGATTAGAAAGAAATGGTTAGACAGGTTAAGAAAAGAACCATGAAAGAACAGTATGAAAATCCAAGGAAGAGGGGAATAGTAAAAAATGTCAAATGCTATACTCATAGAAACTGCCCTAGCAATGCGTGTGCCCTGGCAACATGGGTTTGTAGTAAATGCCCTTAATTGCAGGCTTCTCAGACACCTATATGCCTACACATATATGTGCTTTTTTTGTTTTTCACAGTCACAAATGTTATCTGCATGTGTGTTCTCCCCTTTGGGTAGAGTGTAACCCCCTGGTGCATTGTTTGATTAAATGCCTTTTGGAGGAACTGTAGTCTCTGCTGGGCTGGTAAAAGTAAATACATCGGTGGGGGCTTGCATGCTATGGTTGTGAGGAGCACAGGGTACTTCAGAGCTGCTGCACCTTTTCTAGGGCCTCACATATGAGATGTGGTGTTCCAGAGGCTAGATTCATAAATTAGAATGGCATGCATTAGAAGTACATAAACTGCCTGAAAAATGAATGAGTTTGGACCAGTGCATTTCCTAACCTTGGACCACAGACAGCAGACAGAGAGCAGAAAAGCTAACATTAAACCAACTTTCCAACCAGCTGCATAACCACTTTTCCCTGCCAAAATCCACATATTATGATACTGGAAGCTATGCATTTCTTAAACATATATACCAAGAAAATCAGACAAAGGACCCTTTTAAGCAAAAATGCCTTGGTGAATGTCCACTAGTAAAAGGATTTTTTAATAACTTGATTTTTCCCCCTTTCACTAATTGAGTAGAAGTGCACATAATGTTCTTGGATGTAAATGTCGTGACAATTTCACATTAACTTACAAACCCCAAACATGTCAACAGGCTGCCTCTTCTATAGACCTTGGAAGAGGTAAGCACTGCCAGAATGAGAATTAATAATCCTCTTACCTCTAAGCTACAGTTATTTCTTAAACATAACTTGCTCAGTCTTAAAGTGAGACTTTTCTTTATTCTTACCTGTCAAATCATGTCAAGAAAGATGCACTATATTTACCAGTTGTTTGTCCTAGTATTAAATAATACTAACCTCATATGTACTTGTCATCAGATTCAATGGTAAAGATATATTTTCTCAATATCTTAACATGAGACTCAGAGGAAAAGAGAAAAACATGGGTCACCCTCCTTTACAGGAATATTTTCTGTAATTTTCTAATTCCCAGATGCTCAGCCACAGCGAACTGCTGTATAACTCAGGGATTTTTGTTCTAACCTATTAACTCGGGCATTTGGGATTACAATTTTACAAGTGGTTTATTCAAATCTCCAAATGATCTGAATCTCCAATCTGGGTACACTGCCACCAGTTGGTATTGACAGAAGTTCTAAAATATACCAGGTCTCTCTGATATACTCAGTTTGAGAAACGTCCTCTGCCAATGATATTCCATACTCAGTTTAGCAGGTCAGTGCTAGAACGTGGGCCTGAGGCTCAAGGGAAGTGATTTGTCTAAGGCAGCACAGCTAGTAGGTGTCAGAAACAGGGTTTTAACCTAGACATTCCTGACTCCAAGTCTCTATCTACAGCTTTTCTCAAAAATACAGTGCTTATTAAGAGAGATGAGGGCACTTTCTTTCCACTAAAAAATTTTTAAAAACAGCTTTTTAATAAAACAGCAGAATTTAAGTTATATCAAGTATTTTAAATTTGAAGAACAACTTTAAAAAAAATTAAGAACCTAAGGCATAGTCCTCACACAACTAACCAATTTAGGGTCATTTGCTGATCTCAGACTGCATTTGTACTGTTAGAGAGTTTAGAGTTTCCATACCAAGACATACTTATGGCAATAAAATCACAGAGCTGGATCAGATCATGCCACAAATCCCATTACCAAAGGTTTCAACTCCATTCCCTTGGGTCTCCTCTTTCCTTGTGTCTATGTGGCAAGAATCAGAAGAAAAAGAGGAAGAAGTTAAGCACTACTTATCCAGTAGACTCTCTAAGCCCAAGTTTTTTCCATTCACAAGGAGGTAACTTTCTACTTCCCTCTCAGAAAAAGAACCTCCTCCCCTTTCAAATTCTGGGCATAATTTATTTAAATCACTTTGCTGGCAATGCTTAATTAGTTTACTACCAAACCTGCAAATGAGTTGCCCTGAGGCTTAGAAACCTGCTACAGAGAAATTGGCTGGCTAGGAAAGTTCTTCAGAAACTTTTCTGAAAGAGCCTGTGTCCTTTTCACAAATCGACATCCTGAACATTTAAAGGAGCGTTCTGAGCCAAGATTGAAACTGATTTCGTAGGGAATGACTTTGAACTGTATGTGCTTATGTTGGCCTATACCAAAGGAGCACTTTTGATTTCTCCCTGTTACCAAATTCTTTGCCTCATATTTTCTTGGGTCCTCATGGTGGTAATTCTATTGCTATTAAAATAATGATGAGTGATTAACATGGAGGAACTCACTTGAGAGGAGTGATTTACAATACGTGTCATTTTTTTTTTCTGAGGCATCTCCCGGTTAAGAAGGAATTTGGGCAGCTGACAGATCAAGCACCTGTGTGGCTAAAGGCGACAGAGAACTAATTTTGCTCCAGCACATCTGCTAAGTTGCAAAATATATATATATATATTGCTGACTGGGGAGTGCTAAAAACTCAGCTGCTCCTAGTTTGGAAACCTAGGAGTTTTTAGACTAGTAAGATGTTCTAGAAAAGCAATTTCCAGGGAGAATCTTAAATGCTACAAGACAAGGGAAACAAAGTAAGGGCCATGACCAGGGAATTTTGTATTCCCCACACCGAGAGGGAGTATAGGTCACACACAAACCAAGATGATGACTAATCCAAAATTCATGTCCCATTGGCTTTGGGATGCATTTCCGTCTCTGTATTTGAATATGGATTAGTTTGAATCCTGGCTCTACCTGTGTGGCCTTAAGCAAGTCACTACATTTACATGGTCTTCAGTTTCTTCTGTCAAATGAAGAGAGTCGCCTCTGAGGTTCCTTCCAGCTCCTCATAGAAGATTCTAAGACTTGCTCTACTCAGAGGTGATATATGAACCAAGATCCTCCTGACTGAGGGCAAGTAGAGCCATTTTTTTCCAGCACAGTATGCATATTATATAACCATTGATCATGTTTCTAACCTCAGTGAATTCTACTCCCAGGGAGAAACTTGCATTAGAATTAACATGCAAAAACTGCATCTAATTCTTACCTCTTACAATGCCACTACATGTGCAGCTCACAAACTAGACTAGCATGACCCCACTCCCTAATGTCCTAATCTTGGGATGCTCATATCATTAGCTATGAAGGAATACCACCAAGTCCCAGAAGCCTCTGTGTCTCTCTTATTAGAAAGACCTAAACTTCCCAATTCTGAGAGATGCTGATAATAAGAATAGAATCGAAAGAAAAGAATAAAAAAGAAGGAAAAGAATCCTCATTTTGATATGTGACAATTCCAATAAAGCAACCATAGTAAAAATGGAAAGGATTAGGTTAGCCAACATTGGGCAAAAGTAAAGAGAAAGGAAATGTTTCTGTTAAGTATGTTTTAGACATCATAAAGAAGATTAAACTCATGCAGAAACATACAGATTTGGCCCCAAAATGAATCCTGATATAGTATATTCTTTATGTGCAGGAAGATTAAACTCGATTTCTTTATTTGCACTTTCATTAATTCTGATTTTTCTAGCATAATGATTCAGATTTCAAAACAGGGGTAAGGAAGGAATGTATTTTCCTGAGAGCTGTGTAAATGATTACATCTCCGGGTGCTCTGGGATTGACTTTGCACAGGAGTTTCTGTTGTTGTCTGGTCCCAAGTTTTCAAGATGCAGATAACAGGGTGTCAAAATATTTCTTTGACAATCAGCAGGATTGAGGAACATCAGTTAGGTTTGGGTTTCCATGCCAACCAATCTCATGCCATACGACTAGTATCCTTTATGAATATTGCTTTGAACAGTATAAAAACATGCCAAGTGACATATTTGCAGGGAATGTTAATGTATAAAAAAGGAAGGATGGAAGGGAGAGAGAGAAATATACACAAATACATGAAAGCTGGCATGCCCCGCCCCCCACCTCCACCCCCTTGCCACACCATTTTTACAATTTTTCTCATTTATCTCTTTGGAGCTTCTTCTTTAGTTTCAGGAAAGCAAGGATCATTTGAAACTTTCAAATCCATAATCACGTGGGTCAGTCTTTTCTCCAAGATGCTTACGTTTCCTAGATGCAGCCATCATAATACATTCAAAAACTCCTTCTTAAAAACCAGCAAATGAAAATACTATTTGAATTGTCTGAATCTTTGGCCTCTGTGCCTTAAAAAGTCTATTAAATTTTCATTGTATAACTATGAAAAATACTTTAGAAGCATGCTTTGAAGAGTATGGCTCCAAACATGCCCAGGAGTACTCCATTCTTTAAAGAAACAGGAAAATGCAAGGCTATGACCTATTGCAATATCAAGGACTTTCAGTAATCATTCACCATTTTTTGTAAGTCAGTTCTTTTTACTCAGTCAGCTAAAACCAGGTTCTGAAAACTTTTTTTAATTTATTTTTTTCTTGGAACTAATGAGTAGCTTTCCTAAGGATGCAACAGAAACCACCCAGCTCTTTTCCAGAATGAGATGGATACCTCTGAATATAGCTTTGCTGTGGCCAAAAACCTCGTACAAAATATTCAAAAGCTGGAAGTCATAATCTAGAAATCATACAATATTTCGTTTGCTCTCTCTGGCCAAATGCCCCTGTGATTTCTGTACTGAAGCCTGGGGTTTTATTTCCTACATCTATGCATCAATTTCCATCCCTTTTCCAGGAGAACAGAAGAATAACTTGGCCTTTCATGGGGCTAGGTTTGGAAATAATTGAATGCAGGAATTTTGACAGTTATTTTAAAATCATCTGTTTACAGCCCTTTTAAATTATTCACCTCTTCTAGGGACTTAGGGGCTTCTGAACCGCCCTCCTTTTTGTCTTTCTTCTCCCACCCCTTCCTTTCTCTCTAGTCTTTCAACTCTCAACTGACATTGTTCTGGATTTAATAGGCTCAAATAAACAACACAATTTAATTAGCACTACGAATAGAGTAGAGGGCAATACAAAGAGAAAACTTGCTAGAACTAGTAATAGTGAACAATCATGGGAGCTTTCAACACTGAAAACAACTGAAGTTCTCATGCCCTTTAACCCACCCTCAACCATTGGCTGATAACTTGTTTGCCCTAAAAGATTTGAGGGGAGTTTATCCTTCCATAAAAGGTCTCACACTCACTAAACCAGGTGTAATTAAGGTAAAATAAAACCTGGAAATGAGAAGGTGAAGCTTGTGTGGTCTCTAGTAGTTTAGGTCTAGTACTAAGACCACCAGCCAGATGATCATACATTTTGAATTGGAATCAATAATCCATCAACTGACAAGCATTGTTTTTTTCCAAAATTTTATTTTAGACTCAAATGCCAGAATACAAATACAGAATAGAGGAAAGAAGCAAAAACACATAATAAACTTAAATACTGAAACATAAATATAAAGTTAGAGGGGGCAGCTAGGTGGATCATTGAATAGAGCGCCAGCCCTGGAGTCAGGAGGACCTGAGTTCAAATCTGGCCTCAGACACTTAACACAAAAATCTAGCCGTGTGACCTTGGGCAAGTCACTTAACCCCAACTGCCCTCCAAAAAGCAAAATATATATATATATATATATATATATATATATATGTATATAAAGTTAGAAAAAAGCATGTCATGTGCATTGCAGAACATAAAAGATTCAAAATATAAAATAACAACAGATTTTCATTTCAAGAAAGGCTGTATGATAAATAATACTCATTGTGTTGAGAATTGGGCACCTTTTCTTTGCTTCCTTGTGAGATTTCTTTTGTTCTCTGCTGTGCACTTTTCTACTTTCTTTCTACTTTGTTCTTTTTTCCCTTCCCCTAACCCCTCCCAGAAGGCTACAATAAAGTTTAGGTGTGTTTCTCTGTTGCAGCAGTTCTTAACCTGTGGGTTGTGACCCCTTTCACAGGGGTCACCTAAGACCATCAGAAAACACATATTTCCATTGGTCTTAGGAACCACTGCTCCTCTATCTGTCTCCAGGTGAGTCCGCCCACATGCAGATATGCCCACATACAAGTATTAAAGGGTCACAGCATGAGGAAGGTTGAGAACCACTGGTCTATAGCTATAGATATATACCTATACATATATAGACATATACTTTCCCAAACCTATTCTATTCCTGATCTTTGTTTTTATGTGTGTGTGTAGCTTGTGTTTCCTCTCCCTCTTGCCTCCTCTAGTTTACCTCTACCCACTACCTTGCCCTCCTATAACTTGCCTACCCCCCTGCAAGGAACAATTCCCATAAGTCTAAACACCCTTCTATACCCCTATTTTACCCTCCCCTCTAAAGATCCCTCCCTTGTCCTCTCCCCCTCCCTATACCCCTACTGTTTTATTTCTTCTGAATTTCAAAGACTTTTATACTCTTCTAAATATATATGTATTGTTCCCTCTTAAAGCCATCCCAGAAAGTAGGTTACCAAAACTACTAGCACTCACCCACCATCTAATTCCTCTGTATCAATTCTCCCTTTTGCACCTCAAATAATTACTCTTTTAAGCTGTTCCCAAATGGTTGTACTTTTTAAATTCATATCATTCTCAGGTTTACCCCAATCTTTCTTATAGACTACCCAATTTTTAATAAGAATCATAGACATCCATTTTATATTTCACATATATAAAAAGTAAACTGTCCTTATGAGTTCCTTATATTCAGTTTTTATTATATGCCTTCTATTTCTCTTGGTTCTTAAATGCTGAAACTTCTGTTGAGTTCAGGATTTTCTTTCACAAAGTCTTGGAAGTGTCAGAGTTTATCAAATGTCCACTTTTTTTTCATTCAGGGTAATATTTAACTTTGTTGGGTATGATATTTTTGGCTGGAGCCCCAGTTTTTTGCTCTTTGATATATTGAGTTCCAAGACTTATGGTCCTTTAATGTCTCTACTGGTAGGTCTTGTATAATTCTAATTGTGGCACCATCATATTTAAATTGCTTTAATCTTGATGCTTTTAATAGCTTTTTCTTGAGATGGGGGTTTCAGAATTTGACTATAATATTCCTATGAGTTTTCTTCTTAGCATCTCTTAAGTAGTGACCGATAGATTTTTTTTCTATTTCTACTTTTCCCCTTTGTTATAATGCTTCAGGACATTTTTCTTTGATTATATCTTGTATTATTGTATCAAGGTTCATTTTTTATCATAACTTTCAGTTAGTCCAATTATTTTTATATCTTATCTTCTTGATCTATTCTCCAAATCTGTTGTTTTTCTTATAAGATATTTCACATTTTCTTCTATTTTTTCATTATTCATATTTTGTTTAATCATTTCTTGATCTCTTATAATTTCCCTGGTTTCACTCTGCCCAATTCTAATTTTCAAGTTGTTATTTTCTTCCTTAAGATTCTGGATCTCCTTTTCTAGTTGGCTGACTTTCCTTTCATACCCTTCTTGGGTTGGGTTTTTTTTTGGATTATTCTAATTTTCTTTTTTAGTTTTTCCTCCATCTCTATCATTTGATTTTTGAAGTCTTTTTAAAGATCTTCTATGAATTCTTTTTGGAGAGGTATCCATTTGGCATTACTCTTTGGGGTTTCTTTACTTCAATACCCTCCTTTGAGGATGAACCCTGGTCATCTCTCTTCCCATAATAGGTTTTATAGTTGGATTCTTTCTCCTTTGCCTGTGCATTTTTGGTGGTTCTATTCTAATTCTTTGTAATCACCTCTAGTCCTGGTGTATAGGAAATGGTGCCTCTTGCCCCAAATCTTCAGTTCTTCCCTTTAGCCTGAAGCCAAAGTGAAACCTCCAGCTGTGTAAGTGCTGACAGCCAGGGCCTTTCTGCCCCACTGTTTCTGCACTCATGGGGCAGGCCAGTGTGTGCTGGTTCCTCCACCCCTCTCCCTCCTCCCTTCCCACCTCAGCTCTTCACAGCACAGCTAGGTCTGGGGTTCCTGGTCAGCAGAGGTTCCCTGGATCTTCCCAGCTCAAATGCCCAATTCCCCTCACTATCCCAGGGGTAAAAGCTCTGGTGCCTGAGACAGAGGCAGCCTCCCAAACCAACTAACCCCAGGGCTCTTGTTTAAGAGGTTGGCTGCTTGCTGTTAAAATGGAACCCAGCCTGGAAGTGTTTACTCTTCACAGGGACAAAACCTTCATTTGGGATTTTTCTTCTGATCTTCTCAGATTGTTCCAGGAGGGCCCCCTCCCCCCTTATGTCCTTGTTATCCTTGTTTTTATCTATCTCCATACTTTACTTTGTTTTCCATAAGGTGCTATTTTAACTCTTTTGTGGGGGGAAATCTTGAGAGCTCAGAATTTTCTGACCTACTCTGCCATCTTCCCAGAATCCTCTCCCTGACAAGCAGTTTAAAGCACCTTTTATGTGCCAGGCACTGTACTGAAAGTAGTATGTCAAAAATGGAAGGCCCTATCCTAAAGAACTTTATATTTTATCAAAGAGATCTTAGAGGGCGTATAACCACCACCATCACCACCACCATCCCACCACCACTCTGCCCCACTTTAGAGAGGAATAAATTGAGGCCCAGAGGTGATAGCATGGCATACTGGATAGAGAGCTAACCTAGGGTCAGGAAGACCTGAGTTCAAGTTCTGTATTGGAACCAAAATGACTGAAATCCTTGGCAAATCACATAATATCTCAAGATCCCTATAAAGCTGTTCCAGAGATGCTGACTGTCTACATCGTTTGATCTCAGCCCTCAAATGTATGTGTGGTTTTGTATATATTGATATATACATATGTACACACACCTACACACACACACACATAATTTAAATTTATAATCTATCCTTTGTTTTTTTTCTGCTATAACAACACTTTAGTCCCTGGGAACTCTGAAGACTAAAAATTCTCTTCAATTCAGCAAGGATTTATTAAGCACCTACTATGTGCCAGAGACCATGGTAAGACAGAAAAGGAAATAGTCTTGCCCTCAAGAAGCATACTTTTTACTGATGATCAGCGTTCTACATTTCTGGAGTTGAAATTAAAAAAAAATGAAAACATTCAAAGGGTGCTTGTAATCAGTCTGATTTCCATTAGCATCCAATAGCATACTTAGCTCCAATCATCAAAGTACTTCATACTACAAATGCCAACAAACCTTTAGCTTTGCTTCCATTCCCCCTTTTCTGTTCTCACTTGTGGACAGCTCAGTGTGCCTCCCTGCTTCTCCTGACTTGTCCTGGAAGAACAGAAATGGGTTTGGGTTTGTTTGTTCTCGCCACTCGCCCCTCCCCAAGTCACCAAAGTAAGTGCTTCTTACCTGGGCAGGGAAGGTGAATAAACGCTTCCACGTTTCACATAAAGGAGCATTTTTCTACTCCCATTTCTTTCCTTCTTTCCCAAATAGCTGCGCTGTAATCAGAACAAAATGGAAACTTCCTTTTCACAATGAAAATGTATCTAAGAAAGCAACTACTCTTAGACTTCAGTACTGCCATACCCAGGTTCTCAGAATCACACACAATTTTCCATTAGAATGATTGTTATGTCTTCAGCTGGGAATCCTAACAGGATTTTGTGGGGAATAGTGTTTTGAAGTAAATTAAAGAGAACTGCACTAAAGAAAGCCGTGGTTCAGCTGAGGCATATTGAGGAAAAGGCATCTGGGTAGAGAAGAAGATTATAGACCATACCTTACAAAGATTTTTTTGGAGGAACTGGGTCTATGGAGGATTTAATCAAAGAAACTGGGAAGTTTAGCCTTGAGAACATGAAACTCAGGGAGGCTATGACAGATGTGTTCAAGTATAGAAAAGGATGTCATGGTGGAAAGACTTATTGTGTTTGACCTTTGATGGAGAGCCAGGAGCAATGGATAAAAGATACAGAAAGGCAGATTTCGGCTCTTTGTTGTTGATTTGTTTCAGTCCTGTCTCTCTCTTTTTGTGGCCTCATTTGTTGGGTTTTCTTTATTTTTGGCAAAAATACTGGAGTGGTTTGTGATTTCTTTCTTCAGTTCATTTTACAGATGGGAAGACTGAGGCAAACAGGGTGAAGTGACTTGCCCAGGGTCATACAACTAGTAAGTATTTGAGGCCAGGTTTGAACTCATAAGGATTCCTGATTCCAAGCCCAGTGCTATATGCACTGCACCCTCTAGCTTAATGCTAAAATGCCCTTTAGTCAGCTAAAATCTAGCTTATTGGTCAAACAGGATAAGATCACTTTCAAAGCCAATCCAGAGATAGAATAGAAAGTTACCTGTAAAAATTCTGTAAAGGATAATGGATAATTATAAGCAATATTGTTTGGTAAAACAAGAAGCAGTGAAGGGTAAAGCCAGTTTAAAGAAAGTTTGGTAAGACAGTCAACTAAGTAAAGTCATCCTGAGGCCCTTTAGGATGAAAATGGAAGAAGAGCTACAAACAAACGAAAAAGGGATAAAATTGCAATATCATTGTTGACACACTGGATGCCCCTATTTGCTGATGGCATTGTGCTGATCACATCAAGCCCCAGAGGAAGGAAGAGTCTCTTAGAAGGATCTGTAATCACTCAAATGAATTTGGCCTATCTATACATACAACAAATACCGAGTGGGTGAAGCATGTCTAATACCTAGATTTACACACACATTTGTAGCTTGACACCATAGAGCTTGTTCATCATTGTGTGTATCTGGGAAAAGTAGTGCATATGGACAGTGAGCTGGGAGCAGAGCTGAAGAGGAAAAGTGGACTGCATTGTCTTTAGGAAACTGCAAAGCTCTTGTACTGACTTCTGATGAAAGCTAAGACTTTTCGATACTAATTGTATATTACTGTTCCTACAATTCAGTGAAAAACGGAATCTGCCTCCAAGGAGTGTGAAACAGAAGGCCATGAAGAAATGGATGGAGGATATGAGCAGGTTGCAGCATATAACCAACAGAAACTTAGAAAAAGAATAGAAGAGATGCCACTAAGAAATTGTATGATTAAAAAAAAGGTTCAGAAACATAGCAAGAAGGAATAACAACTAGAGAGTCAGAAGGCTTCACCAATACCCTCAAGAGATGTTGAGAAAGGTCTTTGGTATTTTGGGTAGACTCTCTGTAGCAACATTGTGGGAGGATATTGTCAAGAATTATACATGCTGCACGGGCATGGATGGGTAGTAAGATCTGTATCATTACAGAGAGCTCCAAAATCAATGCAATAAGACTCCTTTGAGTATGTGTTTGTATGTAAGATGAGAAGTTGGTTCCCAACCAACCTCCCTCCCCCCATATAATCACAGATAATGAGGTACTAAATTAAGTATCAAATTTTATACATACACACCACACACATTTCCAGGTTGTCAAGTTTCTCTCTTTGCTAAATTTTGAGTTCTTAATGAAGACTCTATGGGTGACTGTGCTATTTTTATAGAATTAATTCCTGTTAACAGAATCTGAACTCCCTTTAGTCATAAAATAGCTGTAGGAGAGTGTTTTGAAGTTGATAAAGATGGGTACGGTCTGTGTCTTTGAGGCCTACATTTTGAAGCAATCAGATTTTAATTTATACTTAAGCATATTCTTCTTCCTGAGACTCAAGGAAGCATTCTTGATCCTTCAAACCTCTTTTGCTACTATAGGCTTGCTTCTCAAAACAGAATCTTTAATTAAAGAGACAGCCGCCTAGAATGTTCTGCTACTGAAGCCTCTGGCCTAGATAGACTGATGTCCAACATAGAGACCCTGTTGTAAAGCATACCTTAGCTTCCCATGGAGAAGATAGTCTTAGCCCCTCAGTCAGTCCTGCTTTTCAATTCTATTCTGAAGACTGAATGAAATGAAAATTGTAAAACATGACAAGGAAGAAACACCAAGGTAACCCAGTATTATGTCCAATGGGACATGACAGACTTGGGAATTGTGACTTCACAGGAGCTGTCAGAAAAACCAAACTGTGGAAAGAAAAAGGATTACACATGAATAGGCAGAATATGATTCCTATATGGTATCATTATTTCTATATATAGAGATATGAATTTCACATTTTCTGGGAAAATCTTGCCCTGTGGTTATATCCTGCAAGATACTGTACATTTGCTTCTCTCTCCTTCATATATTTACTTATTGGTAATGTTTTCTCATAAATTTAGATAGTGCCGATGCTACAGACAATTGAAATGTCTAAAAATAGAGTTCACAACCATCATAAATTTAGACTTAAATTCACACATGACTTAAAATTTCAATTTAAGTTATTTACATATGTTGTCAACATTCACTTTAATCAATAGTTTTATTTGGACAGGGCATCATACAATGCAATATATGTTTATTCTCCAGATCCCTTTTAATGTTCTCTAATATTGTTACTGTCTTTCAGTGCCCTTTAAATAATTGAAGGAACTAGTTTATTAAACTTATTTGTTTGAAAAAATTAAGTGATTATTCTACCACCAGTATTTCAGTGTACAATTCATACCTTCACAATATTGGAAAAATTATATACTCATGGCTATTTGGGATTTATCTAGATAACCACAATCTTAATAAGAATTAAGTTAAACTCAATTTTGCTCAGTAAAACAATTAACTTCCTTTTAAAATGAGATTGATATAAATGTTATATGATTATAATGCCATGGTTTCTCAGGGCTTCAATACTTAAAAAAATAATCTTGTAAACATTGGGATATTCTTGGAGAGAGACAACATACACCCACCTGAATCAGAATTGTATTTCCTATAGCCTTATAGCTTAGTTTTTCTTACCCAGGTAACATTGTGTTCACACACAAGCCACAGCAGCCATATTGTTTCCTCCATCACTGCCTTTTTTTACTAGCATCATTTGGAGATACATACATGTATATTGTTATCTGTAAGTGGTACATATTCTCAATAGTTTGAGATTAGAAAAGCATTAAGAATGAATCATTTTGGGGCAGCTAGGTGGTGCAGTGAATAGAGCACCAGCCCTGGAGTCAGGAGGACCTGAGTTCAAATCTGGCCTCAGACACTTAACCCACTTACTAGCCGTGTGACTTTGGGCAAGTCACCTAACCCCAATTGCCCTCCAAAAATAAAAAGAAAAAAAGAGATTGAATCATTTCTTATTACTCAAGAAATGTGAATATTAAAGTAACAAAGCTCTTGTTATCTGTGCAACTATAGCAAATATGGAGAGAATGAAAGTGGAAACAGGCCATTATAATGGGTTTAGTTGCCAACTAGCCATCTCTAGGTTTTCCCATTGTGATGATTCCAGAAAGTAAAGTTTAAGAGAAAAAAAAATCCAAATTTCTCTGATGTTCTGGGAAAGAGCACTAAGCCAGGAGGCAGAATATTTTTGTGTTTTTATCCTGGTTCTTCCCACATGGAGTTTATATTCTAGTAGAAGTAACATATATACAAGAACTACAACATAGTAGTGAAAGTCCAATATGAGAGGTACAAGGAATAGAAAAGATAGAATATCATTGCTTCCTAAACCACAGATACAGAAGGTTTTAAGAAATATGAAGCTTCAGCAATTTGTGAGCTCTAATTGTATAAATGATGTGTGTTCCTTGTGCGCCAGGACCATGCCAGTTACAATTGGATCCAGGTTGGATCAGTTCACAACTCCACCAACAGTGCATTAGTGACCCAATTTTCTCACATTCCCTCCAACATTTGTCATTTTCCTTTTTCTGTCCTATTAGCCAATTTGATAGGTGTGGAGTGGTACCACAGACTTGCTTAATTTGCACTTAATTTGCATTTCTCTAATCAATAGTGATTTAGAGCATTTATATGACTATGGCAACTTTATTTCTTCTTCTGAAAACTACGTGTTCATATGCTTTGAACATTTATAAATTGGAGTGTGGCTTTTATTTTTATATATTTGGCTCAGTTCTATACTTAGTATTTATTTCAGAAATGGGGCCTTTATCAAATAAACTTGCTGCAAAATCTTTTGATATTACTTCATTGTCTATGGTGGTACCTCTTATCAAAATGTAGTTTTCCTCACTGTGACTTTTAACTTATTATATTTCTGCTTCTGCTTTATCTAAGGTCATGATTGCTGCCCCTGAACTATATTAGCCTCTGCTTCAGCCCTTGATTTTAACTCTGTGTGTGTCTTTCTGTTCCAAGTGTGTCTCTTGTAAACAAAACATATTTTGGGGGGCGGCTAGGTGGTGCAGTGAATAGAGCACTGGCCCTGGAGTCAGGAGTACCTGAGTTCAAATCCAGCCTCAGACATTTAACATAAAAACTAGCCGTGTGACCTTGGGCACTTAACCCCAACTGCCCTCCAAAAAGCAAAAAAAAAAAAACCCACATATTTTTGGATTCCGGTTTCTAATGCACTTTGTTATCTGCTTTTGTTTGATGGGTAAGCTCAGCCCATTAAAAGTCACAGTTATGATTACTAACTGTGCATTTCCCTCCATCCCATTATATTCTTTTTACTCCTCTTTCTCTTTTTATCCTATCCTTCCTCAAAAGTCTATTTTACTTGTAACTATTGCCTCCCTTAATGCACACTCCCTTTTTTCATTCCTTCTCCCTTCCTCTAGTCTCCTTCCCCTCAGATTTCTCTGTTGGTTAAGATAGATTTCTATGCACAACTGTGTATATGTGTGCACATGTGCGTGTGCACGTGTGTGTATTTTTTTCTTCCGTCTTGGAGCCAATTCCTATCAGAGTCAGGTTCAGGCATTGCCTTTCCCCACCCAATTTCTCATCCATTATAAAAGAACTTCCTTACATGCCTTTTTTTTCTTTTTTTTTTCTTACATGTCTTTTTTATGTGAGGAAAATCTCCCTATTCTACCTCTCCCCTCTTCTCCAAGTACATCCCTTTTTCTCACCCCTTTATTTTTTAAGTACATCATTCCAACATTACCAACTCACACTTATGCCCTCTTTCTATGTAAATTCCTTTTAACTGCCCTAATAATGATAAAGTTCTTAGGAGGAACATGTTTCATTTTCCCATATAGGAATATATATAATTTAACTTTATGTCTTTTATGATTTCTCTTTCACATTTACCTTTTTACGCTTCTCTTGAGTCTTGTGTTTGAATGTCAAATTTTCTATTCAGCTCCGGTCTTTTTCATCAGAAATGCTTGGAAGTCCTCTATTTTTACTCACAAAAGGACCTTGTTCTCCTGTAACTGCAAGTGCTGCTGCTCCTTTTGGCCCTGAAACTGTGATCAGTTCCCCTGCTCTCCTGTGCTCTCCTTTCTCCATTGTATCTGAGACCAGGGTCCCTAATCCCTTGTGAGCAAACACAAGCACTCTTCTCTACTCTGGAACTGTGACCAGGGCCCCTGCTCCCCTGTGGCCTAAAGCACCAGTGCTCCTCTTCACCTTGGAATTGAGACCCAGAACTACATATGAGCAACTCAACCCAGTGCCAGCCAAAGATCCCCTGTGATCTTCTTCCAACCAGTTGTGTGACCCCAACCCCTCTGTGGGCTGAGAGCTCCCAAAACGGCTGTTGCTGCTGAAGCAGCTGCCTCTAAGACCTACTGTTGGCATTTCCTTCCCCACACTCCAGGCCTGACCACCCTGTGACAAAGCTTTTCTGCCAACCTCCCAAGTTGTCCTGGACAGGAAAATTGTTTTACTTTATGATTTGTTGCTTCTACTGCTACAGAATTCAACTTGAGGCATCAATTTCAAGTTGTTTAAAAGGGATCTGGGGAGATTTCAGGTAAGTTCCTGCCTCTACTCTGCCATCTTGGCTCTGCCCTCAGACTCAGTTTCTTCATCTGTAGAACGAGTGAAAATTAAAAACTCTAACTCATAAGATTGGCATAAGGAGCAGATGAAATAATTCATCAACAGAACCTTGCAAATCCGAAAGTGGGTGATATGAACCCTTATTAATAATAAGAAATATAAACTATATTAAATAATAAATGTGAACTCTTAATGATTTTATTTTTAACTGGACTTGTATGCCAAGCAGTTGGTAAAAGAGCTGTGAACTGGTGCAGCACCACATATATGGCTATAAGTTTCATCACTGATGCCTTCAACCACCCTCTAAAGTTAAGCAACTTCTACCTGAGCTGCTAAAGAATGAAGCGACGAGTATTACTTGCAAGGCTTTTGTGTGTTAGCCAGTGGAATCAGTAGAGTGTGAAATGAAAGTTTAGCTTTACCCACCTAACAATGACTGATTTTAGGGGACTTTCACCTCAACAGATTTATTATGGTTTGGGCTATTTGGAGAGTGGACCTGGATGCTATGATAAATAACAAATGTGGCCAATGAGAATTTCAAGTCTCATTGGCTAACAAATAGCCCAAACATTGACCTTTTTATAGGGTTGACATCCAGCGTCACGAATCTGGAGCAGGTGACTAATCATCCCATGCATCCTGTTTTCCTTGAAGCTTTGAGTGATCTGTTTTTCCTGTGACTTTCAAAGGATCGCAAGATCATTCATACAGAGGTTGAATGATTCTCAGAGGTCATCCAGTCCAAGCCTCTCTTTTTAAAGACGAAGTACCTGAGATGCAGAGTGATCTCACAGATAAACTAGCATGTGGATATTGGTTCTAGACTAGAAATTCAATGCTGTGTTCCCTGCATTCCACTCTACTCTCCTGCCCAAAATTCTATTCTTTTCATTCCTACCCATTTCTGACAAGCTGAAATTAGAAAACCAGTTGAATTTTACTATTTCTAATATTTTTGTCACATTTTTCTATGCAGCTGGTGAGTACTTTCCAATCACAGCCTCCATGATCTTAGTGCATTAATTTTCTACAAAACAGCTGAAGTAGGGTCACGTTGCCAGAACTTGAAGAATGGAGAGGGTCAACAGACCAAGATTTCTTGTAGAGGTTTCAAGTGGCAAATGCCTCCTTTCCCCTCAAAATAGTTTGCACCCCACATATCACTTGAAAAAATGAGATTTTCCTGCTTTCCTGAGCCTCTTTCCACCCTTTTCTCCTATATAATAAACTTTCAGAAAGTATATTTTCCAAAGAATACGTACAGTTGAAATGTGAATAAAAAAGTTCAAACATTACATGTCTTGATTATCTTTCTGCCTGGTGGAAGACTAAGATTGCCATGTACAAAGTTTCAGAGAAAGAAGTGAAAATATGTTCTTTCTTCTTTAAAGCACATCTTTCTTGGCAACTGCTTTTCTGTACAAATTGCTGTTAGAGACAACAATCCCAATTTCCTATGTTTTCAAATGAGTAATAGTTCAATCTGCAGATGCAAGTTCTAGAGGAAAAATTCAGCAACGGAAAGTCTAATTCAATGAGGTGCAATATGACTGGTCACTACTGGAAGCATCAGAATTTTCTATGCATTGATTTCTCCACATTTCTCAGGACAGTCTTTTCAACTTGTTTGATTGATTGACCCTTTGAATTACAGTACGCATTTATTTGAATGAAGTAGTCACATGATCAAATCAATACACGGCTGCTTCTTTCATTAAGTACCATTTTAGAAAGTGTTATCGAATCCCCATAGAAGTGAATTGACATGATAGATTTCGTTTCTGTGTGAATTAGACACAGAAAATAAGAAAGGATTTCAAATGTGTCACACTGTTTCATAAGAATGGGATGAGCCCTATGACATATCAGTCTTGGAGGGTTGATTTCAGCCTGTCGACAATCTCAATTTGGTATCAGTGTTCTTTAACAACATTGTATCTAAGTAATGAATATTAATTATTAAAAGTTTGTGATATGTGCCATCAGTCACTACGGATGGAGGCATATTTTGTGGAATGGAATTATTGCTTTAACTTCGATAAAATAGCAGAGGAGCCTAGAAGAAGGATAGATTTACACAAGTTGCTGTCGCTTTGATTACTAGATATTTAGAGATCTTTAATGTAATTCTCAATGATGCTACAGAATCAAAATAGCTTCGGGAGATGATAAGCAATTGACTAAAGAGATTAGCCTGAAACATGGGATGGAGAGAATTGGGTTTCTGAGAATTCCACTCTGGCAGGTAGAACATTAAATTGCACTTTTGCGTAAACCACATGAAGGCTGTGTTGCCAAGGTATTTTTTTTAAAAAATCCATTTCGACAAGGAGGAAAATAGAGTCAAACAGACCATTTAGCATCACATAAGTCAAATATGTATTTCATTGACTTCATTTTTTAGTTTTCTTATTTAAAAATCCAGTGATTTGTTTATTATATAGGCATAGTCCACATTACATATTTTTTAAAAACCCAGCTAATTAGACAAGTCATCTAATAGTAGACTACATGTTGGAATTTTAGATTGATATTTAATAACCAAGTTGCGAAATGGAAGCTGTCAATCATATATTGCATGAAAGAAAACACTCATCAACCTCCCTCTTTGGAGTCAAATGGATCGATTAACAGACTTTTTTTCTTTTATTCTTTTTTAAAATTTCCCAGACAATCTCTTTTCATCACAGATAAAGACATTAGGATATTAAATTTGTATGATTCAAACTAGAGTCCCTGAGGAAACAAAGAATTAATGCAAATTGCCCAAACTCTCCACAGCTCTGAAGGTTTTGTTAATGGTAATGGAAAAATTATTCAGAGGTTTCGATGCTATTGCATTTGATGGCTTTCCAAGTTCTGGAATTGCTATTATTGTGAAATATTAAATAATAGCTAAAAATTAGTTTAACGAGAGGTGGACAAAGAATGAGAAAAGTAGAATGTATTGTTTTCTTAAAAGTTGAGATATTTTTTCTTGATTATAATGGGAGGAAAATTGATACCTTCTAGTGTATACCATAAAGGATAAAGTGCTTAGGGTCTTAACCAAATTGCAGCTGCTGTGGTGTTAATTATTGTAATTACTCATGATATTTCCTATAGATTAAAGTTTTGATAGAAGGTTTCCTTTCAATGCTGAAGTATCTATTTCTAGATGGTATTTTGAAGTTGATAGAAGAAAATTTTCATGTCTGGGAATATTTCCAGACTTATTTTTTTTTTAACTTTTTTTCTCTGGCAGTAGAAATGGACCAAGACAAGATTTGAATTAGCTGCTTGATCAGTAACTAGGAAAGCGAATTCCACATCGGTGACCCTGATGGACTGATGTTCTTAGTTCCCCAAAATGGGTTCATCCCACCCAGGAATCCAGTGTTGCAAGGACATATTTCTGTTTTTTGAGTATCTCAGGAAATTGACTGACCAAGAGCCATGAAATAAAGACTTCACAGTATTGAAAAGATCACATTGAGCTATTTTCAGTCTGTCTCTTTTAATTAAAATGCTTTTTTCCATTAAGAATTTGGGATCCAGGTTAGAAAATAAGGATTAATTGGGCATAAAAAGCATAGATCTTCAGTTCAGGAAACACATGACCATGGTGGGGGAGGAGAGGGCTATGTTGAATGATTATTGTGAAAAAGGACAAGTACAGTTGGCAGGACAGGCAGAAGACCTGGAGGCTTCTTGCTCCTACTTTTCCCACCTACTATCTGTGCAACTTTGAACAAGTCACAAAACGTCAGCTTCCTCATGCAAAAAATGAGGATTTCACTCCCTACCTCATCAGGGTCTCATGGAGAAAGAGCTTGGTGAACTGCAGAAGGGCCAGAGCAAGGGCTTCTGGGATTGTATGAAGCCTCTTGAGTCAGTAAAACTGCATCAGCAACTTTCCTATAACAGACTGCTGGGATTCTGGCTCAATGTTAGGGAACAAGATAGAGTGGAATATTTATTCATTAATTCACTCAGAGAAAACATTTACTAAGTGCTCACTGCATAAAGAGCTCTGCACAAGGCTTTAAGGGACACACAAAGATAAATAAGGCCTGTCCCCTACTCTCAAGGAGCTTATTATCTATTCAAAAGAAAAAAAAACTCTCAAAAAAGATTAATGGAGGCAAATTATCTTTGAGGCTAATTAAATTTCCAACTTGTCTTATGCTTTCCACCCTGAAAGAGTTATCCATATTATTCTATTCATTACCAAGTCCTTGCATTAATGTCTGCCTATTCCTGTTTTCTTGGGGGGAAAGCAGACCGACTAACTGAAGAAAACTATGAATTCAACTGACACACTCAAGCCCAAAGAACACTATGACTGAATGTGGAGAGCAAGTGGGCCACAATCTGAGTGCTTCTCTAAGGTCAATCTCTCTTAGATGCTCCATTTGGGAGAGGTACAGGTAAGGCTGAAGAGCATGTTTTCATTTGACATTCAATCTTTAAAAGTGGTTCCTTTGCTCCAGACAACACCTTCCCCCCCATTATTCATTTAGCCTCCACATTTTTGACATGGACTTTACTCTTATTCCTCCTTGATGGGAAACAGCTGAGAAAATTCAGGGACCAACTGGGATAAAATAGATGGTTGTCTAAATGAAGGAGGTTCATCTAACTACCCTCAGGGTTCACTGACACCAGAACCTAGTACTCATTTGGGGAAAGAACCCCTTTACTCCTATCCTTCCTTTCTTGCAAAGTCCCTTTGGGGGCCCTTGATTCTCAATGCAATTAATTACAATTATCCTGTACACTCTTTGGTCCAGTTGCGGTCACCAAAGCTCAGGCAGAAAAGAAAAAGAAGATCGTCAATTGCGAACCCCAACCCTAACCTCCAGGCTATTGCTGTAACCAAGGGTCCAAAGGTTTTACCTACTCTGTTCTAGCGTCCAGGTGAGCTCTCACTAGTCACAGAATGGGGGATCTGGGAATCCAGCTTTGAGCTGCTGATCAGGTGACCAGAAAGACAAACTCTGCTAGGTCGGGCAGCACTGGCAATGATGTAGGCTTGGGAACTCATTTCCAGGTAGGAAGTCACCAAGTACTTATTAAATGCTCATCATGTAGCAGGTGCTGTGATATGTGCTGGTGATAGAAGTGACAGAAAGATTGTCGCCCCCATTGGAATGGACAGAATGACATGCCAACAGCATACAAGGTATATACAGAAATAGGAGGTCATCTTAGAGGGAAGCCACCAGAAATGGGGCCACATAAAAGGCACATTACCCTCTGTCACCCTAGGGAGGAAGCTAGGAAGGTCCAGTCTCCAGAAAATATCTTGGAAAGAACTGGTAAGGACTGTGTTGAGTGGGACTTTGAGGAGGAGTCATAGAGGGTAGCAAGAAGAGCCTTCATCAAATAAGATGGCAACTAGTCTTAGTGGCTAGAATATAGGACATAGAGTCACAAGGGCCTGAGTTTGAATTCCACCTCAAACACTAGTTATGTGACCCTGGACCAGTCATTTAGCCCCCCTCAGTCAATACTGCATTGTCTGTGGAGTAGATCAAATGACATAATGGATACATAGTGTTTGCAAACCTTCAAGGGTCATTTAAATGTTACCTGTTATGATGCTCTTTTCAGGGCATTGAAGAACTTTCATAGAGAGGGCTGGAAGAAGAACAGTGAGGATTTCTGATTACTCTGCTCCATTTAACTGAAATTAGGAAGAGCTGTGTGTGGTCCTCCCTATTCTAGAGGAGATAAGGATGTGTTTGAAACACAGAAATTATTTTTGAAAACTGGTAGTACCAGAATAAAAACAGGCTTTGCTTTTTTTCTTCATTCTAGGTTACACTCATTCTAAGCATGAGCCTCATATGTTACTGTGCAATTATAAATGACGTTCCCAACAGATGTCACGCAAAGGAAACGTGTGCTACCTCCCAATTCATAACCATTCCTATTCTTCTGGTGAGGCTCTATTTGATGAAAACACACACACACACACACATTCTGACAAACATAAGAACTAGAGGTAGTGTGGTATAGCCAGTAACATGTGAGACTTGGAATCAAGAAGATCTGAGTTCAAATCCTAGTCATTATGCACGGCAGGCCATTTACCTCTCTGAACTGTCTCTCCTATAAAATGGAGATCAATCAACGGGCATTTTGCCTGCTGTTTGCCAGGCTCTGGTGATGCAAAGACGTCACCGAAACGCTTTCTTCCCTGAAGGAGCACATGGCAATCTATAGAGCAGGATTCTTAACCTTTTTGGTGTAATGGACTTCATTTGGCACATTGGTGAAACTCACCGACTCCTTCTCAGAATATTTCTGAAGAAACTAAAGAAAACACACAGGATTATAAAGAAAACCAATTAAACTGAAAGCGTTACTAATGCGTTACAAATGAGCTCACAGACCCCACATGAAGAAGCCCTGCTAAAGAGAAAGGCAAAAAGTAAACACAGTTATAGTTGAAATACCCTCACTAAGCCTCTCACTTGCAGATCAGTTGCTGATTTTCATGGATAGACATTTCCTTCTATTAAGTTCCTACACCAATGGAATCACGGGTCCAGTCGACAAAATGGAGGGTGAGATAATACCTTGTAGGAAAAGGAAGACAAGTGCACCCATCAGAGTTTTTGTGAGGCTTAAATGAGATACACTAACTTTGCCAGAGAAATATCAGCTATTATGAGGATAGTAAACAGGGGCAATGGCCTTGGACAAGTCACTTCTACTCTCTGGGGCTCAGTTTTCTCCTCCATGAAAAGGGAGGAGGGGAGGTAGGCTAGATGAGCTCTTAGATTTCCATATACACGATCTTCTGCTTACAGTTACTGGACCATGGGCCAGCCAAGGATGCTGGAAGTCAGAAATGGAGTCACTGGGGGCCAGAAGTTCAGTCAGTCTTACCTCCATGTCTCACAAGCAAGTCTTACAAAGGGAGATCATTCCTTCTCCATTCTTGTTCCTGTACTTCTTGGATTTTTAAATCAACCCCATCCCCACTCCCCTCTATGGCAGAAAATTGCTAGGAAAAAAGAAAGAGTTTGCCTTGAGTGAATTTTTGCAGGCAAGTTATAAATCCTTGAAATTAAGAGTTTATAATGGAAATGCTGACACAACCTTAACTTTAGCAGTCTGAACAGCTCCACTATAATAAATCAGTCACTTGTCTTGTGTTCTACAAATCAGAAACTTGGAATGTAAATCATGCTTTTAAAAGCACTTTTTCATAAATCAGCTATGCAGATCAACACTAGAAATAATATTTTGGCAGTAAATTACATTTTGCATAGACATGCAAGCTCACGGAGAGTTCATTGAGTTACTTTAAAATGACTTAAGTTCTATTTCAGGGGGGCTGGCAAATACCTTTCTTCAAGTTCCTCCTCTCCTCACTAATGCCTTCAATCTCCAAGTCTTGGAAAAAGTCAAACTTCAGAGATCAGGAAGCAGACCAGAAATGCTGCAGCATTTTGCAAAACCCCAAGACCATCTCATTTTGACCTTTAGTGTATTTTATGGAAAAGTCCTGACTGACCACATTCATATACAAGATGGTCGGCTCTACTACATGAAGGAAAAAAAAAACCCTGTTCTTTTGTAGTGGGAAGACGAAGAATCCCTATTACCCATTTCCAGATGTTCCTAGCAAAGTGTTAATCTCTTTATGGATCTGTCTTGTTCACCTTCTGTTGTTTTGAATACAATTTCCACTAGATTTTCTCCAAAGTAGAATCCTATGATACTAAGGATCATAGTGGTCATTGAGTATGGCCTCTAGTGAGAAGTATTGTTGTAACTGTGGTGTTTTTTACAGCATCAAAGAATCTCTTTTACTGAATTAAATTTGTGCTTTGCAGACTAAAAAATCCAAAATAAACAAAAAGTACTGTGCTTTTATTGAGTCCATCTTTATTCATTAAACCTTATTGTTTTAACTCCTCTATTTATATGTTATTTCCTTCCAATAGAATCTAATCTCCCCAAGGGCAGAGAATATTTCATTTTTCCCCCTTTGCATCCCCAGCACTCACTACAGAGCCTTGGCCATAGTAGGCTTCTGAATTGAATTACTTAACTATTGTTCCTACCAGCCAGTAACAAGTAGCAGAGAAAGCACAACATAACTGAATTTGACTAAGACACAGAAGAAGATGAGGAGAGGTAAATAGATCAGGGGTGAGGAACTTGCAGCCTTGAGGCCATTTGTGGCCTTCTAGGTCCTTGAGAGTGGCATTTTAAGTCTAATTTTTATAGAACAAATCCTTTAAGGAGATTTGTTCTGGGAAGTTTGGATTCAGTCAGAGGGCCACACTTAAGGACCTGGAGGGCCCCATATGGCTTTGAAGCCACAGGCTCCCCACCCTTGATCTAGATCCTTGGTACCCAACCTATGAGCCAAGAACCACTGAGTTATTGCAAGGGCTTCAAGAATTCTTATATGTATCAAGCACTGCCATTTGGATCTGAATTTGGCAACAATGAAATCTTCAGAGCTACTCAGTATCATAAATGAGCAAATATGTCTTCTGTGTACTAAAGAAATATTTTACATACATTTTATAATTTTTTAAAAGACTGAAGATGTCATTATGCTGAATTCATAGTAGCTTTTTGTTGTCATGCATTTTGCAAATCAATGGCTAATGCTACTGTACATATGGAGCTCTGTAGAACTGTTTGATGTTAAAAAGGGATCCCCAATATGGAGGGAAGATCTGCTGAACAAGATGATATTCCTTTTGAGTACCTTCCAGCTACTCTTTTTTGTGTGGCAAACACAAGCAGTATGTGTGAAAGAGGAAGGACTCAGCTCCTTGGTTTTATAACAGACCTTTGGAAAATCATGATAATAGCTCATGCCTGGAGAAAACTTAAATAATACAGGATGACCCTGTGTTTGAAGACCAAAAATCCTTGATTCAGAAGAGTTCAGTGGCTGGTCTAAAGTCCTACTCAGTTAGTGTATGGTAGAACTGGAGTAATCATCTAACTCCAAGTTCAAGTGAGAAGTCCTATTGTATTAGACTGCAGAAATTAGCTGCTCTTTAGTCATTAATGGGGATGTTAAGAATCTTACTGACAGAGCTGGGTAACTACAAAGAAGCTGAGAAAAACAGGAAGAAAAAAAGTAATGAAGGAAGAAAGGGTGAGACTTGAAGCGATGATAATAAATGAAAATGAATATGCAACAGGCAGACAGTAAACATATAGAACTAATGGAAGGTGGTGTGTTTGTGTGAATAATTTTTTGAAACATTACCTAAAGGGAAAATAAGCAACAAAAAAGTATGGACAAAAGTATGTCAATAGCTGGGGGAATAAAATAAATGAAAGCAAACAAGGATGCTCTAAATTATTCTCTACTAAGTTCCCCCCTCTCCTCAAAAAAATCTGTATATACCATATATGGCTAACAGTAAAAACCCTGACTAATTTCTGCAATGAGAAATAAATGCTCATGGAACTGAATTTCATTGAATAGGGAGGAACAATAAACGAAACAATGAATCTGGTCTCTGTTTGCCTTTCACTCTGGCTTGATTACAGGTGCCAGCACATACACATCAAAGAAACCCGAGCCCCTCCTACATTGGGTAGGATGTGCGGAAATTCAAACATATTTTTATTTATTCATGACCACTAGTTGATTTAATCAAATTACAATGGTCAAATGCCTCCTCTTGGCAATGGAAGTGCAAATAGGATCCTAATGGATGAGCTTGTTCACTGTTATCTCCTACATATTGCCTGTGTCTTGATGAAAGAAAATGTTTCCAAAAGAGAAAATAGGGATTGGTGCAACTGGGAAAAGAGATGGGCTAACTTCTTAGAAAGGATAAGACACAAAGATAGCCCAAGTGACATTCTGGTCTCTTTGTGACACCCAAACAAAAGAATAAAAAGGAAGGTTCCCGCTACTCAGGGAGAATCTCCTAAAGACAAACTAAGGGAAGAAAGTGACAAGCATAGCATAGGATGGAGAGGTACAGAGGAGCTGCCATCTGAATGCACTATCCATTCAAGATATCAAAGTATCACCCCGTGTGTCTATTTCTACCCTGAGCTATATTTGGCTGGGAAGAAAATGTGATGGGTAAAGTGGAATATACCTATAATTTGGATCAGGGGTAGGGAACATGTGGCCTTGAGGTCACACATGGCCTTCTAGGTCCTTGGGTATAACCTTTTGACTGAGTCCAAGTTTGATAGAACAAATCTTTTCATTAAGGGGATTTGTTCTGTATGTTTGGATTCAGTCACAGGGCCGCACCCAAGGACCTAGAGGGCCACATGAGGCCTCAAAGTCACAGGTTCCCCACTCCTCATTTAGATCATCATGAGTTTTTAAATGCATCATTCAAATGGTGGCAGCACTGATTTGGCAACTATTATTTCCAGGAGTCTTGACACCTTTTGGAGACTTGGCTAGAATTTTGGTTCTTGTGTCTTCCCTAAAGTTTTTAGGCTATTCACTGGTTCCCAGTGACTCTGGACTTGTGCATAAGGTTGTACCAAAATGCATAAACAAAAGCACACAATCACCTGAACTGAAAAAGTGAATCCCAAGAGCTAAGAATATACTATCTCTCTGTTAGCACATCAGCCTACAAAAGACACTGCCGTACAACTCTTAGCTGGTGTTCTGCTTTGTTTTGTTATTTATTTACTTTTTCTCCTACTTCTGTCATTTATAGGATACAGAGGGAGTTTCTCTATTAGTTGCATCACAGTTGGCCATAAGACAGGAGGGGAGATGGGCAAGAAAAATACAACTGAATAGTCTTTAGCAAGTGCATACAGCTTATGAATGTGTCACCATCTCATCCTTATGGGATGCTAATTGTCTACATCTTGGGGTGGGAAGTGACTGCTCTTCAGGAAGGATTATTGTGCCCCTTGTCGAGCCTAGATATTAGTTCAGTAAGTCTCCTCTGAGGTTCAGAAGTAGCTTAGTTGGCCTCTGTCCATAGCTTATAAATTAAGGAGGAAGCCTGAGAGTTCCAGCATTGCTTTCCTGTGTCCTATGAGTAATAAGGCTCTGCAGACACTGCCTCTTTTTACAGAAATGCTTCATTTGTAACATATCTCAGAGGAAAGCTGCTTATCTTCCTCCTTAATTTCCTTTGGAACAATTAGAATCAGAGACACATTCTGCATTACCACAGGCTGGATGAGCAGAGTGGGATTAGAGGAAAAGAGTAAAATGATGAGAGGTTCATATCTCCCTTGGAAAGTTTCTTTGCCAACAGAGCTTACAAAGCTAAAGAATATTCAAGAACCTCTCTAGTGTTACAATTTTGAAGAGGTTTGGGCCTGAAATGGGAAATGATGGCCCCGATATGAAAAGAGCATCATCTATGCTAGTTCTGAGACCTCATGATTGATGAGCCATGGGTGGAGGATGATGTTACCAAAGAGACAGGGAAGGCGTGGTGAGGCAGGCCGGAAGAGAGCCAAGACAGAGAGCAGCATTCCCAAAACGAAGGGAGGAGAGGAGAGGGTGGTCACCAGCCTCTGGTGAAGCAGAGAGGTGAAGGAGAATGAGGACTGAGAAGCAAACAGGAAGCAGAAATGCAATTAGCCACAGTAATTTAAAGAGTTAGAGAGCTCTGGTTCTGGTGAAAGGAGTTAGCAAGGGGTGGGGTGACAACAAAGGCCATGAATGGGAAAAAAGAATCCCATTTTTTTTCTTCAGTTAATTGGTTACCTCCTTGCTGCTGTATACAACAAAGACCATCTTTTCTTCCTTCAAAGACTTTGCTTTCAAATGTTTTCAGACAACTCTGGCAGTTTCTGGAAATCTGTATTTCCTAGAGCTTTCTAAAGCCTATGTGAGAAACATACAGACACCCACTGGAAGATCAGGTCTCTTCCATTCTCTCCTTAAACCCTCCTCTTCTACCTGAAGCCCTCTGGGAGTTACATGAGTGGGATTCCACTTAGGAGCAAGTGTCCAAAGTGGGAGTGAGCAGGCCAGGGGAGGTGAGGTAGATCTTTGTAGAATACTTTAGACAACAAGTCCTTCTATTGGTTTGTGGTATCTCACTCTGTCACCAATAGAGATGGCAAGAGGAGAAAAAAGTCAACAACATTTTTGTTGGCATAAATTCTGCCTTCCATGTAAGAAAGAGTACTACTTCAAGAGTGAGACATCCTGGGCAGGGAGGGAAGGCAGAGTCAAGATGGTGGCATAGAAGCAGGAAAACTCCATGGCTCCCCCCATAACCACCTCAAATACTTATAAAATATGATTCTAAACAAATTTCAGAGCTCCAGAACCCAAAAAGTGACATAGAGAAACAAAACTCTTGCTGAAGGCAGTCCAGCAGGCAAACAGGAAGGGTTCATCACAGCACACTGGGAGCTGAGCCCAGCTCCACCTGATCCCACAGTTTTAGCCCAAGGGCAGCCTTGACCAGTCACAGCTGGAGCATTGCAGAGAGTGGATCACCAGTAGCAATGGCAGTTTCCAGAAATATCAACCCATAAATACCAAACATAAAGTAAAAGGTCAGTGGAACTCTCATGGATCTGGTGTGGGTGGGGGGAGAGTGTGGTCGGGCCTTTGCTCCTGGAGTGAGAAGAAGTGGAAGCAGCAGCCCTGCCGCCACTTCCACCTGGCTGCTTCAGAGTTCCTGGTCTACAGATCATAGCGGGGCCAAGCAACCATTCAGAGGCTAAGCACTCTTGTCTTAACCTGCCCGGATCCAGATCCCAGTCATCCTGAGGTGTATGACCAGTGAGCCAAAGGTGGTGGGGGCTGTAGAGATGACACCCTCCTAATAGCTCCAGCAGCTGTGAAAACCCCAGCAATTTGGGAAAAGCTCTCCCCTGTGGAAGCAGAGTTCTATTGTGGCAAAGAGCTCAAAAGTTAAGTGATTGACTGGCAACATGAGCAAGCAAAGGAAGCGAAGCAAGCACAGTCATCCAACTTTAGGTTCCTTTTTGGGGGACAAAAAGGATCAAAGCATGGAATGGAAAGAAGAAAAGACAGTCAGAACTCCTGTGCCAAAAGCTTCCAAGAAAAATATAAAGTGGTTACAGGATAAGAAGGAGTTCAAGAAGGTTTTTGAAAATCAAGTAAGAGAATTGGAGGAAAAAATGGGAAGAGAAATGAGAATGATGCGAGAAAATCATGAAAAGAGAGTAAAAAACCTGATTGAAGAAAATAATACCTTAAAAATAGATTAACTCAAATGGCAAAAGAAGCCCAAAAAGCCAACAAGGAAAAGAATACCTTAAAAAGTCAAATGTGCCAGATGGAAAAAGAATTTCAAAAACTCACTGAACAGAATAATTCCTTCAGAATTAGATCAGAGGAAATGGAAGCAAATGACTTTATGATAAATCAAGATACTATTAAACATATCCAAACAAATGAAAAAATAGAAGGCAATGTGAAATATCTCATTGGAAAAACCACTGACCTGGAAAATAGATCCAGGAGAGACAATTTAAAAATTATTGTTCTACCTGAAAACCATGATCAAAAAAGAACCTAGAAACCATCCTTCAATAAATTCTCCAGGAAAAATTGCCCTGATGTTTTAGAAACAGAGGGCAAAATAGAACTTGAAATAATTCACTGATCACCTCTTGAAAAAAGATCCCAAAAAGAAAACTAGGAATGTTATAGCCAGGTTCCAGAGTTCCCAGACCAAAGAGAAAATATTACAATTGGCCAAGGAGAAAAAAATTTGAATATTGTAGAAACACAATCAGGATAAAACAAGATTTAGCAGCTTCTACATTAAGGGATTGAATGGCTTAGAATATGATATGCCAGAGATCAATGGAGCTAGGATTAAAACCTACATCACCCACCCAGTGAAACTGAGTATAATGTTTCAGGGGAAAATATGGTCATTCAATGAGGTGGAAGGCTTTTAAGGATTCTTCATGAAAAAAACAGAACTGAATAGAAAATTTGACATTCAAATATAAGAAGCAAGAGAAGCATGAGAAGGTAAACAGGGAAAAGAAATCATAAGGAATTTATCAAAGCTGAACTATTAGCATGCCTACATGGAAAAATAATAATTGGAACTTATGAAACTTTTCTCAGAATAAGGATAGTTGAAAGGAATATCAAAGTATATATATATATATATATGTATACATATATATGTGTCTATATAGGAGGGTATATATGCATATGAATACATATGTGAGTGTGTGTATATATGTGTACAGTTATTCATAGATACAGGATCAATTAAGTAGGAAGGGATGATATCAAAAGTTGAAACTGAGATGTCAGAGAGGAATATAATGAGAGGAGATGGGGAGAGACAGATTGGGGTAAATTATCTCATATAGAAGAGGCAAGTGATAACTGTTACAATGGAGGGGAAGAACAGGAAGGCAAAAGGAAATGGGTCAACCTTACTCTCATTGAATTTGGCTTAGGGAGGGAATGACAACACTCTGAATCAGGTATCTTGCCTTATAGGAGAGTAGGGGGAAGGGGATGAGAGGGGGGATAAT
>CM053602.1:12284944-12443749 GCA_028646575.1 Pseudocheirus occidentalis | reverse complement strand
GAAGCACACATTTTTGTAAAGGGACAGGGACAAAGTAGAGAATAGAACAAGTGGGGGGGGATAGAATGGAGGGAAATATAGTCAGTCTTTCACAATATTACCGCTATGGAAATGTTTTGCATAACTACACATGTATAACCTATATTGAATTGCTTATCTTCCCAGTAAGGGTGGGAGACAAGGGAGGAAGGGAAAGAATCTGGAATTGAAAGTTTTAAAATCAAATGTTTAAAAGTATTATCATTATTATTACTTTTTTATACGCAACTGGGAAATAAGATATACAGGCCCTGGAGTATACAGTGGGATTGCAGTTTTGAGGTGATGGTAGGGGAAAGATGGGGAGAAAATTTGTAACTCACAATATTGTGGAAATGAATGATGTAAACTAAAAAGAAACACAAAAGTTAATTTTTTTAAAAAAAGAGTGAGACATACTATGGACCAATGTCTAAAGATACCTGGGTTTTGAGATTTAGGTGAAGTATTGCAATTACCTGTTGGAATATCAGCTTTTGTCTCCATTCTCACATAAAACACTCAGAACAATCCTTACTTCCTCAAAGGAATACTGACAGGACAAAGTCAGCATTAGCCAGTTAACATATATTGGGAAATGGAATTCATGTTTTTTTCCCTGAAATTGTTGCCAAGTAACAAACATTTGAGTGTTTTTGTTTTTACAACATTTTGGCATGAAGATGACTCTGAAAGGCTGCACCAGCTGTCTAAAAGGGTCTACCTAGATGGAAAGGCTGTGTCTAGCATCTCAGGACCCACCTAATTAAGCAAAGAAATGCTGTTTGTTTGTCTTTACTATAGCACATAATAAAAAATGGTCCTCCATCTTCTATGGTCCCTTTTTCTTCTCTCAGTGTAAGGGGTGTACCAGAAAGAAAGGAGACAGAAGATGCTATGAATTGTCCAGTTCTTAGTCTGCCTACAACCACTGATTTAGCTTTTTGTGTGCTTAATATGCCAACTATTTGCAATGAGCACCACTCCTGGTGGAGCTGAACCCTAACTCTACTGAAATTCTAACTCCCAGGGAAATGGAAGACATAAAGAAGTTGCAGTAACAGAAGGAAGACAGTTCCCAAAATATCCTTTGTGAAGCAAATGGAGATGTAGACTTCATTATGGACTCAGAGGCAACAAGTACCATCATTTCACAGAACACTCGGGCCATCTCACCTTTCAATGCCCACAATGAGTCTAAGTGAGAAGACCACCATGAAGACAAACAGCTGAAGACAGCTTAAGAGGCAACAGCTGTTGTCCTCTCAGGCTCTGTCTTGGGTCCTTTTTACTCTCTTTCTCAGTGATCTCATCAGCTCCCATCAGTTCAATTACCATGGCTACCAAGATGACTCTTAAGTCTTATATCCAACCCAGCCCTCTTGCCTGGATTCCAAGCCCATATGACAAAGTGCTGGCTGGACATCACTAGCTGGATGTGCCCGTGGCTTCTCACACTTACATGTCCAAAAGTGGGGTTTGGGGGTGGGGAACACATTTTGCACTTTCAGGAATATTTAGAACTGAAACAGAACAGCCATATGGATGCTCCTATTCTTTATGGAAATCTGTGTGGGAAACAATTTCAACCAAAGAATGTGGTTAATTCATACATGACTACACAATGGATCTGTAATTTCCTCAGCAGGGGGACTTCTGGTTTGGGAACTCCTATGACTGCCAATAACAATCCCAAGTCTCCCTGTCTCTAAGACCAGCACTCCATCCACTATGATATATAACCTTAACATTTAAATCTTAAACTGTTATTGTCAGGATCCAAAAACACACTTACAAAGCAAAGACCTTTGTAGAATCAGTAATAACTGATCATCCAAATTGATATTCTTAAAACCCAGATCTGAATGTTACACTCACTCACACACACACACGCACACACACACACACACACACACACACCTTTCTCCTCTTCCCCCCAAAGAAGTTTCAGCGGTTCCTTATTTTAGCCTTGAGGATAAAACATGACCTCCTCTCTTTGGCTATAAACCCCTTCACAATCCAGCTCCAGTGTATCTTTGTGGTCTGTTTTCTCATTACTGCCCATCACACATTCTATGCTCCAGACATATTGGAGCTGATCCCCATCTGTCTTCAGAAGACTTTACCTAATTGGTCTAGTTATTAGCACTACCCTCCACCACTCCTACCTTTCCCCCCCAAAAAATTATTTAGTATCTACTTGCTATATATTTGCAATTCATTTTTCTTTGTAGCAGCTATTTGTCCTCAGCAGAATGGAAGTTCCTTGAGGACAAGAACTTTTTCTTTTTCTTTTTGTATACCTAATGCCTAAAAAAGCCCCTCTTTGACATACAGAAGGCAATGAATATATTATGTTAAATGTAACTATTAACTGGTTCCACATTTTATCTCAAAATTCTTCTTTTAAAAAGTTCCCTTTTTCTTGGAAACCCCCCCCCCTTAGACACTATGCTATGAAATGTTGACCATTTCCATTGAATAATGGAAATCCTGAATGTCTAGCTCTCCGGGATTGTGGGACCATCTACACTTGATAGCATACCTTAGACTACAGAGACAAAGGAACACAATAGAACCATTGTGCTTTTCTAAGAATCCAACACAGAAACTGATATCCCATTGCACAGGGCAGTAATTAGCAGGGCAGCTAACCCATATATTTTGATAATGGCCATAATCAATAGCAGGAAGGGGGAAATGATTATAATGATGAAACCAACCATCAGCCACGGAGGAAGATGTAGCATGTTCATAAACCAAAGGTTACATGTAACTAGAGGTGAGATTCGAATTCTGAGCCCTTTAGACAAAGCATTGCAGGTAGGAAAGGAGTTTCAGAGTCACAAATAATATATCCTCTCTTGTGGAAATGAACCCCCATTCCCAAATCTCTTGATGGTTCACCACCAACGATCTGGGGATTCCTAGAAATGGCAAAGTCCCTGATTAATTTCTATTTCAGAGTTGAGTTGCATTAGGAGGGCTGTGTGGTAACTTAAAACATAGGGTTTATGATGACTAAGTAGATGAATGGATGTATAAATAAATGGATAAGTGAATAAATTAGTAAGAGAAAGAAATATCATTTACTATGCACTTACTAGGTATCAGGCATTATGCTAAGTAATAAAGACACTTTTGAAAGCCATCAAGGAGTTTTCATGTTCAAAGGTGGAACTAGGGAAGAGAATTTTGTTCTGGGGAAGTAGAAGGGAGGGAGAAGAGGGAGTAGCAGGCATATGGCAAGATAGCAGGAGGGAATGGTTGGATGACTGAATGGGATATGAAAATGAAGCATAGTCTGGCATGCAGGGCTAGTAAATAGACTCAGGATGCTGATCACTTTCTTATCATAGCATCCCATGAAGGTGTGACATTGACAATGTTGTAGCAAGAACTCCTTTTCAAGTATAGGTTGGAATAGATGGACATTGAGGTGCTTTCCAGCTCCCAAATTCTGGAATCATTGATCTAGATTTGGAAGGGACTACAGAGACCATCTAATCCAACATTTTTATTTTACAGATGAGAAAGTCGTGGCCCTGTGAAGTGAAAGGGCTGATAATGTAGGCTGTTAGATGGCAGAGCTAGGGTTTGACCCCAGGTCCCCTAACACACATCCAGAATTCTTTCCACTAGATAATTGTGTCTCCTTGGTTTTTTCTATGTAGACAAATGAGCATATGTTTCCTTATAAAGGTAGGTTTACTTATAAGTTCCTAACTGACCATGAACCTACTAGGATAAGTTGTGCAATAAAAGTTGCGTAGAAAGGAGTGGCAAGTGGAATGTAAGCTTCTTGAGGGGAAGAACTATTTACAGTCTGTCTCTGCATTCCCAGCCCCCAGAACAATGTGTTGTATACAGTAGGGCTTATTAAATGTTTGGTGAACTTAAGGAAGGCAGTGTGGGGCAATGGAGAGGTACTTGGAGTCACGTGAATTAGATTTAAGTTTAATTTAAATTTATAGTCCTAGATGGACTGCTTGCCACCTATGTGGCCTTGGACATGTATCTTGTTAGCCTCAATGATCTGTCATAGAGGTCATTTCTAGCTTTGATCTTCTGAATCTCCATGTCACAATGAGATATAGTAGGACTTCAGTGGAGGATATCATGCTTTAAAGTAGCCTAATCTTTCAGGGAACAGCATGAAGAAAATTAAAGGCCATTCCCTATAATGGCTTTAAATCCTCTGACAATTAGCCCTTCCCCTCTAGGAGTATATAAGCAGGGAGACACAGGACACTGAGGCAAACATTGCATATACACAGAAGCAATATCCCCTTTTCCAAAGCATTAAACTGATACATGAATGAAGGGTAAGTTAGTGATATTAACCTCAGGTCAATGGGAATTGAATTTTGCCATTAAACAAAGAAGCAGGCTTGGGATTATGGAAAGGGATACCACTGTTTTATAACACTGGAGAAAATCATCCTGTTGATGGTTCATCCTTGGGAACAGCTGCTTTCTATAGCAGATCAAGTTTTCTACCTTCTGAAGAAGGTTGATAAGAGCTTTGTTTTGTGAGCTGCAAGAACTCATAGGACAAATCTGACCCCTATTAGGAAGGGAAGGCCTGGGGGGAGGCCCCTCTGTTTCTGCCTGTTACTACATTCTACCGACTGAGTGATGAAGATGTTATTGAGCCACTGGGCTGGACAGGGGCTTGAGTGGCCTAAAAAGAAGAAGAAAAACCATTCATATTAATAATCATCATAACTGGCATTAAGAGCTTGCACGTACCTTTACTGATCTTATGTCATTAGTAGTTACCTTACTAGTATGGAAGTTTCAAGGCAGAGCCAAGATAGTGGATTAGAGGAACTCTCTTAACATTCCCTTCCAAATAGCTTTAAAATAACCCCTCAAATCAAATTTTGAACCGGCAGAGCCAAAAAAGGTGAGGGCGAGACATTTTTTTCTGACTAAGAAAACCTAAGAAGATGGCAGGAGAAGTCTGTGACACTGGGGTAGAGGTTTGTCTAGAGTGTATGCATGCCAAGGCATGCAGTGACAGTGTTTACAGCAGCAGCAGCAGCAGCAGCAGCAGCTACTTCAAGAGCTCTCAGCTTCCAGGTGGTAAAAGGGTTAGACAATTTCCAAGAAAGAGATTACAGGAGATCCTTAGCTAACACTGGATGCAGCTGGCACTCAATGGCAACTCTATTGCCCATATACAGTTTTGGATCATAGAGAGAAGCACTGGTTGATGGTCACAAGGGAACAGGGGCTGTGGTTGCAATTCCAAGGCAAACAGTGCTTGAGGCTGCAGAATGGCAGGGGGCCTAGTCACAGTCTGAATGCCAAGAGTGGCACAGGTGCTTGTGGTTCCAGGGAAGAATGGGCCCTTCCTGGGTAAAAACCAGAGTATAGACCAGGATAGCAGTAACCACACCTCTCCTAGAATCATACTACCTTGGAGGCACCAAAAATTGACAGAATCCCAAAACTAACTCTGAAAACAGCAGCACAAAAATGCCTGAAGCTTGAGACAAGGTTTTTCCCAACTTCAGGTGAGCAGAGCCCAACTTTAACATAAAATTCAAAGTCAAGAAATAGGTTATAAAAATTAATGAACAACAACAAAAAGGACTTGACCACAGAAAGCTAGGCTACTGGCAGAAAAGTCCAAGATGCAAACTCAGAATACAATATGAAAACATATACAGTAAAACTTCAAAGAAAAATTACACTTGGGAAAGTGGAAGATAATAACTACATGAGACATCAAGAAACAATAAAACAAATTCAAAAGAATGAAAAAATAGAAGAAAATGTAAACTATATCATTGGAAAAACAACTGACCTGGAAAACAGATCAAGAAGAGATAATCTAAGCATTACTGGGCTACCTGAAAGCCATAATCAAAAAAAGTCTAGACATCATATTTCAAAAAAAATTATCAAGGAAAATTGCCCTGATAACCTAGAATCAGAGAGTAAAATAAAAACTGAAAGAATCTGCTGATCACTTCTTGAAAGAGATACCAAAATAAAACTTCCCAGGAATACTATAGCCAAACTGCAGAGCTGCAAGAAGCCAGAAAGAAATTCAAATATTATGGAGCCATAATCTGGATCACACAAGAACTAACAACTTAAATGTTAAAGGAATGGAGGATATGAAATGTGATATTCTAGAAGTCAAAGGGGCTAGGATTATAACCAAGAATAATCTATCCAGCAAAACTGAGTATAATCCTTTGGAGCAAAAAATGGATATTCAATGAGATGGAGGACTTTCAGAGATGAATAGAAAATTTGACTTTCAAATACAAGACTCAAGAAAAGCATAAAAAGATAAACAGGAAAGGGAAATCATAAGGGACTTAATAAGGTCAAACTGTTTACATTCCTATATGGGAAAATGATATATGTCCCTCCTAAGAACTTTATTATTATTAAGGCAGTTAAAAGGAGTTTACATAGAAAGAGAGCACAGGTATGAGTGGATAATATTGGAATGATCTCTAAAAAAATGAAGGGGTAAGAAAGAGAGATGCAGTGAAAGAAGGAAGAAGGGAGAGTTACAATGGACAAATATTTCTGCCACATGAAAGAAGCATGCAAGGAAGTTCTTTTAAAGTGGAGAAGAAAATGGGGAAAGGGCAATGTTTGAACCTTATTCTCATCAGGAATTGATTCAAAGACAGCATAATATATATATATATATATATATATATATATATAAATATATATACACACTCTCAGTTGTATAGAGAAAAGTAACTTATACAATAGGAAAATAGGAGTGGAAAAGTATAAGAGAAAAGAATTATGATAAAAGAGAGGGTAAATTAAGGGGGGCAGTTGCTAGAAGCAAAATGGATTTTTGAGAAGAGACAGGACAAAAAGCAAAAGAAAAGAAGAAATAGAAGATAATGGGATGGAGGAAAATATACAGTAACCATAACTTTGAATGTAAATAGGATGAGATCACCCATAAAAGAGAAGCAATTAGCAGTATGGATTAGAAACCAGAATCCAACAATACATTGTTTAGAAAAGACACACTTGAAACAGAAAGACACACAGAGTCGAAATGAATAAAACAGAAGATAATGTGTTTCAACTGTAATAAAAAAGGCAGGGGTAGCCTCATGATTTCAGACAAAGAAAAAGCAAAAATAAACCTAATTAAAAGTGATAATCAGGAAAACTACATTTCGACAAAAGTTGTCAAAGCTGGTTATGAACAAATGGCTGGAACAATGGATATAGTGCCAGCCCTAGAATTAGGAAGATTTGAGTTCAAATCTAGCCTCAGACACTTATTAGCTGTATGACCCTAGACGAGTCATTTAACCCTTTTTGTCTCAGTTTCTTGATCAGTAAAATAAGTTGGAGAAGGAACTAGAAAACCACTCTGGTATCTTTGCCAAGAAAACCCCAAATAAGGTCACAAAGAGTCAGACACAACTGAAACAACTGAACAACAACAACCATAGACAACGAAGTAACATAAAATATTTTTTACAGCAAGTTTCTCTGCTAATTGCCTAATTTCTCAAATATTTACTAAGTTTAGAACTGAGTTAAATTTATAACAAAGAAGAGGCATTCTCCTACTGACAAATGGTCAATAAATATGAAGAGGCAGGTTTCAGAATAAGAAATCAAAGCTATCTATAATCATATGAAAAATGCTCTAAATCACAACTGATTAGTGGAATGAACATTAAAACAATGAGGTACCACTTCACACCTATCAGAAATTAAAAATTCTAGAGGGTATGAGAAAAATAGGTATACTAAAGAACTGTTGGTGGAATAGTAAAATGGCCCAATACTTGTGGAGAACGATTTTGAATTATGTCCAAAGAGTTCTAAAACCGTCCACACCCTTTGACCCCGCACTACTTCTACTATGTCTGTATCACAAAGAGACCAAAGGAAAAAGAGAAAGGACCTATATGTACAAAACTATTTCTAGAAGCTCCTTTTGTGGTGTGGCAAATAATTAAAAACTGGACGGATGCCTATCAGTTGGAGAATGGCTAAAGAAGTAATGGTATATAATTGTGGAGTACTATTGTACTCTAAGAAAGGATGACGGGGATGGTTTCAGGAAAAAAAAACATGGCAAGAACTATATGAAGTGAAGCAAAGTGGAATGAGAAGAACTGGGAGATTATTATGATGTGAAAGACTTGGCTACTCTGGTCAATACAATGATACGAGGCAAAAAGGATTCATAATGAAAAAATGCTATCCACCAAGACAGAGGGGGGGGAGGGAGAGAGAGATAGAGCTAGAAAGAGAGAGAGGGAAGGAGGGAGGGAGAGAGAGAGAGAGAACCGATGAACTTTGAGTGCAACTAAAGTATACTTTTCTCATTTTCTTTTTCTTGCTTCTTTGACATATATATATGTATATAATGTGGAAATAGGTTTTACATTATTTCACATGTGTAATTGATATCATATTGTTTGCCTTCTCTGTAGATGGGGAGAGATGGAAGGAGAGAATTTGGAACTCAAAATTTAAGAAGAAAAGAATGTTAAAAATAAATAATATTTTTTAAAAAAATAGTGTGGCTTTCTTAAGGGGAGGGACTGTTTCATATTGACTTTGAAAATCCAGTCCCTAGAATAGATCCTAGCTCAATGATTGGCTGGTTTCTCATTTTTGTCTCACAACAGCCATGAACCAGGGAATATGGATGCTCTTATCTTTGGAGACATAAATAAGGGTAGAGTCCAGCTTGTGGGGAACTTAGTGAGAACAGTGTGGCAATGTGTTCACTGGACAAAATATCCTCTTAGGCATTCATTCGCACATTCTACTCAAAGGCTGGCTCTAGAACATCCTACAGAACATCCCCAAAGCTTATCTTTCCTCCTCTAGGGAACATTGCAAGCCCACCAGGATTTCTTTAGGGGACAATTTAATGGATCACTGTGGTCATTCATAACCTGGTAGCAATCTTATACCAGATCTTATTCTAAAGTAGCCAAGGTGGTCCTATGATGAGAAAGAGGGAGAGAGAGTGGGGGGGGGGGGGAGAGAGATCTAGTCTCTAGTCCCTCACTGCCTGGGGCAGACTTACAGCCTTACCACAACACCAGAGTATGTCCCATCCCTGGGCATAGCACAGCCTGGCTAGCCTCAGAGGCATTTCCCTGACATGGTGAGGCATCAGAGACAGAAGTCAATGCTATGGTTCCAGGACAGCAGATATTTGCTGGAGAGGCCATTCCTGAAAAAACAGGGTTTCAAGGGAAAGGACAGAGGTGCTGGGCAGAAAAGATAGTCCTAGAATCCTTCTAGCCAGAAGAGCAAGAGCAAGTTCATGATTCTGAGATTTTTAAGAGTAATTTTTCAGATAGCACTATTAGCTAGCAAACTGACTTCTATTTAAGCCTGAATTCATATGTATTTCCATCCTTGCCATCAATTTTTCCAGGTGTGGAGGTTCTTTTCTAACATTACCAAAAATGTCACTGACCATCACATTAGTATCTGTAATTTTGATGAGTTGATCCTTTTGATCAGAAGGAACACAGGACAAAACCCCCAAATCTTTATATGAAGAATATAGACAGTCTACAGCTCTGCTTATCTGCATTTCAGTACTCTACTCATTCAAGACAAGAGACCCTTAACCACTCACTCACCATTTCTGTCTAGATCTGAACAGATGAGAGCAAAACCTCCTGCAGAGTTAGAATTGGGCCTTATGGCAATCCACTTTAAGACAACATTCTTCAAGAATACATTGCATTGGAAAGTCGGGACTACCTAGAGAGAACAGAAATTTATCGAAGTCAAAACAGTAAAACATTAACATGGGAAATAATTGCTTTCTGCACTCACACTTTTACAAGAAACCTAAGTGGAGAAAAGGCACCCAACTTAGGAACCAAACGCCATACTCTTTTCAGCCAGTGAATGTATTTTCCATTACAAATATTTTTTAATAATTTTTGTCTAATCTGGTCATTTTAGGATTTCTGTCCAACTCCTACCAAAATATATTCAAAAGACAATGAAGCTATGCCTAGACCATCCATAGACATCAAGTGAACTTCTCGTGGTTTGCTCCACAGCTTAGTTTGCATTTACTAACATTTGGAGCCTTAATTACAAGAAAGAAGGAAGGAAGGGAAGGAAGGAGGGAAGAAGGAAGTAAGTAAGCATGTATCAAACACCTACTATGTGCTAGGAACTGCACTAAATGCTTCACAAAAATTATATCATTTGATCCTCATAATCCTGGGAAATAGATACTATTATTATCCCCATTTTGGACGTAAGGAAACTAAGAGAGAAGTTAAGTGACTTGGCCAGGGTCACATAGCTAGAGACTTCAACATACATTATCTATTCTTCTTCAAATACGGTAACCACTCACTTCCTCAACCTACTCATCTCCCATGGCTTGGTCTTCCGTCACATCTTAGTCACACACAAACATGTTCATACTCTTGATCTTGCCATCACCCACAAATGTACTAGTTCTTTGTTTAAGAATTCTGAAATTGCTTTATCAAGTGATAACCTTTCGGCTTTTCATTTCTCCCTCTGTCTTCTCTTACAAAACCTTACTTTACAGCCACACTGTGACCTCCAGTCCCTTGACCTCTCAATTCTCTCCCAGTTCATCACTCTGGAACTAGGCATTCTCTTTTCTTCTCCCCATTTTGACCCATTGGTAAACTCATTCACCTCTCCATCACTGTCTTCTCTTCCCTATTTTCTGTCCAATTCAGATCATTACATCACTCTCCTGATAATTTTTGTTTTCTCTTCCCACTTCTCCCACTCCTCTGTGTCCTCTTTCTTTTTGATCACTAAGTAGAAAAAACAATGAAAACGAGAATAGACCGATCGACACAGAAAACCTACTTTCAAAGGGCCAGGAACTTCTTGGAAGTCATGGGACAAAAGGTTGGGTTGCATATTCTTGCTCCAAGTGCAAAAGGGATGAGGATAAGTCTTGGTGCCCAGGAAGTGGAAGAGGAAATGCTTCTGGAACAAATAAAGTCACTTAATGCCACCTATCCTAATATTGTTTTACAGAGAGTCATATCCACTTATATAATGGGAAAAAAGAGACTGAAGTTTATTTCATGAGATATCTTTTCCACAATCCTCTCTATTCCTTATTTTGAAGGAAATCTCGGTAACTGATATACTAGGGGCAATGGTGTTGGCCGTATGGTTATGGCTTGGCTCAGAATACCCTAAGCTATTTTGAGTGCCTAGGGTCTCCATGACTATTGTATTCTCCTCCTCTTCCTTGCCATGCCTTTATTCTCTACAAAGATGCCAAGAGTTAATGGCTCTTTGAATTCATATCCAAAGTTAAAGCTTCTTTCTCGATGCTCCACTGTAGAAGATTTCACAGATGGAGAGAGGGGGAGGAAACTTGGGACTAGATCATGATATTTACAGATCTCAGGTTTGTATACATTTTTATGACATGTAAGCAGCTGTGTTTGTGTTTTTTTATCATTTCAAAATATTTTGAAAAGATATTCGAATCTCTGCCAAGGGATACATCTTGAAGATTCACAGTCAAGGAAACTGAAAAATATTCAGAAAAAAAATCTTTGTATTCCAAAGTGATTCTATAGCTCTTAGAAAGAAAATGGGCTGTATTTGGTAGTTATTTGGAAAGAATTATGTTTGGGTTTGTGTAAGATTCTAATTACAAGTTATCTTGTGATGAACTATTTCTATCATACAGGTATTTCTATGGACTCTCTAAAGGATTCCTGAACAATTTCAACAGTAATTGAAAAGATTAGAAAACTCTTTCCAAAATTCAAGGAAAATCTTTTAATATGGAGAATGATTCCTTTTTAATAGGCTTATTATAGTTGCTAAAAAAATTGGAAACCAACAACAGAATCACTCATTTTCAGGATAAAAAGACTATGCTTTTCTAAAAAGGGAACTTTCTGGTGTTTTTATGTGAGTACTTTGAAGACTGGTAAGCCTATCTCACAGTAACATTCTGGTTGCAAATTCTTATATGATGAATGTGTCCCTGCTTTCATTATTCCTCTTCTCAGGTGCTATATTTTCAATACTTCAGGAATCCAAGGATGATTTGGTCTGTGGGGGTACTCCATCCACCAGTGCAGATAGCAACGCTTTCCAGGTTTTTATAGATGATTTTATGAGTTTCTATAGTTAAAAAATGGAAATAAAATCCCAATCTAGAGGCTAACTCTCTGATAAATGGCCTCTAGACTGGACTTTGGATGATAGACATGATATCGGTAACCTATAGTTAGTTAAACCCTTTCCAGTTTGGTAGAAGTCCTAGTTGCTTATGCTCCATTTGAGAATCTGTGGTCATTGCCATGCCTTTCACCTCCGCATGCCATGATGTGCATGATGGTCTCATTTAATTTCTCCCCTTTTGTTATTTTCTACTCATGCTCATTTCCCTTCCTCATCATCTGAGGGTACCATTTATCCTCACGCCTTTCTTTGTGGTATTCTTATGTCTCTTTCTTCTTACCTTTATTGCTCCCATCACTCATCATGCCAGTCATTGAGATGCATAGCTGGCTGGTAGTTTTCATTCTCCCCACTTTTGACAGGGAAATAAAGCACTCAGGAAGACCATTCATTCTTTCCCCTTACCCTGACATTTCATTTTTATTAATATGCCTCTTCTACCAAAGACCTGCTCTGGCACTTCATTGAGGCATGAAGGTGACCCCAGGGTCTCCAGATGATGCCCGTGGGTCACCACCACAGCTAGTGGGTTCAAGCAAGCTGAAAAGGTTTTCTGTATGGTCCTAGAAACTGACTATGCCTACTAGACAACAACCCCAGGTAATGGTTATCTACTAACTGATAAAATTTTGTTTTGTTTTGTTTCTACCATGGAAACCACTATAACAGGTGAGTGTGAGTATGAGAGTGTGTTTACGTATGTGTGCAATTGTGATTCTATTTGTGTGTGAAAACTGTAATGTAGAAACTCACTTTGATGACAAAGAACCAGATCTCCTGTCACTTAAGGTCTCAGAGAGCTGCCCAAGGCCCTAAGAAATTGAATTAGTCTTGAATGGTCATACAGACAGTATGTGTCAAAGGCCAGACATGAATCATGGTTTTCCTTCCTGCAAGGCTGCCCCTCTATCCATTACAACATCCTGCTTCTCATTAAATTAATAAAAAAAAGATACGAATGAGAGCCCTCAGTTCTGCGTGGTACCAATTTGCTTTCACAAAGCATCCAGGGGCAGTGGCACTCGTTTACCAACAGACCCCCCCAGCTGGGCAAGGCTGGTGGTCCTGACTAGAAACCCCAATAAAATCTATTTATTTTTGCGGAAAAAATAAAAAAGAAGTACATTTTAAATATGAATATAGGAGTAGAATTAAAAAGGGACTGTAATAAATTGTTTTATGCTTCAAGCTACTGTTACCATCGTGATTTGGGGAAAGCAACAGTAAACCAGATGCTATCAATAGAGAAAAATAATAAAATATCACTGTGCTTATAGATAATGAAGCAGTATAACTATTAAATATAAATTCACAAAATGGTATAGAATCTAAGTGCTTAAAAGAATATCTAACCAAAATGCAAAAATACCCTGGTAATGACAATAATGGTAGGTGACTTTTGCATTCTTCTTTCAGAGCTAGATAAACCTAATAGACAAACAAAATAGAAGTATATCTGAACAGAATGATTTCTGAATTGGACTGTTAGAAGAGTATATTGTTTGGAATCATAAAGGTGCTTTACAAAAATTTATTGTGTGTTAGAGCATAAAGAGATCACAAAAAGGGAAGTAGAAATATTAAACACATGCTTTCAAGATCAAAACATAATAAAATAATAAAGGAGAAAAATGAACAAAAGATATAGACATAGAGACTAAGAAACTATATACTGAACGAATAGGTAAAAAAAAATTATAGGATCTCATAATTGTGTTAAAGAAAATTATAACCCTGAAGCAGCACACTGAAATATTTGAGGTGTAGCTAAATATTCATTAAAGGAAAATGTATACCTCTGAAAACAGAGAAACAAAATAGAAAAAGAGAGAATTTTAAAAATTTAACATACAGTTACAAAAAATACTAGAACACCAACAAATTAACAAACCCCAAACAAGCAGAAAATAAAATGTGAAAATCAAAGGAGAAATAAAAAACAATGAACACTAGATTAACAAATGGATGAAACAAAGATAAAAAAAAGACTAACAAAGTTACCAGCTTTGCTTTAACAAAACACAGAAAAATTAAATTGTAAAAAATTAAAGAAATCATGTGGAATGCATGATAGAGAATAAGGAAAACAATCAGAAACTACTAAATCTACTTACATGTAGTAAAACAGAATTTAAAGAAAACGAACAAATAAGTACAAAAGTACAAAATACAGAAATTGGCATAACAAGAAAAAGAGACTAAATAATTCAATCTCAGAAACATAGAAAAATCACAAATAAACTATTAAAGAGGGAAACAAAGAGTCCAGGTAGATTTTCAAAGTAATCATCAAATATTTAAGGAGAAATTAGCATCTAAACTATAAAAATGTATTCTTCATAATTGATAAAGAAGTCATTCAGCTGAAATCAATTTATGAAATACAGTCTTGATACCCACATCTGGGAGAGATGAAGCAGAAAAAGAGTTTATAAACCAATTTTACAAATAAATACTGATGCAAAAATTTTATACCTAATTTTAGAAAGGAGACTACAGTGATATATACAAAAATTATTCATTTTGATCAAGTTAGATTAACACCAGGAATGCATGAATGGCTCAATATTGGGTGAAGAGTTAGCATAATTAGTCATACTGGTAACAGAAAGACCAAACCCCATACAATTACATCAATAAATGATTAAAAAATATTTGACAAACTACGATATTCATGTTAAAAGCCCCATGCAGAGCTACAGATGGCCCTTTCTTACCCTGCTACTGTAGTGACTTCATCAATGTGCTTATTCCCTCTGATTACACAGATTGTTACCCATTCACTTCAGCCCATCCTGTGTAACTCTTGTTCACATCCTTCCTGAAATCCCCCACTGAGTGTTCTTCTGATATCCAGGAGGCCTTTCTCTATTGGTAGCCATGTAAATACCCCCAGGAAAAGTAAGCATTAAACGTCAAACCTACCTTAGTCTAAATTAGTATAATCAAACTATTTTGATCCAAGTAACATGTTAATGCCATCCTATGTGGGGAATGCTGATTTTGATAAGTGGAAGAGAAAGGAAGGAGGGGATCCTTTTAAAATATAGGGTATTTAGTGCCTAAGTAATGAGGCAGAAAGGAGAGATTGGAAGGCAGGTGACAAGATTCCCATGCTTCACAAATTCACCAAGGCCCTGGAAAGCTGATGTGATTGTTGACTTCAATATATGTATTTACCCCCTTCACCACATATGGAAAAATACAGAGCAGACCCCAGCACAACCTGGAATCTTTGACAGCTGAGGTCACTAATCTAGCATTTCTGTCAGTGTTTTCTCAGAACAGAAAGTGCAACTTCTCAAAGACCTGGTCAAAGAAGTGGCAAGGTTCTGTACAATGATATTAAATTCTCTTCCTCCATCATTATCTGTAACTATGATTATACTGCCCCGAATGCTTACCAATATTAGAATCTTTCCTTTTTAATTAGAAAGTACACAAAGCAATGTAAATACAAGTTATTTTGATGCAACTGGAATCGAAGGTGAGATTACATATAAAATTGAAAGTAGCTAAAATCATTATTAATGGTCATTATAAAAACAGATAGTATAAAAATTCAATTCCAACTTTATGTCTTTTACATGTCTTTTGATAAGGCTGCTGTTCTCGGATGTCTGGGCCATAAATCTCTATGGGAACACTTTTGTGAGTCTCACAGTTCAGAGGAGGTAGAGTTTCTTTCTGTGAGAAATGGCATGAAGGAGTAAACTGGTAAATTGAATTAATTAGTGAAAGGGAGTTGAGGATAGTTATTAATACCTTGCAAGGCAGGAATATAATTCAAAGTGGCCTTGGCCAATTAGAGAAAAGGCCCTTTCAAAGCCACCCTGAACTTCAATGAATGGAAAGGAATTTATTGTGTGGATTCAATGTAGGGATGCCAAAGAAGCTTTTGTCAAAATGTAATAACTTTATTGGAGGCAAACAAAAGAGGCATATTCTGTTGATATAATTTTTTGAATTTTCAAAAACTTTTTCAGCCCTAAGTTTGAAGGGGCAGGACAGACATTCTTAGTGCCCAGTAATCCATCCATCCATCTGTTCTTCCTTCCTTCCTTCTTTCCTTCCTTCCTTCCTTCCTTCCTTCCTTCCTTCCTTCCTTCCTTCCTTCCTTCCTTCCTTCCCTTCCTCCGTCCCTCCCTCCCTTCTTCCGTCCCTTCCTTCCTTCCTTCCTTTCTTCCTTCCTTCCTTCCTTCCTCGTCCCTCCCTCCCTTCTTCCGTCCCTTCCTTCCTTCCTTCCTTCCTTCCTTCCTTCCTTCCTTCCTTCCTTCTTTCCTTGCGGTTTCTTCACACCTGTTACCCCACAGTTTCTTCCTGGGGTTCTTCTCATACATATTTTCTGTAAGGATTAAAAAGTAGTGCTCTCCCTTCCTAACTAGTTTGCATTCACTTCATTAATTCACCTCCAATTTATTCTGGATGTACTTAGATATGGCTTTATTGTCTTCCTCATTAGAACGTAAACTCTTTGTGAGGTGATATAAAAGGTATCATGGAAGGCATCTTCAAGGCCATAGCCCATTCATATAACAAGAGCTACAGATGAGAGATGGACAGCCTGAGCTGCAACAATACCTACAAAATGGTGAAAAAATCAGAGGAAAGTCTCTATCTAGTACCTCGACTAGATGCTTTGTGGAGGATTTTGGGAAAGACAGATGAAGGAAGCCATGGATTGATGTTGATCCAAAACAGAAGATGGAATGTCTGCATTGATAGAAAAAGGGTTAGAAACTCATCGAGGTCTCCAGGTTAGGGCATCTCCATTCATCCTGACCTATATCTGGCCACTGGACCTGGATGGCTCCAGAGGAGAAAGTCAAGCTGGTGACTTTGCACAGTCTTCTTTGAGAATAAAAGACAAAAAACCAAACTTCCCACACCCTTGGATGGAACAACTATTTTATATAGGCTAATGTGAACAGAGCTGCTATCCAGCTTGGACATTGGGACTATGCTGGGATAATATTGGTTCATCTGCACACCTACTTCATTTCCCTGTGAAACACATGGTTCAGGTGTATGAATATAGAAAAATCAGCTTGGGACAAAAGGAAATGGCTACATGTAACATTTTTTTCTCCTTGATATCGGTCTTAGACAATGATGTTAGATCTTCCCATAAGCCTGTTTTATAGTATCCAGATTTCTCTTTTTACAAGTATACATCCAAAAGAAAGCCCCAGGAGGAGAACAAGTCAGGTGAGATGTGTTTCCCATTTCAGTTTCATGTTACTTTTTTCTGGTGAAGTTCTAAGGGTGATTATTTACAGAGGAAGTTTATTTCAGATCAGACTCAAAGCTATTTTATTGAGGACTTCTCATTAAGAACACACTTGTTTTTCAAGGCATGGAATGCTAGAGTGGGTGTAGACTCAAATTTCATATCATTCTACCTCTTTAAGCTCTCCCACGCAATCTGATCCCTCCTTAAATCCTTCATCAGCAGTGTACGGTTTTTTCTGCATGTCGGCAAACAGCTGCCAACCGCAAGGTAGACAATATGATTTCTGTAAAACATCAAGCCTTTCTCATCTCAACAGCAAACATGTTTTGGATGACCTTTGGGGTCTGTCTTGAATCATTCAAAATTCCCCAATTTCTATGACTCCGCCAATAACATACAATTCTTCATTCAACTTGTCAGGCTGAAATGTGATCAAATGCAGGCTGTGTGGATGCCACGCCAAGTGAACAGTTGGGGCCGCAAAAAGGCAGTCAATTCCGTTAGCTGCGGGAGGTTCCAATTGGCTGTCACTGTGTCAGGTTGCCTTCAGCACCTCCTCCAGCTTCCTGGAGAGACTATCCAAAGGAGGGAGAAAATGTCTGGGGCCCAAGTTTGGAAACATTTGCATCCTGTAGATACAACCACAGATAGATGTGTCTAAACTACAAAAAAAGAGCTTCCATAAACTCAACATTTCTCTAATATTTTAATTTGGAACCTTATGTAATACAGTAAAATCTCGCTAATTCATCTGTTAATATGGGTTCAGAGGAGCTTGGCTTGAATTTCAGTTGTGCCACTTAACCCCATGTGACCTTGGCTACATCATATGACCTCCAGCAAGGGAGGCAGGGCTGTACTACTCCAATCTCTGAGACTCTAACTCATGACAATTACTTTGGAACTTGAGTTTATGTCTTCACTACTGACACAGTGGTAGACCAAGGCAGCTGAGAGGTAGTGGATGGAAGGGTGGCCTTGGAGTCAAGATGATCTAGATCTAGGTCTGACTCTACCACATGCTAACTACGTGACCCTGGGGGAGTCACTTAACTTCTCGATGCCTCCCTAAAACCATAAGTTGCAGAAGAGTTGCTGATTTACATTGGGAAAAGACATTTCCTCACCATGAGTTCCCTACATCAATAATATGACAGATGCAGAACAAAAATGGAAAAAGCAGGAGCTCAGGACTCTGGCTATCTGGGCCCTTGGCCTGGCTTGGACTCTGCATGGCTCCATTAGCACCTCATCTGCATGAAAAAGTCATCTGAGGAAGATGCTCACTGAAATCCCTTTTGTTAGAGATGGTATATGGCATCTTTGGCAGTCTAGAAAGGGTCTGCTGGGCTAAATCCATAGGGCCCTAGGATATGTGGCTCCAGCTGCTATGAAGTCAATGAGATGGGAAACAAGTCTATATACTTATGACCACAACTAGGTTTTAGTTATTTGCTTATGTGCCAAAAGATGCTACAGTAACACATGACCTCCGAGGACTCAGCTATGGGGAACTTAGTTATCTATGAATTCCATCACCTAGAACATAGCCAAAAACCAAAAATAAAATAAAAATTAAAATGTTTTAAGCACTTTAGTTCAATTCAATAGAAAGTTTATTAAGCTTCCACTATATTCAAGTTCCTATGTTAGGTACCAGGGCAGCTATGTGATGCAGTGGATAGAGTATTGAGCTTGAAATCAGGATGACTCATTTTCCTGAGATCAATTCTGGCCTCAAACACTTAGTGGTTGTGTGACCCTGAGCAAGTCACCTAACCCTGCTTACCTCAGTTCCTCATCTGTAAAATGAGCTAGAGAAGGAAATTAAAAACAAATCCAATATCTTTGCCAAGAAAACCTCAAATGGGGTCATGATGAGTCAGACATCACTGAAACAACTGCACAGTAACAACATTAGGTACTGGGGATGCAGAGGCAACAGCAAAGCAACACTGGTCTTTGGGAAGCTCAAAGTTTCCTGGGAGTTTGGGAGAAAATAAAACATTTACCCCCAAACTTGGAATATTATGTCATTTGAGGAGAGAGGGATTAAGCCCAGAGGAAATCAGACAAGACTCCTGTTTTGCTTCCAACTCCTTTGGGAGATGGAGAAGACATTTAGCTGAAAAAAGAAGAAAGGCTATAGGACAACGAAGATGTCTGGCATGTGCAGGTGTGGAAAGGAAACCTGCGAGAACATTAGGAAAAGGATAAAGATGATACCTAAAGAAGTGTGGCCAGATCACAGGAAGCCAAAGGACTAAACTGAGGGTTCCAAACCTGGAGTTGGTCCTGTATAGACATTGTGAACTTGGATAGGAACAAATGACATCCAGAATTTCACTAATATCTAACTGAAACTGGGCATTTCCTTCAATTATTTCAAAACTTTATTGTCTGAAAGGGTCCTTAGGCTGCTTCACCAGATTGCCTGGGTTTTTAAAAAAGATTTTCAAAAACAAATTTATTTATTTTAATTTTCAACATTCACTTCCATAATTAAAAAACATTTACATTTATTTTTAGTTTACAACATTTGTTTCCACAAGATTTTGAGTTACAACTTTTCTCCCCATCTTTCCCCTACCCATCACCCCAAAACAGCGATCCCACTGAATACCCCCTCCTCCAATCTGCTCTCTCCTATGTCCTCCCCCATACCCTCCTCTGACTTTCTGGTAGAGAAAGATGGATCTCCTTACCCCAGTGCCTGTATGTCTTATTTCCCAGTTGCACGTGGAATACTACTACTACTACTAATAACATATATATACATATATATATATATATCAATTAAAAAAAACCATGTGATTCTAAAACTTTGAATTCCAGATTCTTTCCCTTCTTCCCTTGGTACACACCCTTCCTGGGAAGATAAGCAATCCAATATAGGCTGTACATGTGTAGTTATGCAAAACATTTCCATAGTAGGTATATTGTGAAAGACTGACTATATTTCCCTCCATCCTATCCTAACCCCTATTTGTTCTAGTTTCTATTTTGACCCTGTGCCTTTTCAAAAGTGTATGTTTCTAACTACCCTCTCCTCCAATCTTCCCTCCCTTCTATCACCCCCCTCTTATGCCCTTCCCCTCTATTTTCCTGTAGGGCAAGATACTCAATTTAGTGTGTATGTTATTTCCTCCTTAAGACAAATTCAACAAGAGTAAGGTTGACCCATTCCCTTTTGCCTTCCTGTTCTCCCCCTCCATTATAACAATTTTCCCTTGCCTCTTTTATATGATATAATTTACCCTATTCTGTCTTTCCTTATCTCCTCTCATTATATGCCTCTCTTACCTCTTAATTTTATTTTTTAAATATCATCCCTTCCTATTTAATTGATCCTGTGCCCTCTGTGTATACCTGTACACATATATACACACACTTACATATGTGGGTAATGTAGGTAGGAAATGTAGGTAATAATGAGCTAATGTAAAATGAAAGAGTGGGACCAGTTGGCCTCTGGGGTCTCATACAGTTTCTAAGATCTATCATCTTATATATGCCCATACGCCCTCATATATATTTATATTTATATTTATATATACACATATGTATACATTTATATTCCCTTCAACTATCCTCATATAGAGAAAAATATCATGAGTTACAATTATCATTGTTCCAGGTAGGCATGTAAATAGTTTAACCTTGGTAAGTTTCTTATGATTTCTTTTCGCTATTTAATTTCTCATACTTCTCTTGCTTCTTGTATTTAAAGTCAAAATTTCTATTCTACTTTGGTTTTTTTCCTCAAGAATGCTTGAAAGTCCTCTATTTCTTTGAATGACCATATTTTACCCTGAAACATTATACTCAGTTTTGCTGGGTAGGTGATTCTTGGTTTTAGTCCTAGCTCCTTTTATCTCTGGAATATCATATTCCAAGCCCTTCAATCCCTTAATACAGAAGCTGTTAGATCTTGTGTTTTCCTGATTGTATTTCCAAAATATTCAAATTGTTTCTTCTTGGCTGCTTGTAATATTTTCTTCTTGATCTGGGAACTCTGGGATTTGGCTATGATATTCCTAGGAGTTTTCTTTTTGGGATCTTTTTCAAGAGGCAATTGGTGAATTCTTTCAATTTCCATTTTGCCCTCTGGTTCTAAAATATCAGGACAATTTTCCATGAGAATTTCTTGAAGCATGATTTCTAGGTTCTTTTTTTGATTGTGGCTTTCAGGTAGTCCAATAATTTTTAAATTGTCTCTACTGGATCTATTTTCCAGGTCAGTGGTTTTTCCAATGGGATATTTCACATTGCCTTCTATTTTTTCATTTGTTTGGATCTGTTTAATAGTATCGTGATTTCTCATAAAGTTTTGCTTCCATTTGCTCCAATCTAATTCTGAAGGAATTATTCTGTTCAGTGAGCTTTTGAAATTCTTTTTCCATCTGGCAAATTTGGCTTTTTAAGGTATTCTTCTACTCATTTGCTTTTTGGGCCTCTTTTGCCATTTGAATTAATCTATTTTAAGGTATTATTTTCTTCAGTCAGGTTGCTGACTCTCCTTTCATGATTTTCTTGCATCATTCTCATTTCTCTTCCCAATTTTGTCTCCTTTTCTCTTACTTGATTTTCAGAATCCTTCTTGAGCTCCTCCATGTCCTGTAACCAGTTTATATTTTTCTTGGTAGCTTTTGGTGCAGGAGTTCTGACTGTGTTGTCTTCCTTTCATTCCATGCATTGATCCTTTTTGTCCCCAAAAAAGGAATCTAAGGTTTGATTTCTGTGCTTGCTTTGCTTCCTTTGCTTGCTCATGTTGTCACTCAATTACTTGACTTTTCAGCTCTTTTCCCAGTAGAACTCTGCTTCCAGAGAGGAGAGCTTTGTCCCAAATCACTGGTGTTTTTGCAGCTGCCACAGCTATTGGCTGGGTGCCCTCTCTGCTGCCCACACAAGCTCTGACTCACTGGTCACACACCTCAGGACCACGACCCAAGACCACAATTCCAATCCAGGCAGGTTAAGGGAAGAGCAATTACCCTGTGAGTGGCTGCTTGGTCCCCCTATGATCTTTAGGCCAGGAGCTCTGAAGTATCCATGTGGAGGTGGCAGAAGTCAGACCACACCCCATTCTTCCCCAGTTCCAACAGAGTTCTTCACTGACCTTTGCCTTTTTTTTTGGCATTTATGAGTTGATGTCTCTGGAAACCACCACAGCTGCTGGTGATCCACTCTTCCAAAGTCTGCTCCAGCTCCTGCTGGTTGGGGCTGCCCTGGGGCTAAATTAGTGGGCTCACGTGGGGCTGGGCTAAGCTCCTAGTCGGCTGCAATGAACCCTTCCTGTCTGCCTTCAGTGGGAGATTTGTTCCTCTCTGTCACTTTGTGGGTTCTGGAGCTCTAAAATTTGCTTAGAGCCATGTTTTATAGGTATTTAAGGTGGTTATGGGGGGGAGCCACAGAGTTTTCCTGCTTTTATGCCACCATCTTGGCTCTGCCCCCACCAGATTGCCTGTTGAGGTGACCACAGGACAAAATCATAAAGAAACAACAAAGGAGGTCAAGGATTTGAAATCAAAATGAAAGTTTTGAGAAGAATGTGAAATGAAGAAAGAGGAGCCAAAAGCAAAAGTGAAAGATATGGAATGAAAAGAAGGGATTAGAGAAGAGGGAGAGAAGGGAAAGGACTAGAGGAGAATGAGAAGTGAATTGCGTAGAAGTCAAGAGGATGAAGGAAAGGGAGTTAGCTAAGCCTGTTAAGATGCCGAGCAAATGCAATTGTTGGGAAGAATGTGGAAAGGAAATTGAAGGTATGGCTATAGGTGAAGGCTTCTGTAAGGAGTTTGCCTCAGCAGATCTTCATAGTAGCTGCTATAAAGGACAACAAAGACGTAGAAATGGTACATCCCACAGTTACAGAGAACAGGGAGAACTCTGCAGTGACCTGCCCGCTGTAGGCACTGTTTATATCTGGCAGGCCAAGTGACTACTATTTAAGCTCAAAGAGCAAATGGTTCCAAAGAAGGCCTTTCCACTCTCAGAGTCATTAGTCAGAATAACAAGCTCTTTTAAGGACTTAATACAAAAACCCCCCAAAAAACCCAAAGAAGAAAGGATATGAAACTACAAGAGGAAAGCAAGCTCTTGGCAGGAGGTTAGGCCCACGAAGAATGTCACATGATCAAATTTAACACAACTAGGATAAGAAAGGAAGTTGTTCACCAAGATGAAAAAAACATTGTTATCAACTATCTTTGATAAGGGTATGTATGATATCCAAGATCTATAGGGAAGTAATACGTATGTGTAACCAAAAGCCATGCCCCAACAGATAAGTGTTCAGGAGATATAAATAAACATTTCTCAAAAGAATTGCCCAATCCTGATGGCCTCCAAAAAGAGGTAAAGTTAATGACAGCGCTGTACTTAAATGTAGGTAATAATAAGCTAACGCAAAATGAAAGAGTCGGACCCGTTGGCCTCTGGGCTCTCGTTCAGTTTCTAAGATCTATCATCTTATATCCAAAGACAGGCATCATATCATGGAATGTAAAGGCTAGAAAGGAATTTAGAACTTGTTTAGTTCAACTTTCTATTCCCAATTTCAAATTACCTTCTAGATGAATTTAATACCTTGTTTAAAGATACACAGCAAAGTTCTGGCAACAGCTTGGTTAGAGACTACAAGTTGCACCTTTCACTGTTTTTATTCACTGTCTTCACTGTGTAACATTTTTTTCTTCATTACTCAAAGAAGACAGAGAAAACTAGTTGCAGTAACAGACATTGTAACCCAGAATCCTTCCTCAGTTGTCTACTACACAACGTGAGATATCATGCCACTGGGTTCTCAAAATCATACCGTTGCTGTAGGTGATAATGCCAGAAACCTACAGGCCCAGGCCACAGATAAGATCTTTGCCACAGTAAAAATTCAGAAACAAAGAGGATAGCATTAGGACTTCAACTTGATTCATGGTCTCAGGGGGAAACCCTCTTTGAACCACCATTATGTCAAGGCACTGGGAGCAATCAAGCAAGTTTGGCTGCCCAGAAGAAATCATTAAGATCCTAAGGTCTACTACATGGCTTTAAGGCCTTGTCAAAGTCAAGGGTCTCTTCTCCAACCCATTCTCCACTGCCATTCAAGCAAAGCAAGGTTAATCTAAATTTAGTCAAGTTGAAAACATGACAAGAATATTGAGGTGTAAAGTTTCTACCATTTTTCCTCTTATCTTTTGTTAATGGGCAAGAAGGATAAACAAATGGATGAAATTACTCTAGACCAGCAGTTCTCAACCTGTGGGTCACGACCCCTTTGGAGGTCAAATGACCCTTTCACTTGAGTCACAGGGGTTGCCTAAGACCATCGGAGAACACATATTTCCAATGGTCTTAGGAACTGAGACACCACTCCTCTATCTGTCTCCAGGCAGGCCCGCCCACATGCAGATACGCTCACATACGAGTATTAAAGGGTCGTGGCATTAGGAGGGTTGAGAACCACTGCTCTAGACTAAGCAGTGTGTGTCATAGGAGAAGAATAAGAGAAGGTCTACCAGAGAGTGGGAAAGAAAATGGAAAGCCAGAAGCAGGAAGGGTCAACAGGAAGAGATGTAAGTAGAAGAGTAGAAGAAGACATGTTGATCCTTACTCAACAAATATTAATCATGCTCATGTTCTACTATCTACTATTGCTCCTGAATGACTGCAGTAGAGCTAAGACTAAGAAGCCTCTGCTCTTTGGGACCTGCACATGTGCACAGACTGTCATAGCAGATATGTGGTCATCTTTCCCAAGTCCCAGAAAAACCCTATATGGAAATACTGTTGGCTGCCTAGCCGCACCACTTGGAAGGTAAGCAAGTTTTTGAGAAAGTGACCACACCAGAGAGAGTTGTTTGAAATGAAGTCAATTCAATTATATGCCAAGCTCACTTAATTTAGACAGGGGGGGAAAGTGAAATAATCAAGTAATAATGACCAAAAAGGTGGGCAGTTATTGTCAGCCAAAGCTTTTTCATTTTGTTTTGTTTTTTGGTCTTTCTGAAAGGGCAGTTGGGGTTAAGTGACTTGCCCAAGGTCACAAGGCTAGTAAGTGTTAAGTGTCTGAGGCCTGATTTGAACTCAGGTCCTCCTGACTCCAGGGCTGGTGCTCTACTCACTGTGCCACCTAGCTGCCCCCCAAACTTTCCAAAGCTTTTAAAAATCCTGGGTGAAGTAGGGAGCCTTACAAATACTGACTTCCTTTTAGCAGAAATAAGAAACATTTAAAAGCACAGTCATTCTACCAATTTTCTTTTCTTTCAGCCAATCTTTAATCCTAGCCATGTAAATTAGATGCAGCCGACATAAACCTGAGAATGCTCTTGACGGGACCGACACAGGCTTCTCTGCTTCACAGACAACTCTGCTCTGCTTATTGCTTGTTTAAGTAGCTTGAATCTAGGTAACATATCAAAGCATACAACATTTAATCAAATTAAAGTGATGTCAGTGGAATCCTCTGGGGTTTAGCAAATCAATTTTGTCATTTGAACACAGTGTACTTATTTCAATATACAACATGGCAAAATATCATTTTCTGCTCTTTGCCTGAAGGAAATTCATTTCAGAATGAATAAGAAATTTTACACAATATATGTGTGTATACTGTTCAAGTTTCATAACTTTTATTAAAGGGTGGTATGCATTGCTATCAGGGGCCTTAAAAGAATGAAAAACAACTCTGATTTAGCCTCACTCCAGAGCATATTACAAACTTCAAAGATAAAATTATGCAAGCAAATCATTGTACCATAGGAAGAGGTCTAACCAATCATTTAGAATGTGGCAACAGGGGTAAAGCTAGAATACATACGACGAAACCATTAGAAGATTCAGGCCTGAACAAATCTCAGACTGGATCCTTATTTCAGTTTCCATTGACATTGATTGGCCTCTCATTACTTTCAATCTCTGGTTTGCTGGCTTAATTATTTGGCATTACAAATCCCAGCACCACTTATTTAGAATTGGAAGGGACTTCACAGATTATCTAGCCCAAGCATCTCATTTTTCAGAGACTCACAGGAGTGAAATATCCAAGGCCATCATGGGGGTGCATTCCAGATAGCTGGGATTCAAGGCCAGGTCTTTCAACTCCCCTTTCTCCTTCACTGCTGCTTTGTTCTGGTGCTTATGGGAACAAGTCACCAGTGGAGAGTGGCACCCCGTTGTTAGGACTTCAGATCAGAAGTATGTTACAAAAATACAAGAACTGGTGATCAGAAAAGGAATTTCAGTTCAAACCCTTCATTATATTGCTGGTCAAAGAATTGTGGCATGTCCCATATTCTCCTTTTGTGCTCTTTTCTGATTTGTCATTGAACAGTGCACAAGCACCTGATGGAACCATGACTCCCATGTTAGTACCAGTCATTTCTGGTCTATTAAATGAAATTTCTTTCTTTATTTTTACTAATGTTTCTTAATGTTGTGCCACTTTCCAATAGTTTTTTCACCATCCTACCTCATGCTCACCTTTAAAATGAGGTCACTGAATAGTCAGGTAATTTGGGAGGAGAGGGGGAATTCGATCTGCGATTTTAATTAAATATCGAATTCCCAAGGATGAAATTCCCTTCCCTGATGTGCACTGGCACCATTATATGGGCCACTCAGAGGTAATGCAACTCTAAAGGTTTCCCAGCCAGTCTGTGTTAAAGGAAGGGCATGAACTCAGGCTTGCTGAACTCTGAGGCCAGCTCTTGACCCACTAAGCCAGAGGCACCTCTGTATGTGATGTCATTTGGAGGGCTTTATCTAGTTTTTTAATATAATTTCTCAACCTTTAGATTCCTTCCAATATACATTGGTGCATACGTTTGTAATTATCTTCATGGTGGTCTTTCTACAAATGTTTATCATAAGCCCTGCAAAATGAGATGTCTAAATGTCCCATTAAATCATGTTTCTTGTTACCTTTGGATGTACAATAAAACCAACTCTGCCACCTCCTTAATTTGCCTCTCCAAGGAGAGGCTGGGGTTCATCTTTCCTTTGAAAGGAAGGCTCTTATTATTATTTTATCTTGGAATCCCTGAGGCCTAGCTTGGTACTTGACACAAAAAAGGAGATAGAATCAAATTAGGCCAAATCAATCAGGCCGAATTAAAATCTGAACTATTTTTATGGGTACTATGTAATAAGTGATGAACAACTTATGCACATAAAAATTATTGCAGAACCCCCTTCCCCTCTAAATGATCTAGAGGTTCAACATAAAGAGCATAATTTAGACACTGAAATTATAATTACTGGATAGGGACTGGACCTATGCTTTCAGTAGCTCCCAGGTAAGGAAACTCCCTCTACCACTTAACTTCTCTTCAATTCACAATTTTTTTTCACAATTAGAGCACTGAGAAGCAAAAGTTTGTATGTATCAGAATCATACATGGACGACTCAAACCTAAGTCCTCCTAGTCACACTCAACTCTTTATTAATTATACTACACTGCTTCTCATAATTATGATGAATAAGAATAACACTGTGAGATAGAAAGTATAAATGTTGTTATTTTAATTTTACAGAAGAGGAAATGGATTCTCTAAGAAGTTTAGTGATTTCCCCAAGATAGCAAATACCCAATGTCAGAGAACCCTGTTCCTTTGACTCCAAGTCCAAACACATTAAAAAGTAGCTCTTACCTAGGATTAAGTTCTATGGACAGATTCTGGCCCCTGGAGGAATTGTAATGAGTACTACGCTCTTATCTACCAGTTACTATGTATATGACAATGATTACTTACTACTAGTAGTACTAGTACTACTGCTAATATACAACGTATACTCCTATTGGTATACTATCAGTATGATACATTATCTCCCAGGATGGCTGAAGAAGGATTCTGTATTTGACTTCTCCAGGTCCCTTCTATTTTTGTTCTTTTTAGATTTAAAAACACAAGAATTGTACAAAATATACCATATGTTGGCTAAGGTTAGCAAGAGACCGTGTGTCTATGGTCCGAGCACTGGCCTAGCTCCAAATCGAGATGCTTGCCACCAGGAGGTTGGCTAGTGGTGGACTCAGGGTTCACTAATGGATCAGGAGAGTAAATACTTTGATGGAAACCGGAATTGCTGCAGTAGCAAAGTAGGCCCCAAGCAAGTTCTGTAAGCTATGCCAATTCAGAATCCTCTTGCATGGGGAGTTGCTTTTTTTTTTTTTTGGGAGTTGCTTTTGAATGAGCTTGGTATATGCCACATGTTTTGCATTAGACTATTTTAGATTCAAGATGTTGAATAATGCTTTCTTTCATATGTATTTAGCAAACACAGTAAATCACCAGAGAAGTGCAGTTTGCATAATTGAACTAAATCATCAAGGTTCAGGTTATACAATTTCCTCCTATAAAAACATTTAGTTCCATAAGATCAACCTCTCGAAATATTCTAATTTCTCATTAGCAACTCGAGCTTGATGGAATGGAAGCAGATAGCTAACAACAGGCCTATGATTATCTTTTCTCCCTCCTTTGCCCTTGCTCCAGTGGTCCCCAACAGCTGGAATGGGGCAGATCCTTCCACATGCTCTCCACTGTCCACTTTGTGATATCTTTTCGTTGTTATTTGTCCCTTATTTTTTTGTTTGTTTTGCTTTTTGTTTTTTTCGGAGGGCAACTGGGGTTAAGTGAGCTGCTCAAGGTCACACAGCTATTTTTTTGTGTTAAGTATCTGAAGTTGAATTTGAATTCAGGTCCTCCTGACTCCAGGACTGGTGCTGTATTTACTGTGCCACCTATCTGCCCCATCTCTCCTCAGTCTTCTTTGTCAGTTCTTCCTCCAGGTTATGCCCACTAACTTTGGGTGCTCCTCAAAGACTTCTCCTGAACCCTGTGCCCTTCTCCCTCTCTACTCTCCTGTTTAGCGATCTCATCAGCTCCCTAGGGCTCAGTTATCATCTTGATTCAGGTAATTCCCATATTTACATATCTAGCCCTAACATCTCCTGTTGAGGTCTGAATTTACCGAATACCAATTGGGCCTCTCAAACTGGGTGCCCTATAGACATTTCAAATGCAATATGCTTTAAAAGACTCATTATTCTTTTTTCTTCCAAACATTCCCGTCTTCCAACCCTTTCATTTCTGTCAAAGGTACCACCAATCTCCCAGTAACCCAGATGTCCTTTTTTTCTCTTCTCTTTCCCTCATCCCACATATCCAATTTCCTGCCAACTCTTGATATTCCAGTATTCTATTTATTCTATCCTTTACATTCATCCAGTCTCCACTCTGATGCATGTCCTAATCAACCCATGTAACGGGCTTATGCTTGGTCTCCCTGCCTCAATGGTCTTGTACTCCCATCCATCCTCCACTGAGTTGCCAGAGATTTTCTTAAAGTACAATTTGGACCCTCTATGTCATCCTTCTAGTCAATAAACTCCAGTGGCATTTAAAGCCCTTTAGAATCTAGTCTCTTCCTACTTTTTTTCGATCTTCTTAAATTTTACACCTTTACCCACACTATGGTCTAACCACACTTGTCCACTAGCAATTTTTTGAACATGAAATTCCATCTCCCATCTTTGCCTCTGCATTAGCTGCCCCCCATGCCAGGAATGCTATCTTCTCACTTTACCCTTTTGGTTTCTTACTTCTTCCAAGCCTCAGATCAAATCCCATCATCTGTGGAGCTTTCCCTGTCACTCCCACTGCTAGTGCCTTATGAGATTTTTCTTTTTTAAATTACATCATGTAAATCTTAGATCTGGTTTTTTGGATGTTGTCTGTCAGGAGAATGTTAACTTGTTGAGGGCAAAGAACATACATTTATTGTTCTTTGTACAGACAGTACTCAGCACACTGCATGGTACAAAGTAAGTGCTTAAGTAATGCTTACTGACTCAATGACCGAGTAAATGTTGAAGTCTTGTGTTCTTTCCATCTCTCTGGAAGGCTTGCAATTGCTAACTTCCAGTTCCTCTAAGTGGTATGAAAAGCCATATCACAGTGCCCAACACAATTCAACCCAAACTTCCCAAAGATGATGGGATTTAGTTCTATTTGGGGATTTGAGGTGGGGAGGTGTGCAGGAAAGAAAATGGGTAAGGGTCTCCCAAGGTAGGGTTCTTTTTCCCCATGCTAGGCAGCTGTGGGTAGGGTCTGGGAGGCTCAAAGTTCACAGAAAGAAATGAACGCAAGCCAGCACCTGGTAATTCCTGGTAGCCCCTTGGGGAGGGTGCCCTGTTGGAAACCCTCAGAGTTAAAGGACACGGCCATCCTTCCTGTTAACAATCAATAAGCTACAAAAGCATAATGTGACATGGGTATCAGTTGTAAGAATGCTATCAGACAGTTTTGCTCGAGTGCTTTCAAACTCTTCTTTAATTTTCTTGAACAAAGTTCACATATATTAATAAAACATTTCCTTACATAAAGCAAAAAGAAAAAAACGACATCAGATTGCAAACACCCACTGCTTATAGCTTGCTTTTCACTTCCCAGCTGTCACAACTTAACTTTTGGATCTGTTCTGATTGCCTATCCTTCTGGTGTTCTTGTCATTTAAGAATTGCTCAATGACTTTCCTTCTTTATCATTGTTTTTGGCATCACAGCCTTTAGTCTCCCTCAGGTAACAGGTTTTGTATGGGAATGTTCAGGTGTTTCATTGGGAAATGTCATTTGTGTCCAAACACACAATTTCTCTGAAGAGAGAAAACACACAGAAAGACAGAAAAGTATGAACAGTAGTATTTCACAAAACAAAAATGAAGAGCAGACAAGAATCAAGCAGGCTAGCTTGGGCTAGCGACATGTACATGAGAGTGAGGGAGGTATGACAAAGATGTGAAACGAAACAGACTTGTATTATTACATGACCTTGTTTGTACTATCAATGGCAGGGGAGGTACCACATTTGAACTCTCAGTTCTCTGTATCTGATACACCATATGAAGAAATAGAAATAAAACAAAGCCTCAGAATACTACATTGTCTACCAGGAGATCAAAGAACATTACAAGATGAGCACACTCATAGGAAACCAAACATATCCAGTGTATAAAGAGGGGATTATGAGGGACAGCCCACACGTTCTAATGTCATGGAAGCAGTGTCAAGAGATTTAGAGAAAGTCCCCAAGAAGATGGGCAGGAAATGGACAACTCACACAGGATTCTAAGGCATGCATGGATTGTGAGTGATTAACAAGTGGAGAGAGTGCCCCATCAACAAGAAGTACAAATAGCAGAGTGAGGAGAGTACATATTACCCAGATTACAGTAGGAGCAGAGAGTTAATGCCTACATATATCTTAGACGAGCCCTGAATATTCACAAAGATCTAGGCCTTGAGGTGAAAATGAGGAAGAAGAGTACAGGTACAATGTATGTAGGAAACTAGGAAGTACATTAAGTGATCTCAAGATATTCCACAATAAAATGGTCTGTTTTCAACTGCAACGTTCTCTCTGAAGCTGAATGGCTGTGTATGGTGGATATCCATGAAGTATAAAGGATTCAGATCACAGGTGATTGAAAAGGTAATGGAGAGAGCCATGGTATGGAGAAGCCAGCTACAGCACAGGACCATCGATGATCTGCCTACAAGAACTGATGGAAAAGACGACATTAAAAACATGTGCGACAAGAAAAGACAGCAGGATGGTCATGGCATGAGTGGAGGGGCTGACACGTTGGCACCAACAAAATACTAAAAGACTCACAAGAAGTCCTCAGGGTCATGTGCAAGTACTTTGTGAAGGATATGGAGAAAAACCGCATAGAATAAGCACATATAGATGGGTTCTAGTTCTTTTGTACTGGTGAAGGGAATGAATACTCTGTTTGATGAGATCACATTTTTACTGGAACATGAAAATTACCTGTTTATAAATATGGGGAGAGAAGCAACTACAAGTCTGTCACTGTTGTACCTTTTCCACTGCCCAGCATTGGGCTTACACACGCATTAGGTGCTTTAGAAATGCCAGACTGTGTGAAAGGATTTTTTATAATATTGCCAAACAAGCATTATTAAGAAATGACAGTCAACTTTTCTGGGCTTTACAAAAAATGTGTCTAGATTGATCTAACTTTAACTTTGTCCAACTGGGCATTAATAAAGTCTATACACATGCACATGTATGAAATTAACACATTTTTAGTGATTATGAAATTATTTCTGAGTTCTGTAGCTTATAACAACTGTTCTCTGCTGATGACTTTCTACAGTGACACCTGATAAATTAGTGATAGGGGTGGAGGTTATACTGTCCGCTATTTTGGGAATCTGTGACTCACATCATGAATCATACTCTAGCACTCCCTAATGAGAGATCAATAATGTTTGCCGAGAGAGACCCTACAGTGTTCTATAAATAATGAGAGGTTAGGGTAAAGTGCAGTAGACAACAGTCTAATCATATTTCTATCTAAGGAATTTCGCTTTGTTTTTCGTTTTCTAAATCATACTTTGAACATGACAAATGCACTGAGATAGGAAGAACTAACAAATACTGTCATTGATTACTGAGTCGCACATTGGAAATTAGATGTAGTTACTTACCATTGTTAAGGATCTCACCATCTTAATCATCCTACTTTTCCCTCATTTGTCTTTTCCCAGGAGATCTGTATCTGAAACCTAAATGAAAGTGTTGATATTTTGATTAAATCAATATATTAATTTTTGTATTACAAAAAGCAGCACATTTGACTGTTTTAAAGTCCTTACAAAAAGGCTGTCTTTCTTGATGGCCAATGCATGCCAACATTCACAGGCGTCATTTTGTCACTGTTGTTTCTGTGACCCTCGATGATAGGCAAACTCTGGTAGCAGAAGTCATTGGAAATAGCAGGCAGATACTTGCTCTGCCACCAACTGGCTCTAAGAATACTGGGCAAGGCACTTAATCTTTCCTGGATGTAACTTTTCATCTAAAAAAAAAAAGTTGGATTGTATTAGATCAGAGTTCGTTCTAAACACTGACACTCTTTTCTGCCACAGGTCTTTTTGGTTGTCTGCGGAAACCAACAGATCTCTTCCCAGAATAAAGTTTACAAAGAACTGAATGAAATGCTGAATAAGTTAGATATTGGTGAAAATAAGGAATAATATTTTTCTCCTTCAAGTTCACAGAACCCCTGAGATCTGCCCAAGGATCCATTTAGTTTAACCTGAATTTAATCAGTACTATCATTATCTTCAGCTCTCCCATTCACCACTAAGGTAAACTCTTGTTTTTGTGGATTTCCTTATCACACCAGACCACCAAAACCTCACTTAGCAAAAAAAATGGAGACTAGAACCATTAAAAGAAACATCTAGTAAGATCCAGTCTTTAGTCACTGACTTCTAAATAAAACCCTAAATGTCCAGCCCACATGAGAGTGAAGAAAGGTGGAAAAGTGGACAGAAAGGAGGCATTTCATGATCAAATGACAGTGCCTCAACACTCTTTTGATGAAGTCCAAGCTACAAAACATATAACAACAAAAAACCTCACCCAGTAATAGGGATCTTTCCTGCCAATTCTAGAAAAAAAATTCAGGAAACGTGCCTACATTCTGTCATACTTCTGTTGCTAAATGAAGACTCTTGTAAGAAGACTTTCCTATCCTTTGGTTAAAGGTGCTACTCATAGATGGGAAACCATGGGTGCTAATATAGGACATCTTATTCCACTTAATAGCTCTCTAAATTGTATTATTAATTGCCCAGTGTTCTATTTTAAGGTTACAATGATGCAAACCTTGTCTAGAGGAAAAAAATACCCTAAAAATAAAAAAAACCCACCAAAAATCTACCTGAGTTTCGTATTCTTCAGTAACACTATTTATGAGAAATCTGACAGTAGCACTGGGAACATCTGGTTTTTGCAGTCAAAAGGGGCCAGAAGCAGCCCTCTCCCAAATTTCCCATCCGTGACTGTCTGCGAAGCTATTCCACTGGGTTGTGGCTAAAATTTTTAGCAACTGAGTTTTCTTGGCTAGAACTGGTTCTCCACTTTTACTCATGTAAGTAGGAAGAAAAGGATTTAGAGTTTGCCAGAGTAGACATTTGGATAGTTTAATATTCTTTGGTTCCTTTGCTTTTTTTTTTAAATTAAGTGTGAAAGTAGGATAATATATTTAGAAGTCAAATGGAAAAGTTCTCAAAGGTTGGTGGTCAGAGAGCTGGAAGTGAGATGGAAGCCATTTAGTCCAGCCCCCCTCCCCTTTTACAGATGAAAGAAGTGAATTGACTTGCCTAAGGTCACACAGGGAGAAAGTCATACATGTGAACTCAGGTTTTCCCACAGGAGATCTCTGGGGAATGGCCCTTATCTTGGAAACTTTTCATTAATTTCTCAAATTATTTAAAAATCACAAACTCAAAACTCTTCATTTAACAGAGAAACTCTGTAACAGGTATTAATTGAAGAGATCAAATGATTTCCTTCAGCTTATGGACTTACTAAGCTACAGAGTTGGAATTCGAACTCAGGTCTTTCAACTCAGCTCAAATCATTCACTGCACCATGCTGGATACTTCAAAGGCTGTGCCTGCAGAGTGCAAACTCTGTCCGATCCTACCAATCCAAAAAAGCTTTAGCTCATGGTCCTGGTAATACACCGTACATCTAGTGGCAGAATAGGTTCATCACTGAAGAAAATGGAGCCTTTCTGGTATTAACTTGTAACTGTTTTTAAAAGAAAGGTGTAAAAAGGTATAAAAAATGTGGGCCCACAGACCCACAATGCTACTAAGTGGGTCCAAACCATGTTAAAAAGTAATTGTGGAATACTTAATAAATAAAATAAAAACAAATACAAAAAACCCCATAGATACTATGGCATTTTAAATTGAAATCAATATGTAGCCCACAGAGATCTTTATGTGCCAATTAGTGGCGCTGTTTCCATTTGAGTCTGACCCCTCTGCTTTAGTCCATTCACCTCTAACCTGAGAGTTAGCTTTGTATTTCCCTCTATTTCTGTCTAGATTTTTAAAAAATTGTTAGTCCCTATTCCTCTTTTAAGTAAATCCCTATGATTAGTATTCAACTACTTTGATGCAACCTTATCCCCCCAGGGCTTTCTGTCCTTCCTTTCCCTTTCATTTGCCAAATTTTCCCCTAGGTTTTTAGGTTTTACCAAAATTAAAATTCAATAATTTATCTATTCCTTCGCCTTTTCTTTATCTTCTAATTAAGTTAACACAAAATTCCTCCCACATCTTCCTTTTTTCTGCACCACTTTCTAAATTTTTCCTTGCTTTGTCCCCTTCAATAAGCATCTTACCTTCCTATCTGTTCTGAAATTGAAATCTCTCCTTTAATCTCTTTGGGTTCCTGATCTAATCAAAGCTTCTTAAGTCCTTGGTTTGAACTCATTTTTTCTAACTAATTCCTATGTTAATACCTTTTACAGAGCTTTAACCATTGTTGCTTTTATTGGTTATACTTCAGTCTTAGAGCTATCAGTTCATGAGAAAAATAACATGGACATAATGCCCAATAGTGTCTCATGGTAGAAATTACCCCATATCCCCAATTGTCCAATCCAATTGTGCTCCCTGGCCTCTCCATTGACCTGTGCCTTCCCTTACCTGTGTTCATGTTCTTCTACACCTTATGGGTGCCAGATGCCACCAGGGGTTAGCACACTGAATTTACTAGGCCAGGATGTCATTCATGGAGCATTCCAGTCTCTCATCATAACACACTAAATCTCCCCAAATTAAACACATCAGGAGTTCCCCAATTTCTATCATAGGCATATACTTCTTTCTCCACGGGAGGGTCTTCTAGTGGGTCCCCTCGCAGGTTTGAGCCCCATTCTTTCATTTCCCCACTTTGATCCTGCTCCCATTCTCCTACAGTTCTTCTTGCTAAGAGACTGTAGGAATCATTATCTTTCCCCTATTTCCCCATGGACTTGATAAAGGTATAGGAACCATTTGTCTCTATCCTCACTACCCTCCTCCTGCACAATTCTATCCCATAAAACATGATTCACCTGTAGTGGGATTGAGTCCGCTGGCCTTCAGTTCTGCTCCTCCACTGCTACTTCTATTTCTTATATGTTTATCTCCTTGTAGGCTTTCTAAATCTCTTGATGTTCCCTCTTTGTTCCTGTTGCAGTTTTACCCTATATGTCAGTCTATCTTTTTAATAAAATAAATGCTAAAGGTGGGCTAATTCATTTCAGTAATCAATATTCTATACTAGGAAAAAAACTATGTCACTGTCTTCTGTGGTTGCTTGTGTGTGTGCATGTCTTTTGCTCAAAGTTCTTTCTTCTGGTTATGTGTGGCATTTGTTGTTCACAGCTGGACTATTCATTCTTAAACACTGTCCACCCTGAGCTTGCAAACAGGGATTTTATTCTCTTGAAGCGCCCTGTGAGTTCTTTTGATGCTTATTTTCAGTGTTAAAGAGTTCTGGGAAGCTTTCTCACACCATTTTCTACACTAGGGTGATCAGATTTTGTGATTTTTCATGTTATTCTGAGAGTCTTTGATCTTTAAATTGTCTCTGGTCAAGGTAAATGGTTTTAGTCTATATAGAGCTTGTATTAACTGATCTGCACTTAAGGCATTTTTCTGTTGGTTGTTTTCCACTACAGTATTTCTATAAGCCAAATCTGTTTATGTTTCACATCTTTGGAGGCATGAAATAATGAATAATGGCATTTTGTCTGTTAAGCAAATTTTTCTATCAAGAGCTATAAATTCTGCCATAGAATCATCTCTAAAGTCTTATGGCTCCCCTTCCTTTTTTGTACCATTCTGGAATCTCTTGCTGTTGTTCAGGCTCTTTGGGTTCTACGAGTCTCTGGTAGACTTTGGTACTGTTTCATTTTTTCTTTGATGGTGTACTCTTCATCTGGTTTTATAAAAAATAATTTTATAGTTTTCACTTGAATTCTTATTTTGGCTTTAGGTTTTTAATGAACTTTCTACCTCTTTACATTGTTAGTATTTGGGCCTTTCAAAAATGCCTCCATCCATTACTTTCTTCTTCCTCTCTCTTTAATGGTGGCTACACTGCCTGGGCTAGATTGTAAAACTGTGCTAACCTCATTCCAAGGTGAGGGATTCAGTGCTCAGTAGTAGATGTCCTTACCCTGGGCAGAGTCTGGGGGAAAAGACAGGTCTCTTTAAAAGAGAAAGGTCCGACTGTGAGATTTTTAGGTTATCTTTCAGGTCTTTTAAGGACACAGTCTCTCCTACCAAAGCACACCAATGTTATACAGCACCGTTCTTAAAAATCCATTTGCTAACTTAGTGTGTGCATTTGGTGTATGTGTGTATGTGGGGATTAAGATTTTACTGGTTCCCCAACATAAAATAAAACAAGGAGGCAACGTTAAGGATATAATACATAACTAGAAAAACTGGGTTTGGATTTCACATCTGCAGAACTAAGACTCTGTTTGAAGGCAGGCAGGAAAAAAATCAACCAAAGGCTGTAGAGTGATGTTCTTGAAAAGGCCTGGTGGGGAAATGTTTGAGGTCATCAAAATAATGCCTGTCCTCAGTGCCTTCATCAATGTGCAGATGCTGTCAATCAGGGGAGGGATTAGTCATCAAGAACAGGCAGCCACAGTGCCATGTTAGAACATGCACTGGCAAAGGTCATGAATTTCGGACTGAATTGTAGGCAGGTTATAGGACTGGAGTACTTCCCAGCCAACACAGCCACTTTAACTCCACTTTCTACATTCCAGACATGGACCTTCCCATCATCAGATCCAATCATAACAAACTGAGAGTCTGGAGTGAAGGAGGCCTCCAGTGTGAGACCCTGGCCATTGCTATACCCTGTAAATGTCTGGGTCACTATTCCATGAAAGGCATCAAGCAAGCGGATCAATTTGCCATTAGTGCTTAAGAGGATGAGTTTGCCATCCTTGCTGAACTTTAAGTCTGTCCACTCACAGGTCCTTTCACGGTGCATTCTGAAGGTTGAAAATGGACCCTTATCAAAAGAGCGGAGATCATAAAGTTTAACCATTTCAGAATTGATCCCAGCAGCAAAAATTATCCCTTCTGGGTCAAAAGCACAGACTGGGTTTCCCTGGAGCCGCATTAAGCCCTGACAGTTAGGAGATCGAAGATCCCACAGTCGGATAGTTTTATCTATAGACCCAGAGAGAAAGGTATCATTTACTGGTGACGTAGCCAAGGTTACTACAGGCTTGGTGTGCCCTGGGAAGTATCTAATGTACTTGTTTTCAGGCAAGCACAGGTATCTGATTGTGGCGTCTATTTTGTTACAGCTATACACTACAGTGTTTGGTGAGCGTGTGTATCTGATTAGGTCTACGCCGTATTTCTTACTGTACAGTATTCTCTTTGGTTTGCCCTGCTGACAGTCGTATATGATGATGACATCATCACAGCAGCTTGAGACAAGTGTCTCACCACTATGACTGAAGTCAAAACTGATGATTTTGTCTGTATTCTCTTTGAAAATCTTGGCTACGCGGAAGCTCTGAATAACGAGGTCAGTCAGCTTCATGATTTTTCAGGCCTTGGTGGCTGAACCTGGCAAGAAGGAGGCCTTGGAATTAGAGGAAAAAGGTGGCTAGAGTACTTGATGGATAAGGTACAGAATGAACTAGGAACAGTTGGAATGGGGCCAATGTGGCCAGTAAGCACGATGGTGCTGTCATGGAGCTATTGGCTTCAAAATGATGCTTAAAGTCTTATTGATTATCTAGACTTAAGAAGTTAATTAAGAAAATGTTAATAATACAGATTGTATTTAAAAGTGTCCTGCAAATGTTAATAATGCAGTCTTGCATGAAATTTTACAAAGCTAGCTATAAAAATATTTCTACATACAAAGCTCCAGGAGGTCAATGAAATAAAGCAGGCGCTATGAAGCTGCTGCTGGCTAGAGAGGGAAAGGCAACAATGGAGTCACATGACTGGGAACAGCAGAGGATCACTAGGGGGAGGGGCATGAGGCAGTAGAGAGGGAGGGTGTGTTGGGAGCAACAAAAAAGTCATGAAATAGAAGGGCATGGGGCATCTAGGATATAGAGCAAACATGAGCTGGGGGAACAGAAGGTCACGAGGGGGAGTGGCATAAGCAGGTTAGAGGTAGAGAAGGATGAGTTGTGAGCAAGATATAGAAAGCCCAGCAGAAGTGAGGGCAGAATGAGGTGGTGTTGAAAAAAGAAAGGGAAAACAGAGGGGAGAGGGAAGGAAAAGAAGAAAGAAGGGAAAAGGGGAAGATAGAGGAAGAAAGTGATAGAGAAGAGGTGAAGTGTGGAGAGAAGTGAGGGGCTGGGGAGGGCAGAGAGGAACAAATGAGGGTAGAGGAGGCAGAAGGGGAATAAACATGCATTAAGGGCCTACTACATGCCAGGTACTGTGCCAATCATTTTTACAAAAATTATTTCACTTGATCTCCACAACAATGCTATTATTTGGTCCCCTTATGCAGCTGAGAAATCTGAGGCAGGCAGTGGGTAAGTGACCTGCCCAGGGTCCCACAGCTAGTGAGTCTCAAGACTCTGTGCTTGAACCATCAACTGCCTTTGGGGTGAAGGGAAGGATTGGGGAGAATAGAGGAATGGGGAAGAGAGGAAAGAGGAAGTGGGAAAGGGTATAGAAGGGAAGAAGGGAGTACCATGAGATGGGTAGGAGTGAGGTAAGGCTAGGATGTGATGAGGTGAACAGGAACCGTGAGGTATGGGATGGGGGGGGAGGGGCGACAAATGGAAACTGGAGTTAGCCCACGAGAAACGATTCACCAAATGGGACAAGGGGGCTGAGAGGGGTAGAAGGTTCCGACTTACCACACCTAAGGAGAAAATGAGAGGATGGGAAGGTCTCTGGATTATGGCTGCTCTTCTTTCTATCCCCACTAGACTGCCTACCAACTTCTTCCACAGATGCCTTGAGGAAGAATGGCTGCCGAGATAATGGCTGCCGAGATAATGGCGCCCAGTGGTGGATTGTGGGAAATGGAGAGACAAAGGTGGGTTTTTTTCCAGTGGGGGAGGAGCCTCCCCACACTAGCCAATGAAAGTAAACTACGTGTATAGAGAGAAGAAAAGCTTGGCTTAGGAGGTGGGGCCTCCCCACAGAGCCATGGTGCATTGTGGGAAAGGGTGGGAAAATATGCGTGTGAGGAAAGGACCTGAGAGAAATTATTGTTAAACCACCGTGTTTAAAGGTTTTTAGACCTTTTCAAAATGGAAGTTAAAGTTACAGCTTAAATAAACATAGGAAGGCTGCACATATAACTAACACCAGCATACAATCAGAATCATGAAGTCTAAGGCCCATGAACTAGATGAACTGGCTTTATTAAGGGAGCTTACATAAAATCAAATTAGAAAATAGAGACCAAACTAAGCCCACAAGATGATCGAAGAGAAGTCACTAAGTAATGAGTCTGCAAATCAAAACAATAAAGGAGGCCGGATAGTGCAATGGTAAAAGCAAGATATTTTGCTTCAAAAAAACCTAGATCTGAATCTGCTTCTGATAGCATTCTTTCTATTTTTTTTTCTTTTTGGAGGAGGGAAGGCAGGGCAATTGGGGTTAAATGACTTGCCCAAGGTCACACAGCTACTAAGTGTCAAGTGTCTGAGGTCAGATTTGAACTCAGGTCCTCCTGACTTCAGGGCCAGTGCTTTCTTCACTGTGCTGCCTAGCTGCCACTCTGATAAGATTTATAGGACACCAGATACCTCCTTGGAAGTCCTCACTTTCATCCCACATAAAAAGAAGTGACAAAAGAATACCTGTAACACCCCATCCAGCTGTAAATCCTGCTCTATGTTCTTCCCAGTTGTAATATTCTATGATTTCTACGAACATACAAGAAAATGTAGTTGCTAAGATGGATGAAGTCAATGAGTTATGTTAAAGAGCTATGGTATTAAGTGAAGGATTCCTGGGCAAGGGAAGAAGATAGAGAAGTGGAGTCAGGAAGACCTGAGTTCAAATTTGACTTCAGACACTTTACTAGATATGTAACCCTGGGCAAGTCACTTAACCTTTGTCTGCCTCATTTTCCACACCAGTACAATAAACTGGAAAAGGAAATGGCAAACCTCTCTAGAAAATGCCAAATGTGCTTACAAAGAGTCACACATGACTGAAATGACCAAACAACAGAGAAGGAAGACTAGAAAAAGCACAGACACGCTAGCTAGCTTTACAAACTACAAGCTTTAGATAGTAATAGATTCAATAAATTGAAGGTATAAAATATTTTAAAAGAAAAGCAGACTGCATACAACAGACATATGCAATTTTATGTACTATCCTCTTTTTCATTTTATCTATGGAAATATGTTTCATTCAGTGTTAAATTCATAACAGAAATGAATATTTACAAGAATTTTTAAAAAATGAACTTAATTGGAAATCTCAGACAACTACACCTTTAAAAGTAAAAAACATGATCACTGTAGTTCAGCCACTTAGGGAGGTATGAGCTATGCTGACTACCTGAAGGAAGACATTTTTTCCCATTACCCTTGCAAAATTGGATTCTCCTGCCCCTTCCCCCTCTCTTTCTTTCCAAGAATATTCAACACCCCAGATGTTTCATCATTTCTTCACTTAAACCTACACTTAACAATGGAACATACTATTAAGGTTTACTCAACTTTGGATTTACCGTGCAAAGACAAAACAAAAGCATAAACAAAACACTTATTACGTGAGGATTATCATCTTAAGAGATAAATTCCTCCTCAGTTTTTAGGAGTTCAAAGGTCATTTCTCTGCCTCACAGAAGAAATATCAATGTTCTGATGAAACTCCATTTTAAATGGTAAAATGTGATCCTACTTTATGAATGACAAAATTATTTACATTCAACTCTGCAGACACCCATGTCTTCAAACTCGAAATTATCTGACTCTACCTAGGTCTTTCAACATCCAAATCACTTACTGATTTTTCCAATTTTTTTCTCTACAACTTCTGTTCCATCCATTCCGTTCCCAACAGTCATACCAGTGGCACCACAGTTAAGACTATCATCAGTTCTTACCTGAACTACTGCAACAGCCTCCTACTTTGATTCTCTTCTCTCAGTCATCAATTCTTAGCAAAATTCTAGAATGTATTATGAAAAGGATGGTTAGCAAACAATTAGAAAAAGAAACCATGGTCACAAAGAAAAGGAAATACATTAACTCAGCATTGCCTCATTAAAGATAGGTCATACCAGATTAATTTTACTTCCTTTTTTAGCAAAGATACTAGAGTTGCAGTCTAGAGTAATGTTATAGGTACAGTTTACCTCAATTTTAAAGAAGTATTTGACAAAATCCCTCATGATATTTTGACAGAAAAGACAGAGATATAGGGTAGATTGCAAGATAATTAGGCAGATTCAGAATGAGCTGAATGTCTCCAACCAAAGACTCATCATTAATGGTCAAAATGTGAGTTTGAAAGGAGTTCTGTGCCAAGTTCTGAGTCAAGTGCCCCAGGATCTAGGCTTGGTCTTATCTTGTCTAATATTTTTATTGAATATTTTGATGAATTATAGATTGCATACCAATAAAACTTGAAGATAACCAGCTGGGCAGGATAACTAACATGTCGGATGCAAGAGTCAATATTCAAAAGATACTGACTAATCAGAAGATTGGGCTAAAACAATTAACATGAATTTTAATAGAAATAAATGTAAAGTCATACACCTGACTTCAAAAAAAATCAGTTCTACAAGTATAAGGAAGGCTAGGCCAGACTTTAAATCAGTTTATGATTTTTCTGTTGTTCAGTCATTTAATTGTGTCTGACTCTTTGTGACCCCATTTGGGATTTTCTTCGCAAAGATACTGGAATGATTTGCCATTTCCTTCTCCAGCTCAATTTACAAATGAGAAAACTGAGGCAAACAGGATTAAGTGACAAGCCCAGGTCACAGTTTCTGAAGCTACAGTAGATCTTAGGAAGATGAGTATTTCTGATTCCAAGTCTTACACTTTATCTGTTGTGCCACCTAGCTGCCCCTATGAAATATGTTAAGTCACGTCCAATTCTTTGTGACTCTGTGGACCATAGCACACTGTTAGGGGATTTTATTGGCAAATATGCCAGAGGTTTGTCAGTTCTTCCTCTAGTGGACTGAGGCAAACAGATGTTAAGTGACTTGCTGGGGGGTCACACAGGTAGTAAATATCTAGGTGGGATTTGAACTCAGATCTTCTGTACCCAAGATGCAGCTCTTTATCCTTTGAGTCACCTTGCCACTGCTTATCTAAGTGTTCACAAGCTCTCCCTTTTTAACATGTTGTAGAAGCCAAGATCACTGAGCTAAAATGTTCAGATACCATCTTCTTCCTTTAGTTTAAAAACAAGGACTTTTACTCTTTGGTTGGGTGGCACCTTTTCCATTCATTCTCCAAAAGCTTTCAAAATACATAGTCAGTAGCTTTGGAATCATACCTGTCATTTCTTTCAGTATCCTGATCTTTTTGATTTGAACCCACTGAGGGTGACCATGATTTTCCTATTATCCTTCTACTTCTGGATTTCAAATTGCTGTTAAATATTCTTGCTTCATCCTTTCTAGTCAGAAGATCTTTTTTCCTGGCCAGAGGAAAAAGAAGCAATATAAAGGAGGAGCAACAATTCTTTCTCTCCATCACGCATTGATGTCCACGCCAATGAGTGGGCTTTAACCCTTTTTAGATATTATTTTTGCCCCCAACATTAAGAAAAAATGTTTTTCTTGTCCTTAAGATTTATCAGCTGCCCCATTTTATTCTCTATTGGATTTCAAAAGAAATATCTGAAAGGTCATTCTGATCCTAACTGGTAAATATATAAACAAATAAGCTCCTTAAGTAAGATTCTTTGTATAATCGGAGATCTGTTAAGGAACCCAGTGGGTACCTAGCTCAATTCATAGCTGAACAAGAGTCTTCTCTCTAGAAATCCCAATAAGGGATCACACAGGCTTCACTTCAAGACCTTGAACCACCACGCCTCAAGGCACTTTGGGGATAGCTCTAATTGTTTAGAAGTTTTCTCTGACATCATTTTTGATTATTATGTATCTCAGTTCAATATGTGGCTGTATATGCTTATTGGAAGGATGCTTCCTTTCTAATTAAATTAATTCTAAGACGAACAAATGTTTTATACCAAAGTACAGAACCATCTTTGGAAGGATAACAGTAATAAAATATTAGTCAATTATGATCTAGATTTCTTCGGTGAAACGGTTATATCTCTCCTGTCATTTAAAAAATGAAATCTCTTGGTGGGCAACATAGACCTTAAAACAGATGACCAACTAATCATAACTGTTCATGAGACTGGGACGAAATCTCCCATAAAACAGAAGCAGATAGCAGAGTGGATTAAGAACCATAATCCTACAATATGTTATTTACAAGAAACACATTTGAAGCAGGGGGATACACACAGAGTAAAGGTAAAATGCTGGAGCAGAATCTATTATGCTTCAGATAAAGTAAAAAGCAGTGGTAACAATTCTGATTTCAGACAAAACAAAACCAAAAATATATCTAATTAAAAGAATTAAGGAAGGAAACTATATCCTACTAAAAAGAGAAGTTACAGGAGTTGTAGGAAGAAATAGAAAATAAAACTATATTAGTGGGGAACTTCAACTAGATAGAACTAGATAAATCTAACCACAAAATAAACAAGAAAGAAGTTAAGGAGATGAATAGAATTTTAGAAATATTAGATATGGTTGACCTGTGGAGAAAATTAAATAGGGATAGAAATACCTTTTTCTCAGTGGTACATGGCACCTACACAAAAATTGACCCTGTATTAGGGCATATAGACCTCACAGTCCAATGCAGAAAGGCAGCAATATTAAATGCATTCTTTTCATATCATGATGCAATAAAAATTACATTACTAAAGATCCATGGAAAGATAGACTAAAAATTAATGGGAAATTGAATAATCTAATCCTAAAGAATTAATTGGTCAAAAAAACCCAAATCATAGAAACAACCAATAACCTGATCCTAGAGAATGGCAACAATGAGACAACAACTTAAGGGACACAGTGAAAGCAGTTCTTAGGAGAAGTTTTATATCTCTAAATGCTTACAAGAATAAAACAGAAGAAGAGGAGATCAATGAATTAGGCATACAACTAAAAAAAGTTAGAAAATAACAAATTAAAAATGTCTAATTAAATACCAAATTAGTAATTTTGAAAACCAAAAGAGAGATTAATAAAACTGAAATTAAGAAAACTATTGAACTAATAAATAAATAAGCACTAGTTTTATGAAAACCCCAACAAAAATGGATAAAGCTTTGGTTAATTTGATTAAACAAAAGAAAGAAGAAAACCAAATTGCCAGCAGCAAAAATGAAGACAGTGAATTCACCGCCAATGAAGAGGAGATCAAAACAATAATTAGGAGCTATTATACCCAACTGTGTGTGAATAAATTTGAAAATCTTAGTGAAATGGACAAATATTACCAAAATATAAATTGCCCAGATTAATAGAAGAGGAAATAAACATCTTATACAGCTGCATTTCAGAAAAAAGAAATTGAACAAGCCATCAATGAACTCTCTATGAAAAAATCTCCAGGGCCAGATGGATTTATAAGCAAATTCTATCAAACATTTAAAGAACAATTAATTCCAATACTTTATAGATTATTTGGGAAAATTGGAGAAGAAGGAGTCCCAGCAAATTATTTTTATGATACAAATATGGTACTGATACCTTAAACCAGGAAGAGCCAATAAAGAGAAAGAAAATTATAGACCAATTTTCCCTAATGAATATAGATGCAAAAATTTTAAATTAAATATTAGTAAAGAGACTACAGCAATTTATCTCAGGGATAACACCCTATGACCAGGTAGGATTTAGACTAGGAATGCAAGGTTGATTCAATATTAGGAAAACTAACAGCATAATTGACTATATCAACAAAACTAACAGAAATCATACGATTATCTCAATAGATGCAGAAAAAGCACTTGACAATACACATTATTAAAACATTAGAGAGCACAGGAATAAATGAAATCTTCCTTAAAATGATAGGTAGCATCTATCTAAAACCATCAGCAAGCATTATATGCAATGGGGATAAGCTAGAAGCATTTCCAATAAGATCAGGGGTGAAACAAGGATGTCCATTATCTCCACTGTTACTCAATATTGTACTAGAAGTGTTAGGATTAGCAATAAGAGAAGAAAGAGAAATGGAAAGAACTAGAATAGGCAAAGAAGAAACAAAGCTATCACTCTTTTTAGATGATATGACAGTATACTTAGAGAATCCTAGAAAATGAAGTGAACAATTACTTGAAATAAATAACTTTAGCAAAGATGCAGGATATAACACAAACCCACACAGAGGTGGCTAGGTGGTGCAGTGAATGGAGCACCAGCCCTGGAGTTAGGAGGACCTGAGTTCAAATCTGGCCTCAGACATTTGACATTTAACTAGCTGCATGACCTTGGGTAAGTCACTTAACTCAAACTGCCTTGCCTTTCCCCCTCTAAAAAGCAAAAAAACTCTACATAAATCACTGGCATTTCTGTATAAAACTAATAAAGCTCAACAGCAAGAGATAGAAAGAGAAATTCCATTTAAAATTACTGTAGACATTATAAAATATTTGGGAGTCTACCTGCCAAAACAAACTCAGTAATTATATGAACACAATTACAAAACATTTTTCACACAAATAAAGTCATACCTAAATAACTGGAAAAATCTGTCCAAGGGTAGGTGTCATGCCATGCATAAGCAGGTTCCCAAAAGAATGCTAATATGAACAGCTTTTAAAGTTCTGATTACACATTATAGTGAATGCTCCACTTATTCTATAACAAATCAAGGCAAACATTCACAACAAATCACAATATAATATTCACAACATTACATCTTATCACAGGAGGTAACAATCTAGTGTTTACAACAGCTTAACGTTAGAATGGCCACATAGTTTTCACCAAAGTGGTCACAGTATTAAGAACAAAGAACAAAAGAATAATCATCTGATATGCCTAAGGAGGTTTGCCTCCTCACTCAGTCATTCAGCCATTTCACAATACAATAATCAATCTTCCACTCACGGGGCAATCATAGATGAACTTTAATCAGTCACTTATCTAGCGATCAGTCTTAGTTACTAAGGGTTAAGTATCTGCTCACTTGACATAACAAAAATGGGTCTTCGAATTTAAATTAATTACCATTACAGTAGGTCAAGCTAATATAATAAAAATGACAGTTCTACCTAAATTAAATTACTTGTTCAGTGCCATACCAAAAAAACTATCAAAAATTATTTTATACAGCTAGAAAAAACAATAACAAAATTCATCTGGAAGAACAAAAGTTCCAGAATATTAGGGAATTAATAAAAATAAATGCAAGGGAAGGTGACCTAGCTGTACCAGATCTTAAATTGTATTAAAAAGCAGCAATCATCAAAACTACTTGGTACTGGCTAAGAAATAGAGTGGTGGATCAGTGCAATAGGTTAGGTTTGCAAGACACAACAATTAGTGACTATAGTAATCTACTGTTTGATAAATGCAAAGACTCCAGCTTCTGGAAAAATAACTCGCTTTTTGACAAAAACTGCCAGGAAAACTGGGAAATAGTATAGCAAAAACTATGTATAGACTAACATATTATACCCTATATCAAGATAAAGTCAAAATTGGTACATGATTTAGATGTAAAGACTGATACTATAAGCAAACTGGAAGAGCAAGGAATACTTTACCTATCTGATCAATGGAGAATGAAAGAATTTATGATTAAACAAGATAGAGAACATTATGAAACGTAAAATGGATTATTTTGATTATATTACATTGAAAAGGTTTTGCACAAACAAAGCCAATGCAACCAATATCAGAAGGGAAGCAGAAATCTGAGAAACAATTTTTTATTGCCAGTGTCTCTGACAAAGACCTCATTTCTAAAATATGTAGAGAACTGAGTTGAATTTCTAGGAATAGAAGTTATTCCCCAATTGATAAATAGTCAAACAATATGAACAGGCAGTTTTCAGAGGAAGAAATTAAAGCCATCTATAGTCATAGGAAAAAATGTTCTAAATCACTATCAATTAGAGAAACGCAAATCAAAACAACTCTTAGGTACCATATTACACCTATCGGATTGAGTAACATGACAAACAAGAAAATGATAAATATTGAGGAAGATGTGGGAAAACTGGAACACTAATGCACGGTTGGTGGAGTTGTGGCCTGATCCAACCATTCTGGAGGTTATGCCCAAAGGGCTATAAAAATGTATATACCCTTTTATACAACAATACTACTTCTAGGACTGTATCCCAAAGATATTGTAACCATTGTGAAAAGGACACATATGTATGAAAATATTTATAGCAGCTCTCCTTTTGGCAGCAAAGAATTGGAAATTAAGGTGATGTATTTCATTTGGGGAATGGCTAAACAAACTGTAGATATGAATGTAATAGAATACCATTATACTATAAGCAATGATGAACAGGGGGACTTCAGAAAAACCTAGAAAGACTCACATGGACTGATGTTGAGTGAAATGAGCAGAACCAGGACAACGTAGTGCAAAGTAATAGGCCCACCGTATGATGACTGACTGTGATAGACTTAGTTCTCAGCAATGCAAGGATCTAAGACAACTTCAAAAGACACATGATGGAAAATGCTATCCACATCCAGATAAAGAACTTGGGAGTCTGAATGCAGATGGAAGCATACTATTTGCTCTTCTTTTCTTTTGTAATTTTGTTTTGTTTCTCGTTTCTTGTGGTTCTTCCCATTAGCTCTAATTCTTCTTTGTATCATGACTAATGTGAAAATATGTTTAACAGGAATGTATAAGTAGAGCCTCTATCAGATTGTATGCCTTCTTGTGGAGGGGGGAGGACAGGATGGGGTAGAAAATTCAAAACAAATCATATATATATATATATATATATATATATATATATATATATATATATATATATAAAAATGTCTTCAGTCACCTCAAAATCAGAATTAAGAAAAAAAACAATGTGTGCAGATAACAGTGGTTCTCAACCTTCCTAATGCAGTGACCCTTTAATACAGTTCCTCATGTTGTAGTGACCCCCAACCATAAAATTATTTTTGTTGCTACTTCCTAACTGTAATTTTGCTACTGTTATGAGCCTATCTGATATGCAGGATGGATTTTCATTGTTACAAACTAAACATAATCCACAGGTTGAGAACCACTGTTTTATAATTTCCCATTAATCCATCAATTTATTTAACTATGTCTTCTTTTTCCCCATATTTTCATTCTTGGTAAGATAATTTGCTGTATTAAACACAATTCAATGATTTGTTATATGATTTTAAATTTTCAAAAATGTAAAAACTAGCATATCTTAGCACCAAATGAAATATGATTTGGGGTAAGGGGAATGATAACAAGGATGTTATATCATTTACATGGGAAATGTTGGGACATGAAGGCTAATTGCACATGAAGACCAATATTTCGGCATCAGCAAAATGCCAACTGTGTAACAGATAGCTGTTCAATAATGGATACAGATCGTTATGAAGCATCTGCTTCTAATATCAACCAAATATTTTTTCACTTGAGCATCCCAGCTTCTACTCAATCTCTTGTATTGGGTCCCACTTAAAACCCCTTTCTAGAATCTTGAATGACGAATTTACCTCCATGGCTGCTTTACCATACCTTCAATCCCATAGAAGTTGTGCTAGGAATATCTTTCTTCTTAGAATCCCACAATAACTGAATTTGAGAAACTAGAAAGGACCTTAGTTGGTACCTAGTCCAATCCACACATGAACAGAATCCTCAGTAATCATTTCCAGTTTCTATCCAATGACTTCAAGGAGAGTTAACCAACTACCTCTCTATCTGGGGCATTCCACTTTCAGACACCTCGAATTGCTCCTTTGTTTTCTTGATAGCAAAGCCTAAACTATCCTCATTTACATTCTTTCTTCCATTGCTACTAGTTCTGTTCTTATATTAGGTTTCTCTCCACCAATACCACCACCCAATTTCCAGCTTAGAAACACTCTTTTCATGAGTACCTTGTCTACTGAACACCTGACGAAAGTTGTTTAGTTGACAGCCCTTCCAATGGCGATCTTTACTTTAATTTTAATGCTAATTTTAAAATTAATTATTTTAAATATCCATTATCTTGATGAAAGTTCACAACTCAGACATTTATCCCCATTGTATAGAGAGGAAAACTAAGGCTTAGAGATATAAAGTAACTTACCTAAAGTCACACAGTTGGGAAGTATTAGAGGTAAGATTTGAGCCCAAATCTTCCTGACCCCAAGTCTTACATTCTGTCTAGTACACCTCACGTTTCCTCAAATAAATTACATTAGGCAAGGAAAGATGTGAATTATTGTACTCTTATTTTTCTCCAGAAGTAGATTCTGGGAGAAAAAGTGTTGATTAGGGGAAGGGGAAAGAACCTAAATTTGAGAATTAGAAGAATCATGTCATATTCAGTGAATTTCCTCTTTATTTAAGCATTCACTAAGGTCTTAGAGTACAGCCACATTCCCAGAGTTAAGTTAAGTGAACAAGGATTTATTAAGCATCTGTTATGGCCTAGGTATTGGGCTGATTGGATACAACAAAAGGATATAACACATGGCAAAAACCAATCCTTGCTCTCAAAGGAACTCAGAGTCTAATGTAGGAGATAGCAGAGTGTACAAATGCCACACATACAGGACAAGTGGAGAGGAAAAGGCTTCTTACAAAAGTAGGTCTCTGGGAGAGACTTGAAGGAAATCACGGAAACCAGAGGAGAAGATCAGGAGGGAGAGGGTTCCAGGTATTGGGGCTGGAGATGAAAAAGGCAAAGAACAAGCAGTGACAATGACCAGAAGCAGGTAGAGTCTGGAATATTTCTCACATATTCAATAGAAACTTTTCAGATGGCTTGCTCCCCAATTTCATAGGCATCAAAAAGCAATTCAACTGTGCACAATTCTGCTGCTGGGGGAATTTTGTAAAGACAAGTCAGTAGTGAACGAATTTTGTAAACTTTGTGTGCACATTTCAGCCAATGTGGATGGAGATGGTAGAACAAAATGTCTTTTTACCTCAAAGGTATAATTTGGGATCTCATATTTATATGCAGAAAAATGGGAGGTATAATTAGCTAATTATACAATCAGCACTGTGGCTTCTGCTTCCTCAGCGGAGCCCAATGGAAAATTTGACCCTGAAATCCTTATCCATTTCAAATAGTCAGGAAAAAAACAACAAAGACAACTTCTAGCACATGGGTACCTTCCAATTATTAATATAATCAGGAAGGACACATATTTGGACTCAGATGTTCACATATGATACATTTAAAAATTATTAAATATTCTATTCTAATTATGAGGAAAAAGAAATTTCATCAATAAATTGGGGGCCTGGATTGTTTTCAAAAAGAGAAGTGGACCCCAAAGGGAAACTTCCTCTCCAGGAAAAAGATATAAAGTGAACACATTAGTCACTTTCATTTGGGAGAGAGAGGTGGTATAATACAGGTGGAAAATGAAGTATACTTCATCAGATACAGCTCTTGTGTTGATTTGTTTTATCAATTGTCCAATTTCCTTACAAAGGAGGGTTCAGGGTCAGGGTGGGGAGTTACCAGGAAATGAGAACAATATTAAAAGAAAAGCATTCATACAAATGTATATGTTTATAAACAAATATTCTGAGATAACTGGTGGTACAGTAGGTGGAGTTCTCGGTCTGGAGTCTGGAAGCTCTGAGTTCAAATGTGGTCTCATCCACTTAGTAGCCATGTGACATTGGGCAATCCATTAAAAAAAATCTATGTTTGCCTTAGTTTACTCAGTTGGAAAATGGGAATAATGACAGCAATTACCTCCCAGGGTTGTTGTAAGGATCAAAGGTGATGATATCTGTAAAGTGTTTGTCATAGTGCCAGGCACACAGTAGGTACAATATAAATGCTAGCTGCTATTATTTTAATTCTTATACCAATAAACAGTCCCTTTACATTTGAATAGCTCCTCTATGTAGAAATTTAACAATCTTGGATGACAACTTGGTAAACTGGCTAAATTCTCTAAACTCTTAATTTAATGATCCTTTCTTATTATGATATTACTTCATTTGCTATGATATAATACAACAAACATTTATTAAGCACCTAATGTGTGCCAGGCACTGTGCTAAGTGATGGGAATCCAAATAAGAAAAAGAAAGCCAATTTTGTCCTCAAGGAGTTTATAATCTAATGTGGGAAGTCACTACACAAAAGGGAGGGGAGAGGGAGTGTTGGAGGGTACCCAAGGAAAGGTACAATAAAGAAGAGGATGGACATGAAATCAAGCAGAGCAGCTGGTGGTAAATGAAAAGACGGCTTGGGATCAATTAGTGGTGGTACATTAATTAACAAGTACATATTCAGTACCACCCTGTGTCATTTGCTCTGGGGGATAGAAAAGAAGCTTGAGATATGGTTCCTACCATTAAGGAAGAGAAGTTGTACGGATGACATACATATCAGCATTCCAAGTATAATGTATGCATATTATAATTTTGGATGAGAGATATCAGTGGGGGTGAGAGTAGTAAGGGGCAGCTTTCTAGAAGGGGTGGTGGTTTGAAGAGTGGATAAAGCTAACTAGGATTTGGATATGGTGAGGGAAGCATAAATTCTTTATTTCAATAGTGGTGATTATACAAAATCTTGCCTAGGCAGATCAGGCGAGAGGCTATGAAAATGAATATGCCTTTTTCCTGTTTACTCAATGGTGTCTTTTCCCTATTCTTAGGAATGGCATGCATTTATTCCCCCTACCCCCACTTCTCCAGGCTCCATTAACCTGAAACCCCCAAGGATTTTGCATTAGTTTGGCTTCCCGAATGACTGCAGAATTCTGCTGAGAGCAGCGATTTGGTTTGTATCCACTACTTGAACTGTTCAGTATATGAAAACCAAATAATTTCCCTCCAAGTTTTCATGCTTGCAATTTATCTTTTAAGATCCCTTTGAAATTCAATGCACATTTTCAAGTGTGATTCCTATATATCATCTCGATGGGAGCATGGAGGTGAGGTCAGTATAACCCAAGGTCTAGAATGTTCTATCAGGATGGAAAGATTCTCAGGCCAGGCTTTGTGAAATACCATCATGAACCATGAGCTGACCTGCTTAACTGTAGCCTACTACTATGGAGAAGGAGAGGCACAATCACCAGAAGGCTGGCCACTTCCGAATAAACTGGACCCTAAAACACATGCAACGGACACAAATACAACATGGCCTTTAGTCTTGGTCATGTGGCTGATTCTCTATCACTTTTCCAGGGATAAAAGGGGTACAAAGTTGTTAGCAAGAATCAGATGATGCTTCTAATCTCTAAAAGCTCACAGTTTTAGCTCTGATATTCTCCTATTCCCTTTTTATGGCTGTAAAGCACAGAACACCATCACGTATGAGGAACTGAAATCACAAATGGCAGATGATTCAACAGACAATGGAAAGAGACCTGATGGGTACAAATAGACCACAGAATTGAACAATAATGACAGGCATGGAAGGGGGGGGTGCAAAAGTCATCATCATGTACAGTTTGGACAGGCAGAGAAGGTGGCATCATCATGTAGCAGGAATAATGTATGACATTACAAGAAGGCTAAGTGCTGCGGTCTCAGCTAGATAACATTAGGAAAACAAATGAACGTATGAACGAACAAACAAACCAAAGACTTCCCTTCCATTTGGTAGACACTCTGTATGATATTTATAGAATGGTTCAGATAAAATTCACAGAGGGTGAGGACTTGTGGAGGAGTTGTGATCTGTACCAGTGAAGGGAATAGTCAGATCAATAATAAAGATTCATTGAAGTATTCAAACTGATGGAGAAAAGATCTCAAAGCTAAAAGCATCATTGGTTCTATTTTGGAAAGATAAACTCTTACATCTGTGTCCATCTTCTTAAGTTAATGACCAGTGAAAACAAAGTCTGAGATGTAAAGACAATAAAATAGCTCCTCTCTACCACCAATTCTCACTATTTTAAATCCAGGCCGTTTTCAAGTATATTACTGAGAAAGTGCTTAGAAGAAATCTCATCTCTAGCTTCATGATAACATTGTGAATTTCTAAAGTTCCTATTTGCCTTTTTATTTCCAGAAAAAGTGCTCAACAGATGAATAATGTTATTTTAGAAAACAGATTGAATGCTCATTTTGTGTCCCAAATTTCAAACTTTCAATCTTTGGAGGCGAGGTGTTAAACATAATACCACTCCTACTTGGTAACATATTCAGGAAAAAGTACTAATTAGTTAGAGTATTCTTCATTCTTAAATTTCATGCTTTTGCAAAATACATCTAATTTGGTCTTTGGAAACATATCAATGGGTAGTCTCCATTATGGTACCTATCCCCATAAGAATCTGCCCAACAGAATTTTCCATTCTGTCTTTCAAACAGTCACCAGTATGATCCTGGCTTTGCAATGGAGAAAGTCAGCTTTAGGAATTAATTTGCTTATAAATCTGTTGAACTACGATGTCTACACCTAATAGGAAAATTTGTAACGGAATACATGTCAATTCTTTTGTGCATTTCTGCTCGCCTGTTTGAAGGTTGGAAAGAGAGTTTATAGAATATTAGTTTTATATGTATATATATATATCATCATTTATCAATATCTATGTACCAAAAGGGAAAAAAATACAAATGTCTCTGAAAACAATAAACCCAACTCGACTATGACATTTATTAGGCTTGTGTAACAGTCAATTTACAGTTGCTATTATGCTAATGATATATATTTTTTCAAACCTGCTTCTAAGAGGTTACCCAATTAGCCAATTACCCATCAAAATTGAGGTTGGATATTCAACATTCCAGTTAATTATCAGAAAAATAGTTTTCAGGGGTGTCAGCAGGAAATGAAGAAATGATGTGTTAGCTGAAGAACACAGACTAGAGTCTCTTCAAGGCCAAGGTCCATAATTTTTAATCACTCTCACAAACATTTCTTCTATTATTCTTGTACAAAAATTTATTAATCCTCAAATGCATTTCAATGTTTTTATATACTAGGGCTTTGTATTCTTACTATTAACTTTAGAAAAACTGGGAATTGATTTCTGCCTACAAGAGCACACAATGAATAATGAAGTCATTGCCCCCATAAGCACTAGCCCGCTGACAGATGATGAGGAAGTAGGCCCAGATCACCTTGAGTGGAAGTGTTGAGCTCCACTGAAATGAGAACAATGTATTATGGCATATCTAGAGATCCATGGTCCTAGGGTATGTAGCTCCTGAGAGTTTTCTATTTGGTATTTAAAAACCCAATGTATTTCACAGTAAACTACAGTGATTACAAAAAGCATATCAGCTCAAAAAGACATTTCTTAAAGTCTCCAAATGTATTAAGATAATGTTAACAATATTTACATGCTTTGAGTCAATAAACCCACATTTACAATGCCCCTCAATTAAATATAAAATATATTTTTTATTCGATGTGGATCAAAATTAGGTTGACATACACCATGGTGGGGGTGGGGGGGTGGGGAGGAAGGGGAAAAAAATCTGAAACTCCAGTGATTCTGGAACTGAATCTTGTAAAATGAAAGTAAACAAACAAGTCAAGAAAAAATTAGGTTGGCATAGAATGAATAAAATAAGGACAATGTTTTGCCACAGTTATTCTTCCAGATTACATTGTTAGTAACTGAATATTCACGGGTATTCATCTTTATACTCCAGTCACATTTTTGATTGAATAAGGCAAATGACTCCAAGTCAGCTGAAGCTCTGTTCCTAGATCTGAGTCAAAATGGCGAAGAATAGGATGAAAAATGAGACAGGAATTGACAAAAGATGTTATCACGGATTGGCTGCTGACCCAGAAGGATATACTGTGTAGTGCTGTGTCAAGATCTGGCTATTATTAGAGTTACTGCTATTTAATAGTCTGATGACATCCTGGATTTGGGGACTGAAAATTAGCTCGAGAGAAGGAAGCTGGGGCTTCTAGCCACCGTTGCAATCAACTTCAATGCTTCAGTGTCACGGAATACATACATACAGGAGTCTAGGTGAGAGCAGCCAAGTCACTTAAACTCCGGAGCTTTCGGTTTTCTCCTGTATATATTGGGGCTAAATCTGATGATGTTCAAGCTATGAAAATCTATGATTCCATGAGTGAAAATATGAAAATTGCTTTTTATAGATTTAATACCAGACAATTCAATCTTAGTTACAAAGCTGGGTTTAAGCACTTAGTGAGTACAAGATATACAAGTAGTGGGGTAGAGAGGGTAGTCAGAAAGACCTGGTTCATAGTCCACCTTTGACACTTAGCGGCCATGTGACTTTGGGTAAGTCATTCAATGTCTACATGCCCCAAGTAAGACATGAGAGATGAATAGGATCTGTGGTTTGTGTTGTGGGGAAGGAGGTTCCACACTGAGAGCTTTCCAAACTAAAGAAATCACAGATCCTTAAGTTAAAAAATCGTGCAAGGGCATATTACTAAGCACCGAGGATCCAAAGACATAAAGTAAAAGAGGTCTGGCCCTCCAGATACTCACATTCTAGTTAGGAATATAACATGTACACATAAAAGTAACTATAATTGGATGAACGAGAAATCAATACTAATTGGAGGGATTGGGGAAAGCTTTTCATAGGAGGTATCAATTGAACTAAGCCACTTAGGAAGCTAGGGATTCTAATAGGAAGAAGTGAGGAGGAAGCACTTTTCAGACCTTAGAGACAGTCTGTGGCAAAGGTATAGAAGTGAGAGAGGAATGTTGCATTCAACAAAAAAAAGTAACTGGAGTAAAATAACTAGCAAACAGTAATTAGTATCATGCTAGGTTGTTAGCTACATTCGAATGAGACTGTATATTTCTTAAGAACAGAAACTGCAGTTTCTCTAGTCTTTAACCCCTATATTTGAACGTCTCATGCATTAAATACACCTGCACGTTCCATGTCCAGATTGCATATGCCCTCATTGGCTATTCATTGACTATATGCACTCTTTCGATAGCTATAAATCACAGGAACTGGGGTCTACAGCCTGAAAAGAGAAGATTTAGAGGCACATGAGAGTTGTCTTTAAGTATTTCAAAAGCTATCATTCAGCAGAGGAACTGGACTTATTCTGTGTGGTCTCAGAAGGAAGAACCAGGAGCCATTTGTAGAAGTTACAGAGTGAGAGCTTTAGGTTGACTGTAGCTTCCTAATAATTATGGCTGATCCAAAGTGGGCTACCTGGGAGGGGGGGGATGCAGTTGATCAGCAACCTTGGCCATCACTAAAGGTCTGCCAGTGCAGACTGGTTGGGTAGAGGGCTATTCTTATCCAGTCCCAGCACAACTAGATGGCCTCTGAGGTCCCTTTCAACTTAAAGATCCTGTGATTCACTTATTAGAAAGAGTAAAACCAAAGCAGGTATGAGCAGGCAACGTGGTGATGTGGGAAGCTTTAAGGCTTTCTGAGAAAAGACAAGTCATCACTGTGTCATCAGCAGGGTGATAAGCATTCCTGAAGGTGGATTGTGAGGATTGCAAGAAGGATAATAGCAATGTCATATCTCTCTAAAGCTTCAAGTTCCCAATGTACTTTTCTCCAAGTGACCCTTTGAGTTGGGTAGGACATGAGTTGTTTGCCCCCTTTTACTCATGAGAGAATAGAGGGTGTGGCTTCCCTAGCATCAGAGCTGAGCCTGATGACCAGATCTTTGGATTAGTAGACCACATTGCTTCCTAGCATGTTAGATAAGTGGAAAGAGACTCAGGAGATCAACAGATGATCTCAGGGTACAATGGACAATTCTCGGGCCTCTCCCAATTATGTGCTATTTTTTTTGGAGGGGGAAAGCAGGGCAATTGGGGTTAAGTGATTTGCCTAAGGTCACACAGCTAGTAAATATCAAGTGTCTGAGGCTGCATTTGAACTCAGGTCCTCCTGACTCCAGGACTGCTGCTCTATTCACTGTGCCACCTAGCTGCCCCTATGTGCTATTGTTTAAAGAGTGAATCTAAACCTAAGCATTTGCAGGGTTCTGATACCAAGTCCCAGGCATAATATCTATTCTCTTCCCTTCCCTTCCCTTATCAATGACTCGTGTTCCTTAGACCTAAATAATCCCAGCAGCTATCCATCTCAGGGCTCCCATGACCAGCAAAAGAGTTTGTGGAAGAAAAATGCTACATGGGGCCAGAAGTGGGACATGTCTGAGATTTCTAAGCTGAGTCTGAAAGACTGCTTCTCCTCGGTCTAATTACTTGGATATTTCCCCCCTCAGAAATATATTTTTCCAAATCATGGTGGAGGAAAATCAGCAGCCACCTCTAACTTGAAGCTACATTCTAGGCAGAGAAAAAGAGTTTTTCCATTCTCTCATGCAGCCTCACCTAGAGCTACAAGGTCACAGCCTCCTGCTTCTTACATGAGACATTAAAAGCTTGGAAGGGTTTATTTTCCAAAATTTCTTCCCTCTTTTAACTGAAATTTTTCTGTTTTTATTTCAGCCTTTTTTTAAGAGCTTAATTTTATAATTTAATTTGTTTAATCAGAACAAAAGCTTTGGGGGTAATATTATTACTGATTTTGTGAGAAGTTCCTTATTAGACAGGAAGTGATGGATAGCTGGGATCCATATGAACCAAAATACAATGAAAAGAAATGGACTTTGTGCAGCAGCTTGAGAGATTTTGGGTATCCATAAGAAGGGCCTTCCCAACAAGAGCAAGGAAGCACTACAAAGGGAGCCTGTGGGCAGATGCAGATGCCAGAGGAGGCCAGGCTTGTGCAGAAGGCCCAGTCTGTAACTAACAGCATAGAGACAGAGACCTTTGGCCAGGGAACCTTACGTGAGAACAAGGTGGGGGATGGCAGCAACCTATGGACTAGGGAAGCACTTGGAGGCAAGGGAGGAAAAAGCAGTAGCAGGCCTGCTGAGGTTTCCAGGCTAGGGTTCAGAAAGGCCTAGCTTGGACTAGAGGAAGGGAAGAGAGGCCGGAGAGGCTGCCAGCAATTACACCAAAGGGGAGAGGCTTACAGCTATTACTTAGACGGCTAGGAACAAATTAATTAGATTCAAGGAACATTTATTACGTGCCTAGTAGGCACCTGGATGAAGCAGCTAGGTGTCTGCAGGTGACGCAGTGGATAGAGCACTGTGTCTGAAGTCCAGAAAATCTGAGTTCAAATGCCATTGTAGGCACTTATTAGCTACAAGACCTTGGGCAAACCACTCAGTCTCTCTGCCTCAGTTTCCTCAACAGTAAGATATTGTTGTGAAGATCACATGAGATAATATTGATAAAGTACATAGCCCAGTGCCTGGCATCTGTGCGAGCTGATGCACATGAAATATGACAAGGTATCCACCAGCTGGCCTTTTGGGTAGCAAGCAGCTTTAACTCTGCTGTTCTGGTGGTGTCCTAAGATGCATAACCATAACTAAATCTAGGTACAGCAAAGGTTAAAGTGAATAAGGTGGCTGAAATGTATGCCGTGCTCCTCATGGTCAACCTCCTTGATGCCATTCTGTGAAGAGTGCTCAGTGCCACTCCTGCTAATTCCTGAGGGAATGTGAAGATCTGTAATTGGTGACTCTCACCTTCCAGACTGGGCAAAGTGGTAGAAACAATGACTCAGTGGGATCATTTCAACTTAACTTAGTTTTTGTTAGAAAACAATTTGATGCTGGTGAACCACTGGTCAGTGGTTCACATAGGGCCTGCCACAGAGAATGCTTGTAGAACTGAATGGAATGGAGCACTTGGGGGAGAACAAAGGCATGTGTGGACAAGGAGGGAGCCTGTGAGTGACATTTGCTGGGATTTTCAGAAAGGCTTGGAAAAAAGATTTCTTGTCCAGCACCAGTGCGCTATTTTTTAAAGAGTCAACACAGGATTGGAAGTCAACGTGGAAACGAAAAATTATGGAAGTTTCTCCTCAGAATTGTTGCAAAAGCCAAGAAAGCAGCAAAGGGATTAGAAGAACAGTGAGTTCATGACAAGTTTTTGGAAAAAGGAGGAAATTAATGATCTGAACACCGGAACCTGGTGGGAAACCTGACCAAGCTTCTAGAAAGGGCTGGTGCTGAGGTGGCTGTTGGACTTCCAACCCAAACCTCCAGGGAAACTTGAAGACTGCTGCCCTGAAACTCTGGCAAAGGACTTTCCTAAAATATGGGGATGGAAAGGGGAAACTATAATGATTACAAAGAGACCACCAAGTAGACAAAAGTTGATGTAAGGAAGTAGAGCCAGCCAAGGCTTTGGGGAGAGTTCTGGTCTAGGGGTTAGTAAAAGGAGCATGTAGAAGGAGACATGAGGTATACTCGTGCCAGAGCACGAAGCACATAGCAGACTGTCTGGCAATGGTGAGAGCACTCCTCCAGCACATCAAAGGGGGAAGATGGAAAAGTCATTTGGGTAAATCTTGACTTAGAAATAAACTCTAACTGAATCGGCCACAGTGATTTTTTCAAAAATCAAGATTCTCCAAAATCAGGCCTGCCCAGGCAGACCTAAAAAGCTTACCATAAACATTTGGTGAGGTGTAGTTACGAGAGGCTTACTTGATAATAACAGTCAACTGTACTCCTATAGCACTCTAAGAGGCCCACAAAGTTTTATAGAGCTTCCACTCATTTGGTTCCCATGATAAGCCAGGGAGACAGGTATAAAGAGTATTATTATTTTACCCATTGGATGGTCAGATTAGGGAAGCAATGCTCAGATTGAATGAATTGTCACTAGTCCCACAGCTAGTCAGTGTTAGAGGTGAGATTAGAACACAGGTCTCTCCTGACTCTAACTCCAGTGGTTTTTGACCTACACTATCCTGCCACAGACTTCTATTTATTGACTCTCATAATGTTTAAAAGATGTACAAAATATGAGAGTGGACAAAACTGATGACAGTACTATAAAATGTGTATATGGGGGAAGATGATAACAAAGGCAAAGAAACATAAAAGAAAAGAAAGGGAGAAAATTCTACAGAGTGGAAGAGTTTGTCAGAGATCTTTGGCAAGGAGCCCCCATTTTGTTGCACTGGCTCTATCTTTTTTTTATCATTGGGGTGTACAGACCCAATTGGGAAGAAGACTCAGGGGGAACATGACAGCTGGGGAGTGATTACTTTGAGGTCCTTGAAGGAGGCAAGGAGGGAGCAAGTCCTTAAGGATCACAAGAAGTTCCCTAAAAGACAACTCTATAGAGACCAAGATTAGAGGATCCAAAAAACCAAAAAACAGAAAAGGAAGGTGACCATAAAGTCTAATGGAGAGAATAATTAACACAACATACAAAGTAAAGATAGTGGAAAAGGAAGCAACATGACCTGCGTTTTACAATGAGCCTATGATCACATCATATATGAAGCAAAGAAAGGTCAAGGGAATTAATGTGCTTTGGAGAAGGGCGGGGAACACTGGAAATGTGAAAACATCTGCTCGCACACTGTGCAACTGTAAAAGAATGTTGGCCAGGAAAGGATCTGGCCAGGGGAGAAAGAGATTAGGAAACCACATATATAAGGAAAGGGCATATGGGAGTGCCCTCCCCCATCCCGGACCTCAAACCACGCAAATAAGCAAATTATTTAGTGCTTAGGAAAATGAAAAAGTCAGCAAATTAGCCTTGAGGACAATGTATAGAGTCAGAGAAAGAAGGAGAAAAAGAAAGAATTTCAGCTTATAAAGAAAAATGTTAAACACCAACCAACAACAACAAAAAGGAACTTTGGTGCATGTGAAATTTTATTTTTTACTAGGCAAAGAAATGTATGCTTAAAAAGGAAAGCATTTAAATGTAAATATATTTTGCCAACCCAAACCCAAGGAATATCCTCCAGATACTAGGCTACTTGAACAAATAAATGAATAAACGAAAAAAGTACTTAATAAGCATCTATACGTGTCAAGCACTGTGTTAACTTTTAGGGATATAGATACAAAAGTGAGACGGTTCTTGGCTTCAAGGAGCTTATATTTTAATAAGGGCTGTTACTTGCTAAAAATGCCATCACTAAAGTATTTTGGAAGCCCGGGTCAAAAAAAGAAAGGAGTACAGAAAGTCCCACAGATTTTTGTATTTGTATGTAGGGACGTACTCAGTTTTCCAATATACAGAAGGCAGAAAAGTAAATGCATATGACAGAGTAATTAATGGCTTTTTCTAGACAAAAGAGGCAACAGTAGGAAAAGCAAAGTGGAGGCAATCATTGACAAAGAAATATGTATGCTGTAGCTAACAACAAAATATTCTAAAATGTCAAAAGCAGGAAAGAATAATTAGAAAGTTTATGAATCAGGATTCTATTTGTAGAGAATTTTGATTGTGAGGCATATTTTTTTAACTTAAGGAAAACCATACCTCTATTTAGTAGTGTCATTAATAGAAATTGCACACTCAGTCTGTGTCCCTGCTCTGAAATTATAGATGTTCTGATATGCAAACATATTTTCATCCCCTCCTAGGCATTCATAATTAATTAAAGCAGAACATCTATTTTTAGAACAAATGATTAACTTTGTGAGTAGAAATGAAAATATAACCCTAATTAATAATAGTCTGGCTACTATTCTTCCAGGTTGGAAAGGACTTCAGAGACCATCTGGTCTAATGACTGTCTTAGAAGGACTAGAACATTGCTAGCAAGTAGCCATCCAGGCTCCTCATGAAGACCTCAACTGAAGGGGTAGTCACCATTCCTAAGTCCATCTCTCAAGTAGAAAATGTAATATTGTTTTGGGACACAAGGCTCCTTTGAGTATCCCCCACTTGTGACCCCAGCCATATGTTATGGGACTAAGGACACAACGAGGCTAATAACTATGTCACAAAGAGCTGGCAAAGCTTCCAACAGAGGCTAGGCATCTCAGTGCCCAGTGTTCTAGTCTCAGTCTAGCTAAGTCTGGAAAGTTTGTCACCAGATCATGAATCTTTCTGGACATGCCAACTCACGTAACTCAAGTGCCCAAAGTGGTCAACACCTGGTTAGCTCAGGAAAGAAATTTAAGGAGGAAGACTGCAGTGAAAAGACACATCATGATTGTTTTTTAAAGTCTGCGTCATATCTTCCTGGGGAAAAAATCTTTTGAAACAGAATTCATTACAAAGGAAAGATAAATAAACACATGCATTCATGAATGTACACACACACATATACACATATATTCAGACATATACGCACTCACTACTGAAAGCAAAAGGATGACTTTAATGATCTCAAAAGATTGCTTCTAGGCTAGATTCATCTGGTAGTCTTTGATGTAACCAGGGCTAACTGAACAGGCAGCTGGCCCGGGTGTCCCAAAAGGTTAATCAGATGTGCAAACACTTCATCCATAGAGGATATAGATTTAAATTGGGGGATCTGAATCCCATTTTTAATTTGCATGCATTTAAGGTGCTGAATTATACCCCTGGGGCATTTGCCATCCCTGGGAAACAATTTAATTATATTTAGAATTTGGTTTAGAAATCTCTGTGGTATATTTAAAGGCATATTACTAAGCACATAATTAAACCTGTTCAGTGTGTATGTCAGCCCACTTCTAGAGAGTGGAATGCTTTTCATGGATGTTTGTTTCATTCCAGTACTATGCTGTGAGCCAGGGTCCCATCCTTAGAGGAAATATTCTTGAAAACCACATCCAGGTATTTTGCCTACAATAGTTCTTCTGGATTGAATAACAGTTTTCCACAATCACAGACTCTCTGAGGCAGAAGAGGGTTCAAAGGTCATCCAGTTAAACTTGTCTCTGCATGTTTACATGGCAAACTCCCTAGGAGCAGGGCTTGTTTTGTATTTATTTCTATAACCCAGACACCAAGTAATAAGCCTTGCACACCGCAAGTATTTAATAATTGATGAAGGACTGAAACAACTTGACCTGAAGACATCATTGGATCCTCCCAGCTCCCCAAAGTTTCTGAGTTTGCAAGCCTGGCTGTGGAGGAGAAAGACTTAAGATGCTCTCTGTCAAAGTCCTACCTAGTGAGGGTCACTGTGTCACAGCCGACAGAGGGACAGAACGGAGCCGTAGGTTCAAATTCCACATCTGCTCCTTCCTAGCTGGGTCACCCTGTTCGAGAGACTTAATTTCACAATTTTCTCTTTGGTAGAATGGGGATAATAATATATACTTCTCAGGTGTGCCATAAGGTTTAATGATAGAATGTATGCAAAGCACTTTGTCAATTTTCAAGCAGTGTAAAATTGTCATCAAGTAATGATTCCAGAATCATCAAGTAATGATTGGTCCAGTGATTTCAGGGGGTAAGGAAACTGTCAGCGCAGCTGGACACTCTGAAATTTCTACTCAGAGTTGCCACTCTGGGCAAATAAGAGGTGAAATGATGTGCCTAGGATCCCAAAGCCAGTTGTTTGGGTGTGTGCATGTACAAGTGCGTGTGTGCACATATGTGCATGTAGTGTGCATGCCTGTGCATGTGCGCATGCATGTGCGTGTGTGTGTGCGTAGGAGGCATGTTGAACCCAGATCTTCCTGGTTCTAAGGCTGCCACTCAATCCACACTGCTTCTCTAGTTATTGTCTAACTGGGTATAATAAATGGCAACTATTTTGAATCTGTCTGAGGAGGTCTAAGTACCAAACGATGCTCATTGGGAATATGCTCAGTAGTCCATGAACCCAAGAAGGTCGTGAAGATACGACAAAAATGAGGGTTAATGAAAAACTGTTCCCAGAATGCCTTTAGGGTTTCTAGGGCTACAAGTTAAATGTTATTTTACTTTTTAAAAATTTCAAATTAAGACTGACCATAGATCGACTTTAAGGAAACACCTTCAGATCATTCTGTTTATGTTAGATTTTTTTAAATTTTCCTCAAAGACAGTAGATCTTTACAAATTCTTGCATTTCTAAGTTTTTTCCCTGTGCTTTTTTTACACTTTTTTTACTCTTCTCAGATATTTTTTGTATTTGTTTATTTATTTAATGTTTTCATTAAGCAGCTGTCAAAGAAACAGATATTTAAGCAATGAAACCTATGAAATGCAAATCATTAAACAGCTGGTAAAAAAAAATCAGTTTCAAGGGTATAGATAGGCTAGGCAAAAACACATGGCCATAGGATTTAGTTGGACAATTGGAAACAAGAGAAGAGAACCAGTGGGATCCAGAGCAAAATGGGCCTTCTTTGAAAAGAATTTAGTCTCTCCCTTCTTTTTTCTAGGAAAGTTCGACTGATAAGAACCAGCTCAAAGGCAAACCCCCAAGAAGCGTTATTGGCCTTAGTCCAGCCCAAAGGGCTGTTAGACTCCTTAAACTTGTAATACTTAAAACAGCCTGGTGAGAACTGAACATACATGCTCAGAGGAAGAGAAAAGGCCTTCAAGGCCCAAAAGGGCTTGGAGGCTCTCAAAGATTCAGTGCTAATGACCCAAAACAAAACGATGCTAATAGCCATGTAGACACAAAGGAAATGCGTGAGCCAGCTGAGATTTGACAAAAGCAAGTAGAGATCAGAGTAATGAGAAACAAGGTCAAGTGAATAGAAAAGAATTCATCATCCTGGAAGAAAACTGCTCAGATCACTAGCCTAAGGAGTCTTAAGAACAATAAAAAAAGTATGTGTGCATGTTTATAGATGTATCCATATATGCGCATGTGTGCATGTATGTGTATTTTGTGTGAATGTCTATGTGCATGTATGTGTGTATACACATGTGTATACATGTGTGTGTTGGGGGCCAAAGAACAAGAAAAGAAGGGAGACAGCAGCTCCTAGGCTGGGTAGGGAACGTGATAAAAGACAACAGAGGAAAGGCAGACCAGCTATACTCTGGTATTTCTTCTATTTTCTCAGCCAAGGAATACTATCTGTGGATCAGGAAGAACAGAATAAATCTGGTTGAGGGAGAGTTGAGAAGGGGCCTATGAGGTATTTACCAGTTGAGGAAATCTCTCCTACCGACGCAGGTCACTACTTTCTTTGTAACACATGTATGCATACATTTACCACACACACAATATGTACATTTGCATATACATGTGTGGGCATACATGTGTGCATAGAAATAGAGAAATTCCTAAAAATAAATGCAGATACATACATATAGGAGAAGAGGATCCCAGCTCCCCTCCTCCTGTTGTGCATGTCCCCTGAGGGAAGGCAGCAAGGGACCTGGATGACTTCCACGTGTCCCAATTCAATCATGGCCCAGGCTATGAAACTTCTACCTTTTGCTGCCCCACCTGATCTCCAGTCTCAGGGGAAAAGAAGAACAAGAGGTACCTTCTTTCTGTTGCTGTGTGTGTCCCCCAAAGGAGCAATCTGTAAGAGCCATCTGTACTAGCACAAGGCAACTTCTATCTATCTCCTGCTTCTACCTACTGCCTGCAAATGTGCCTCTGTCCTGCCTATCGTCAACTTGATCCTTCTTTCCCTACTAACTATTGTTCGATTGATGTTCCTCCTGCCCATTGTCGCTAAACTCTTAAAAGCCCAACTCTAATAAGTGCCTCCCCTTTCCTTTCACTCTCTTCTTAACTCCTCACAATTTGGCTTCTAGTCTCATCATTCAAGTGAAACGCCAATGGTTTCTTAATAGCCAAATCTAATGGCCCCTTCTCCATCCTCATTCTTCTTTGGCCCTGTTGATCACCATCTTCTCCTTGCTTTTCTCCTCTCTCTCTCTCCTGGTTCTCTTCTTATCAGACCATTCCTTCTCAGACTCCTTGGCCTAATTGTTCTCCAGCTCATACCCTCTAACCATAGGCTGCCTGAACCCTTTTATCTTCTCTGTCTTCCTTTGCTAATCTCCTCAGCTTTCATGGATTTAATTACCATTTCTAAGATGATGATTTTCCAATCTGCCTGTCTTCTTATAACATCTATGCTGACCTCTAAGAGCATACAACTGCCTATCAGACATCTCACACTGGGTATCCTGTAAACATGCTAAAGTCAACATGTTCAGAACTGAACTCATGATCTTTTCCCCTTTCTTCCCAGTCCTAACTTCCATATTGCTGTAGAGGGCAATGCCATCCTCCCAGTTCCTCAAGCTTGCAACTTTGGTGCCATCTTTGACTTCTCACTGTTTCTCACTCCCCCATATGCAATCTATCAATAAGGCTGTTGATTTCACCATTGCAATGGTCCTCAAATATGTAGCCTTCTCCCCTAGTGCAATAGTTTGCTGGTAGGTGTGACTGCCTCAAATCTCTCCCGACTCCAAACCATCTTCCACTGAGCCATGAAAATGATTTTCCTAAATCCCCTGCCACATTCAAAAAATACAATGGTTGTCAATTGCCTCTAGGATCAAATACAAAATGCTCTCTTTGGCATTTAAATCCCTTCATAACCTAGCCCCCTTCTTCCACATGCAAAACGCTCTATCTCTGAGTCCCAATAATTTTCATTAGCTATCCTCCATGCCTGGAATGCTCTCTATCCTCAACTTCACCTACTGGCTTCCTCCAAATCCCAATTAAAACCTCATCTCGTGCAGGAAACTATAACCTCTCTTGATGTTAGGGCCTTCTCTCTTTTAATTCTTCCCTATTCATCCTGTATATAGTTTGTTTGTATAGATTTGTTTACTTGTTGTCTCCCCTATTACACTGTGAGCTCCTTGAGAGCAGGGACTACCTTTTGCCTGTTTTAATATCTCTAGTGCTTAGCACAGTGCTTGGTACATAGTGGGCACTTAATAAATGTTTGCTGACTGACCTATGCACCTGTGTAACTGTAATGAGCTCAATTAAGTCAATTCACCAGTTTGGCTAGCTACATGCCAGGTTTCTAATGTAAGTGGCATATTCTATTGTATCAGATAACTGAGGTGCTGTGGTCTTTTTTTTGGTCTTTTTGGAGGGTGGAAGGCAGGGAAATTGGGCTTAAGTGACTTGCCCAAGGTCACACAGCTAGTGTCAAGTGACTGAGGCTGTATTTGAACTCAGGTCCTCCTGACTCCAGGACCAGTATTCTACTCACTATGCCACCTAGCTGCCCCACTGTGATCTTTTTAAAGAGTTTGGAGAATAAAAGAAGTACTAAGGGACTAGAGATGGCTGTATGGTAATTTTTGTGACTGGGGAATCTGTAAATCTAATACAAGTTTTTGAAGGAAATGGTAAAGCTATCTAAGGAAGAGGGGTTGTAGGAACCAAGGAAGATAAGATTAGTAATGATCTGATTGGTGAAGAGCATTCTTATGAGGGACATGATAGCTGGCTTTGAATTAGTGAAGTAGTGGAATTGAGATTAGATTTCTTTTTTGGCCTAAGGGAAGATCTACAAAAAATGATTAGATATTGAAGCAAAGCAGATTTGTCCTCCTCTCAACCAGTCAATGACAGTCAAAAGTGGGTCACCTTGGAAGGAAGTAGATTCTTCTTTAGTGGACGTCTTTTAGTGGAGCCTAGATGAACACTGATAGAATATGTTGTAGAAAAAATTCTTGCTCAACCAGTGGTTGAAACAGATAATCTTTTCTACCTCTTCCAGGTCTAAAATTCTGTGATATGCTGGCTACCATTTTGTTCTCTCTTTTTCCTTGTATCTAAGTCTTTGTTTCCCTACCTCCCCACCCCAACAGTCTTAATTCCTGGTACTAATAGGAAAGGAGGGCAAGGGGGAGTCTCAGAAGACAGCACATAAAGGGCAGGATGTATTTGCCTTGTCCATGGGTGTATGGGGCAGAAGGGAGGGAGAAAATCTGGAACTCAAAGATTTTTTAAATGAATGTTAAAATCGCTTTTACATGTAATTGGAGAAAAATAATATATTAAATGAAAATGTATAAAAGAGAACCAGAAGGACAAGAAAGCCAAGAGAAGAAAGAATAGGGAAAGAAGGGAAAAAGACAACAGTGGTTACCAATGCTTAATGATGTACAGAGCTCAAGGGGGAGGAGGGCTGAGAAGAATATAATCATATTTGAGAGTTTATCCAATCATAAGATTTGCAGCTGGAAGAGACCTCAGAGGTCCTCTCTTTCAACTTTCTCATTTTGCAGATGGGGTAAAAGATCCAGGAAGGATCTTGGAACTTGCCTAAGGATGTACAGATAATGGAAATCAGAGACAAGATTTGAATCCAGGTCCTCTTAAGAGATCCTAGGCAAACGTTAGGGAATGCTGTTTCCTTAGTCTTCTCTGCTTTTTTCTTAGTTCTTCTAATTCCTACACAAGTCCTTATTCTTACTCTTTCTTGCATATTTCATACTTATACAAAAATGGCACCTATTAACAGTAACGTTCAAAATGGACAAAGTATTCTTGGTCTCAAAATTCATTTCTAGGTCTTCTGAGAGACTAGAACAAAATGTGATACTTATGGTCAGAGTAAGGGGTTTGGACGGAGCTCCCAAATAGAGGTTTTTAAACTACATATGATTAGATTTCATACTGTATTTTTTAAAAAAATCCTTTTTGTCTGCAAATGGATTCCTCTGAGATCATTATGTCCTCCATTAGAAATTCTTAGATTCTGATCTCGTTACAAATAACATTTCTGATATCCCTGAAGAGAAAAAGGCTATAGTGTAATTTGAGAAAGGGGAAAAAAACAGAAAGATAAAACGTAGTTAATGAAGTAATTTGGAAACAATTTCCTTTAAATGTCATTAGTAATGTTTTGTCATTTATGCATCTTTACAGCAACATGCACAGAAACAAATACCTTTCTCTATTTTCTTTCCAGATTACTTTTCCTTGAAAACTGGGGTTGGATAATCCAGGGGGTTTTTACTTTAAATGACCCTTGACCTGTATACTATCCCCACCCTGAAAGAGAGGGGGTCAGCCGGAGAACCTTTACCCCACTGTGTGTACTCCCAGCTCAAGGAAGTACTCTAAAGTACCCACAAACCAGAAGAAAACGGACATTTCTGATCCTTAGGTAACTATTCAAGGTATCAGGCAATATTGAATTTTATAAAATATTAATGAAACCAAAGGAGAGATGACAGCCTCTCTTTATCACCGAGCTCTTTATCAGTGATCTACACAGAAGTTCCACTTGCCTAATACTTTTAAAGTGCAAATCACAGAGTTGGTACAGTGGTGAGGTATCCTTGTGGCAGAGTAAGGGACTTGAGCAACCTGGCCACGTGCTAGGAGCGTCCCTCTGCTAAAATACTCTTCATGTGCCTTGTTGACATGTTTAGTTCTCAGAATGATGAGGAACAGTAAGGAGAAATGTTCAAGTGGACTTAATTTGTACATGGAAAAACTGGTCAGTGAGTTGGAAGTAACAGCAACCTCAGGAAACAGTGATACTATCATCTTTGAATTCATGAAAGGATAAGGAAGAAAATGCAGAGCATACTCAACTCTGTAGCATAGACTTTAAGAATGCAGAGTTCAAACATTTAGGGGAAAGTAGGTAAGATCCTCAGGTCTGAGACTCTCCAAATGGAAGACGACTCAAGACGGACAGGAAGACATGAACAATGAAATTCTGATAACATGGTGCCACCATGAATGATCCTAATGAAGAAGCAAAAGCAAAAGAGCTACAGAAAATAATGTGGTTACATGGGAAATTCTCTCATGAGCTTCCTAATAAAAGAGAGGAGAGACACATAACCAAGGAGGAAGAACAAAGATTGCCACGGCTCTGTGAGAATAACGTATGTTAGGAAAATACCAGCTGTCCTCTTAGAATTGGCTTTTCAGTCCTCTGGATCTTATTAGAAGCAGTTAGGTGGCACAGTAGAGAGTGTTGGGCCTGGAGTAAGAAGGACCTGAATTCAAATCCAACCTTAGACACTTATTAACTGTACGACCTTGGGCAAGTCACTTAAGTTCTGCCTCAGTTTGTTCAACTGTAAAATGGGGACAATAACACCACCTACATCCTAAGGTTGCTGTGAGGATAAAAAGAGGCCCATCGTGCTCAGCACTGTGCTTAGCAAATAGTAGGCACTATATAAATGCTAGTTATCATTATTGTTGCAATAATAACTATTATACAAGTCTGTAAAAAATTTTTGTGTTTTTTCCCATGTGGTAAAATTGTAATGATAGGGTTCTGAGAGACGGTTCATCTAGAGCAGTGGTTCTCAACCTTCCTAATGCCGTGACCCTTTAATATTGGTATGTGGGCATATCTGCATGTGGGCAGATCCACCTTGATACCAATAGAGGAGCAATGTCTCGTTTCCTAAGACCATTGGAAATATGTGTTTTCCTATGGTCTTAGGTGACCCCTGTGAAAGGGTCATTCAACCCCAAAAGGGGTCATGACCCACAGGTTGAGAACTGCTGATCTAGAGGCACCTGAGTGACACTGAGTCATAGAAGAGTACCGGGAGAAGGAGGTAGGCTGGCAACCTGCTATCAAATACCTCTTTCAGTTCATACAACTAGCTGAGAGTTGGAGGCATCCCTCAGTGAGGAAGTAAGAACTTAGAAACAAACAAGGGATGTGAGTTTTGAAACAGGAAGAGAAGGAAGTCTACTCTCGTTATGTGAAGGGATGAGCTATAATGCAAAAGAGTGAGCCACAGGGCTAAAATGACTGGTACTGTCCAAGCCAACATTTTTTATCAATGACATGAATGAAGTTGTAGACGTCATGCTTATCAAATTTGATTATGACACAGTGCCTGGAAGTATAGTTAATCAACTAGGTGCCAGAATTAGAGTTTTTGAATCTCTTCAGGCTAGACAAATGGACCAAACTTAATGAGAAGAAATGCAATTAAGATAAATGTAAAGTCCCATATTTAGGGTAAGAAAGTCAACTATACAACTACAGGAACAAGTTTAATGGCAGTTCGTATGAAAAAAGACACAGAGATATGAGATGAGCAACTAAAAACATATAACCAATGCTGAAAAGTAATTCTGCTTTCTTTCAGGACCACCTATAAATCCATTCAGTAACAGAGATTATCTTACTAATAGCCTTTTGTCCCAACCTGTGATTTCATCAATATAAATAACTCTAGATGAGGAAAATTTCTCTATCCAATGCTGATCAATGACAGTCTTATGCAATTAGTAGTCTTAGAGACTAGGTCATGCATGTTGGAGGCCATCTTAAACTCAGCCCTTCCTAACTTTAAGGTTGGCCTTCTTTTCACCATATGATGCTCTTTCCTATTAATAGTTGAATAGTCTACAATACTGCTTGCCTTCTACTGAAAAGTCTTTTCATTATATCTATGGATTTCAGATAATCCTTTTCCCCAAAGAAGAAAAATGTTCAATGTCTCAGTGGGAACTAATTTAGCATAATTTAAATTTGTAAGTTAGAAACTGGACAGCTATATCAGAATGTTTTGTTTTATTTTTATTTTGTAGAAACTAACCATGATTTTATGGCTGTGGTTACCTGATATAAAAATAAAAATAATTGTTTTTGAAACAATCAGGATTCAAAATGATTATGTTGGACTACAATGCCAGACTACCATGAACAAAAAATTATTCAACAGAGATTGCATTAAAGTCTTATTTTAAAATGAAAAATAATCAATGACAACTAGAAGGGGATCTGAAATAATGGTGAATTCATGTTCAAAAAGACCCGGGGGGCTCAATGCCAAAAGATGTGAATAGTCAATGTTGGAAGGGTTGTGGAAAGATTGGTACATTAAATGCATGGCTGTCAGAACTGTGAATCGATCCAGCTATTCTAGAAATCAACCTGGAAGTTAACTAAGAAAGTGACAAAATATCCATATCCTTTGATTTAGGGATCCCACTGCTAGGCATATGCTCTAAGAAGGCTGATAATAAGAAAGGCCTCATATACACCAAAATACATATAGCGACCCTTTTTGTAGTTGCAAAGAACTAGAAACCAAGTAGGTGCCCATTAACTGGGGAAGAGAGAAACTCTAGTATGTGAATGTGCCAAAATGACAAGATCCTGGATCCTTTGAAGCATCAAAATAATAAAGAACTTGCTAATACTAGTCTAATTATAATCTTGGTCTTCCTAATTATAAACTTGGTCTTCAGTTCCATCTACTGCACAAATCCTTCCTTTATGGCTACCAGTTATTCGAGTTCTCTCCCTCCTCATGTACTTGTCTTTATCTTTATCTACATATAGATAGAGATACATCTATCTACATATAGATACATCTTTATCTTCAGACATATTCCCCCTCTGTTTCTGTCTCTGTCTCTCTTCCTCCCCACCCCCCAGCAGTACATTCTTAAGGCCACTGTCTTATTTTTTACCTTGGTAACACTAGTAACTAGCACAGTACCTTGCACATAATAGACACTTTAAAGATGTAGTTTAAGTTGAATTTCATTTTCTTGAAGACTAGCAATTTCCCTGCCATTGATTCTAAAAATCAGTTCATTCAGGAAGAGGACACCAGTTGGGATTAAGAAAGAGAGTCTACCTTACACTCATCACATGGGAAAAGTTAACAAAAATGACTCATATGAATGTTAATTCCCAATATTTCATGTACAAATGATAACCCTACACTTTCCATCAACAGCTCTGTTTGGTTTCAGCTGCATGGAACATCATGTGCACGTACTGGGCATCGGCTTCCTTTTGTGTATTGTCTCCCCCATTAGATAGTAAGTTCCTTGAGGTGAGGAGCTATGTCTTTTTCTTCTTTTGGAGTCCCATGTTTCTTAAAGAAGGGAATAGGCATTTTGATAGCACCCCCTAGAGCTATTAAAAATATGATCTCACTTCACCCTCCCAAGAACCCTGTGAGACAGGTGCTATTATCAGTCTTGTTTTACAGGTTCAAAAACCTGAGTAAAACCTGCATGATTTATTTAGGGTCACACAGCTAGGAATTAGGGGATTGGTTCAAATCTGAGGCAGGATTAGAACTCAAGTCTTTCTGACTGTAGAACTAGGACTTTATCCATTGTGCTACCAGCTGATTCAGAATTAGTCATACTAATACACTGATGGTATAGCTGTGGATTGGTCCAGTTACCCTGGAAAGCAATTTGCAAGTATTTACAAAAAGCCATTAAGTTGTGCATTACCTTTGACCTAGTAATACCACCGCTCATTATGCACCCCCCAAAACCAAAGCAAATAGAGAAAGGATCCATTTGTACAAAAATGGAGTATCTCTTACCAAAGTAACAAAAAGCTGGAAACTAAGAGAATTCCCATCTATTGAAGCATGACTAAATAAGCTTTAGCATATTAATTAATGGGTAATATTGTACCATAAGAAATTATAAAATGGATAGTTTCAGAGGAAATTAGGAAGACTTTAGAATGCTGATCAATGCAATGACAAATCAGACTTTTTGACAAGCTGATCAGACAAATCAGCTAGTTACCACCTGCCACAGAGGTAAGAGATTCAAACAGAATGGGACGAACATTTTAGGATACGGCCAATGAGGGAATTTAAAAAATTTGACAGTTCAGATTTATTATAAGGGCTTTCTTTTTATTACTGCTTATTTGGAAGGGGAAACAGGAGAGAAAGAAAATAAATACTTATTATTCAGGAAAAAAATAAAACAAAATTTGGAAAAAAGAACAGCTGAGTGGTAAACCTACCACCTTAGAAGAACAATGCATAAATATGTCTGCCAAATAAAGTAACAAAAAGAGCATAGAGAGGAAAAAGGAAATAATCTTCCCAAGCTAATTCCTATAGGAAAGCAACAGAAGGCCCAGTGGCCTTTGCCATCCTGCCAGTCAGTGGAGCTATCATTTACTGTTTGCTTGCCTCAGGGCAGGCCATGTGCTTCACATTTCAGGTGCTTGTGGCGCTATCTCAGGCTCCCCTTGGCAGTGATCCCACCATTAAAGTTGTCTGTGTTTCCCTTATTAGCATATAAATCCCTTGCAATCAGGGCCTGTTGCATTTTTTGTACTTCTGTCCCAAGATCACACAACACTGCCAGGCACACAGTAGGTGCTTAAAAATAGTTGTTAGATGATTGAATAGGGTGGGAAATTATGGACAGTAATACTTAAGATATTAGTAGGAAGCAGGAAGGAAGCGAAATAGAAAGCAAGGAGGAGGTGGAATAACTTGGTGAGTCAATGAAGCCAGATTGTCCTAAGAACCTTTAAAGATGAACCTGGAAAGAGGACAACAAACAGATGCCTCCAGCACCCTTTAGTGAGAGCAGTTTCTGGAATGTGGTATAGCCCCAGTGGTGTAGACAGGAGAGAGAAAGTGTTTGTGAATGAAGAAGAGGCCCTGCAGCACTATCTGGAATGGAAGGACAGGCACTTATAGTAAGAAATCCAAGTGAGAGGATGGAGATGATCCCAGTAGCCCCAAATGACAAGAAAGGAACTAAGTGAAAGGAAAAGAATAAGTATTTATGAAGCAGACTCTGCTAAATGCTTTACAAATCTTATCTTATTAGATTCTCACAATAACCCTTAAGAGGCAGGTATTATTTGTCCCACTTTACAGTTGAGGAGAGCCAAAAGGAGGTTAAATGACTTCTCCAGGATCACACAGCTGGGAAGTGTCTCAGGCCAGACTTGAACTCAGATCTTTTTAACTCTAGGCTCAGCACCCTACTGACTTCACCAATAAGCAGTCTAGGTAAACTAATTTGAGCAGTGGTTTGTGGTGGTGTTGGTGAGCAGGCAGAAAGGGCTCTCTATCACAGCTACTACATTAAAAAGGTACATTTGAGAAGAAAAAGGAGGAAGACCAGCACCAATCTGGCTGAGGGAGAAACCATGTCTCACAGAGCTCCTCTCTATCATCTCAAAGTGGCCAAAATGCCTCAAAGCTTAGAGTAAGGGACAAACAGTAATGATGCTATGATAGGAAACAACTCCTTATGGGAAAAGCATTAGAAAGTAATCAGCAGTGAAAATGCTAAACAAGGGAAAATGGGCCCCCAATCAAGAGAATGATCCAATACAATGAATAAATGCCATGGTACAAAAACCACCAATGCAAGCGTCCCCAATGAAAGGGAAAGTATCACAATAATGCTTCCAAAAGCCCCAGAAACAATAACAGAACAACCACAAGAGGTTCCAGAATGGTTCAGAACAACAATAAAAGAATTCAGTGAAGAAATAAAAAAGGGATTATTATTTTCAATGAAGATAGTTTTTACAAAAGACAAACAAAAACATGATTTTGGAACAAAAGACAAAGATTCTCTCCAAAAGAATAAACTCTCTTAAAAGGTTAATTGCTGAATTAGAATCTGCCAAAAGGAGAAGCTGAAGAAAAACTACCTAAATAAAACAAGAACAAAAAGTTCAAAGAACATGTGAGATCTCTACAAATCAAGGAAACTCAGAGATATGCAAAGAGATAATCTAAGGATCCTAGGCATTCGGGAACATAAAGAAGACTTGCTTGGTTTGGGAGTCTACTCAAGGTTAATTAAAAGGCATGAAAAGAAACAAGGGTGAATTCAGTTGGGGAGAAAAGATGGCCATGTTAGTGAGACTGACAAGCAGAATTGGCTAACCTCAAAATAACCAAGGCAGGAATTCTCTGTTTCACATGGCAGCATGAGGCAGTGGGAAAAGTGCTAGAATTCAGGTCCAGGGACCTGAGTTCAAATTCTTACTCTGTTACCTACCGCTCATGTGAACTTGGATATGTCACTTAACTACTCCCGATTCCAGTTTCCTCCTCTATACAATGGGGAGGGGCGGGTTAGACTAGACAAAAACCCTTCTAAATATATGATCCTCTGATCATGAGGTAATTCAATCTTTTGTTCAACTTTGCAATTAGTTATACCCAGTACCATTTTATCAGAGAAATCATTTGGCCTCACTCAAGTATATTTATGGAATCAACAGAGCAAGACACTCATGGATTAAATTTATTTTTATGAAATTTGATAAAATTATTATGACTCCTTTGAGAGAAAAAAGAACTTATGAAGATTTGTTGAGGTGAACTTTTACTATTTTTGTCATAGCACATTTCAATAAATACTCACAATGTAGGCAGCACCTTCCTCACAATTACGCCCACGAGATTGGGAATACAAGTACTGCTATCTTCATCGGACTGGAATACCAGTCCCCAAAGCTCCCTGACCAATGGGCTCCACACTCCATCCCCACTGCTCCAGCCATCTTACAATCACCATTCTAAGTCCATTCCTCTCAAATCTTGGGGAATGCTTTCTTAAAGAAAATAACAATTGAGTGAATAAATCATGTAAAGCAGTTTTAATTGGTTTAAAGCATGGTATATATAGGAAGCCAGTTCTGATTCTACGAATGTAATTACTCCTGCAAGTAAATTTGTGGATACCATAGAAATTGTTGTTTTCTCTTAAGTGCTTAGAGACAGGCAGCAAGCTAGCCCGTATTATCCTCTGATTAGATCCCTGTAGCCTTCCTGCATTTACCTTTTGCTCCAGGTTGTTTCTGATGAAAGCAAACTGATCCAGATTGTATTGACATGAGAGAAGTGGGATGCTGCATTATGTCAGGGCTTTACACTTAGGCGATAAAATTTTGATTAATCAGAAACCAAATAAAGAGAACTTTTAATTTGCCTGTTTTTAAAAAATTATTTATTTAATATTTTTAGTTTTCATCATTCATTTCCACAAGATTTTGAGTTACAAATTTTCTTCCCATCTTTCCCCCACCCACCACCCCAATACAGTGATTGCACTGTATACTTTCTTCCCCAGTATGCTCTCTCCTATATACTCCCCCATCACCCCTCTGACATTCCGGTAGGGCAAGATGGATATCCCTACACCAGTGCCTATATATTTTATTTCCCAGTTGCATGTAAATTAATAATAATAATAATAACAACAACAACAACAATAATATATGTATATTTATGTATATGGTTTAAACATTTGATTTTAAAAATTTAAATTCTAGATTCTTTCTCTTTCTCCCTCATCACCCATCCCCACTGGAAAGACAAGCAATTCAATACAGGCCGTATATGTGTAGTTACACAGAACATCTCCACAATGGACATATTGTGAAAGATTGACTATATTTCCCTCCTTCCTATCCCATCCCCCCTTGTTCTGTTCTCTACTTTGTCCCTGTCCCTTTTCCAAAGTATGTGCTTCTAACAACCCTTCCCCCAACCTGCCATCACCTCCAACATCCCCCCTCTCATTCCCTTCTCCCCTACTCTCCTATAGGGCAAGATACCCAATTTAGAGTGTAAACCCAATATAGGTTCTAAAATATCAGGACAATTTTCCTTGAGAATTTCCTCAAGGATGCTTTCTAGGTTCTTTTTTCAGTCATGGGTTTCAGGTAGTTCAATAATTTTTAAATTGCTTTTCCTGGATCTATTTTCCAGGTCAGTGGTTTTTTCAAGGAAATATTTCACATTGCCTTCTATTTTTTCATTTGTTTGGATCTGTTTAATAGTATCTTGATTTCCCATAAAGTCATTTGTTTCCATTTGCTCCAATCTAATTCTGAAGGAATTATTCTCTTTAATGAGCTTTTGAGATGTTTTTTCCATCTGGCAAATTTGTCTTTTTAAGGCATTCTTCTCCTCATTGGCTTTTTGGGCCTCTTTTGCCATCTTAGTTAATTTATTTTTAAGGTGTCATTTTCTTCAATCAGGTTCTTGGCTCTCTTTTCATGATTTTCCCACATCATTCTCATTTCTCTTCCCAATTTTTCCTCCACTTCTCTTATTTGGTTTTCAAAGTCCTTCTTAAGCTCCACTATGGCCTGTAATCAGTTCGTATTTTTCTTGGAAGATTTTGGTGCTGACTGTGTTGTCTTCCTACCATTCCATGCTTTGATCTTTTTTGTCCCCAAAAAAGGAATCTGAGGTCTGAATGTTGTGCTTGCTTTGCTTCCTTTCCTTGCTCATGTTGCCACTCAATTATTTCACTTTTGAGCTCTTTGCCACAGTAGATCTCTGCCTCCAGAGGGGAAAGCTCTGTCCCAAACTGCTGGGGTATTCACAGGTGCCGGAGCTCTTAAGAGGCTGCTGTCTCTACAGCCCCTGCCAGCTTTGGCTTACTGGTCACACACCTCAGGACCACCTCCCAAGACAGCGATCCTGATCCAGGCAGGTTAAGGCAAGAGCACTTAGCCTGTGAATGGTCACTTAGCCCCCCTGCAGTCTGCAGACTGGGAGCTCTGAAGCAGTCAGGTGGTTGTGGCTGCAGGGCTGCTGCTTCTGCCACTTCTGGCTCTGGGGGCAAAGGGCCAAACCTGCTCCTCTGTCCCCCCTAAATCCAGCCGAGTTCCACTGACCTTTTACTTTGTCTTTGGCATTTATGGGTTGATAATTCTAGAAACTGCCACAGCTGCTGGTGATCCACTCTCCCAAATGCTCTAGCTGTGGGTGGCCCTGGCCACCCTTGGGCTAAAACCACAAGTTTATGCTGGGCTGAGCTCTGCTTCCAGTGTGCTGCAATGAACATTTCCTATATGCCTGCCAATCTGCCTTCAGTGGGAGATTTGTTTCTCTGTCCCTTTGTGAAATCTGTAGCTCTAAAATTTGTTTAAAGTCATATTTTATAGGTATTTGAGGTGGTTATAGGGAGAGCTATGGAGGTTTTCTGCTTCTATGCAGGCATTTTGCCTCTGCCCACACCTGTTTTTTTTGGTGGAGGAAGAAAACAAGAAGCTCGTTTACTCAATTATAGAACCTCCAGTATATATGTCCTGCTCCATGTACACTTCCTTCAAGTTTTAAAATCCTATAAGCTTATGATCCTGATCTCTTGCACCATTTGGATAGATGAGAATTTTGAAACCTGGCATCCATGGTAATCTGTGGAAAGATTTCAGTGTGTCTGTGAATTTGGATGGGAAATATTGCAGTTCTATTTTTACTAACCATTGGTTTCGATTGTAATCCCATGTATTTTAACTATTTTAAAATATTCTGAGAAGGCTTCAAAGACTTCACCAGACTGCCAAAGAAATCTATGACACAACCCCTAGAATAGATATATTCCTTTACAAGGGTAACTGGTGATGAGAATGATGAATCAAAAGTCCTGATAAATCTGAATCAGAGAGTCTCACTAAGGTAAGAGAGTACTGGAATGATTTTCTAAATAGTGGTTTATAGCTAAGTTTAAGCTATTTATAGCTAAGAAAAAGTTTTTCTGACTTCTCAATTACCCCAAACTGCATTCCAGTACAGTATAATTTTATGGCATGATATAATACACTTCTGATATAGTTCATCTTATGCTAAAAGAAAAAGGCAGGCTTGTCCTTTGTCCTCCTCATTAATTATGGTGAGGTGCTTTTTTCAGTACTAAATATTTTCTCTGGGGCATTTTGCCGTACTCACATGTTCAATGAAGAGAAAACATTTGAACCTCACTGCATTTGGATACTAAAAGCTTAGCATGAGACCCCACTAAACCTGATCAAATCTAGATCCATAGATGAAAGCAGGAGACCACCATAGAGACATGAAACAGAACTCTCAGTGTTTCTATAATAATCTATTCTCATCCCTTTTTTGACCATGAAGATAATAACTTACCCTCGGCCTTGAACATAACAGAATCCGATGTGCTCTAGTGACAAAATGGAATAAAATAAAATTGTGAAGAAAATCAGCAGGTGCCCAAAATATATATAGATGATAGCTGTAAGGGAGATACAATTTTAAATGGATCAATTTGCAAGCTACCTCAAAGATAGGAAGATTCCAAAAGGATGGAAAAGATCATAGAAGGTAATAAGACTGTCCTGCAACCCCTCAACAAGAGGTGGCCACAGCACTCCTGCTAACTATTGACTAATATACTTTCTCATTTCTATACAATCTTGATAAGAATTCTGTATGCATGTATTAAGGATATTTTTAAGGGAAAAAATGAGAAAAACACAGGTTTTTGCAGGTGACTTAGCAGCTGATAATATTTTCCCAGTAATACAAACTGAGAATATAGGCTTTCACTGCTGAGAATGAAGAATTCACCTCCGTTTATTGTTTGTTGAATATTTTTTTAAAAAGCATTTGGCAAAACAGAGTAAAATTAAACCTTAAAAGTAGTTTTTCTACACGATGTCTTTCATACATAGGCTAAGACCTCATAAGACTTCATGATATATGCAACCATAGAGATCACACTACTCAATGGTCTTTCGGTATCAGTATCAACTGAAGTATCAAACAGGGAGATGATGCCATCAAAGATCCTTACCTCTATCACACGGGATATCCTCCAAAAAACTCAAACACATGTAGGATTCCGACTGAGGTGAGGTTCTGCAGGTACTCATGTTTATAGATGACATTGCATTGATTGCATTAACCTCCAAAATACTAGAGCACCTTCTCCAAGAGATCCACAGCCTGAATTAACAATGTGGGTTAACAATCCACACAGGAAAAAAACACAAGTATAGAGATGGAATGTATGAGTTGAATATGAAGGGATGATATCTAAAAAGTAGAATTAAAAGGTGAGAGAGGAATATATTGGGAAAAGGAAAAAGTAAAGAGAATATCTTTATGTCACATAAAAGAAGTAAGAGAAAGCTGTTATAGTGAAAGGGAAGGGCAGGAAGGTGAAAGGGAATGGGACAACCTTACTCTCATTGAATTTGGCTTAACGATGGAATTTGGGTATCTTATACTTTGGGTATACCCACACTCATTTGGGTGTTTTACAATAAAGGAAGGTAGGAGGGAAGGGGTTAAGAGAGGGGGTGATAGAAGGGAAGGCAGATTCAGGAAGAGGGTGGTTAGAAGCACATACATTTGAAAAGTGACAAGGTCAAAGTAGAAAATAGAATAAGTTGGGGGTGGAATAGGATGGAGGGAAATGTGATTAGTCTTTCACAATATATCCACTATGGAAATGTTTTACATACCTATACATGTAATCTATATTGAATTGCTTGTCTTCTCAATGGGGGTGGGTGAGGAAGAAAGAAGGGAGAGAATCTGGAACTCCAAGTTCTAAAAACAAATGTTTAGAAATTGTTGTTACATGCAGCCGGGAAATAAGATATACAGGCACTGGGATATAGAAATCCATCTTGCCTTACAAGAAAGTAAGGGGGAAAGGGGGGAAGAAGAGAATGGGGGAATATAAGAGAGGGTAGATGGGGGGGAGGAGATTATCAGTATGCTTGCCATCTTGGAGTGGGTGGTAGCGGAGAGATGGAGAGAAAATTTAAAACTCAAAATCTTGTGGCAATGAATGCTAAAAACCATAAATAAATAAATAAATTGAATTGTAAGAAGGAATGCTCCTGGAATAGCTGGCACGATGACTGAAGAAGTGGTTGTGTCTGAGCAAAGTTCCTGTCATATGAAAAATGATGAAATGTACCAAAGTTAAAAAGTTAAAAATAACAAAAACAAGTATGAAGGAGAGAAATTCTCAAAAAGAAACTTCATGAAGAAACCAAGAGACACTGATAAAATGAGTAAACAAAAAACAGAGGTTCTGGCAGTCTCCTCTTCATATAATTTATCTGGACCAGCTATTTTTTTCTCTTCTTTGCTTTTCTCAACAATATTCCCACTTCCTCAAGAAGCAAATCCAAGAATACAACGTTGTGGTCCTAACATGGCAATTCAACTGTCCTTAATGGTTGAAAAGAGGATATACATACATAATACATATGTGTGTCTGTCTGCAAATAAACAAAGCGAACCCCTCTGCTTTCTTCTACATGTTTGGTTTCCTTGGATTTGGTTTTGGTGCTCCTTCTAACTTTATCCTTAAATGTTCTTAGGATAACTTTATTGATTTGAGTCTTTCACCAAGGATTACTGAAGCTAGTTTTTGTCTTCACTATTTTTCACCATTTTATGAATTGATATTTCTTAGATCATAACGCTATCTCAAAAAGATACTACACGTGACTTGAGAGGCAAACTGGCCCAAATCTGAATAAGGGAACAGTTTAAAGCTTCTGTGCAGACCAATATTGGGACTGGGTCAATTGGCTGACTGGAAGAAGGGAAGGGAAAGGAAGTTGTTGGTCATGGCAGGTACTGAATGATATGATAAAATATAAAACTGGGAGAATTATACCTGAATCAATCGTTATATATAAAGATGGACCAACAACTTGTTGAAGCAGAGGTCAAAATTAATACAAAGACTAAAGAGAGAAGAGAAATGAGAGAAATAGGTGGCATTCTATGAAATCAATTTGACATATTTTTTAAATGATGCCAAGAATTGCAAAATGGAGGCAACGACACTGACTAGTTATTTCATAAAGAAATTTAATTGATATAAATAAATTACCATATTAAGGAGGCTAAGAGTTTAAAAACCAGCTCAGGCAGCAAACATTTACTTGTTAAGTGGAAGAGACATAGCAACAAGGGGCATCACTATTTTAGAATATAAACTATTTAAAAAAAATTATGGAGAAAGGTGGTAGAATACAATAAGCTTTATCATCTCATAAAACAACAAGAAGCACTGGGGAGAAAAAATCAGTTTAACAAAACCTCAGTGAATGACCCAGATAAGCAAAGTCATCATGAGGTCATTTAAGAATAATACTGCAAGGAGACAAGGGAAAAAAGAAAGATGAAACAAATCTAAGAACATGTTTATGAAAAAAAGTCTTGTTTAGCATCAAGGAGAGTGGAATCCAAATATATGGACTTCAGCATCATAGTTCCAGATGTGCTTATGGAGGGGATATAAGAGGCACTAAAAAGAATAAAGACGGGAAAAGCAGGTAGAGTAGACTAGAAGTACCTAAACGTCTGTGGTATGGACAAAATAATTTTGAGGAACAGAGGAATGAATTCTCAAGGCACATGAAGGGGAACAAAGGGCAAAGACATAGAAATATTTTGGCCTTCATTAATACCAGAAGAGGGAAGTAACTAAAAAGATATCAAAACTTACCCACAAGGCTATCACACACACACACACACAACACTTTAAAGACTTTCTTGAAGAGGATATGAGAAGCAAATAGGTAGGCTCTTGAAAATTGTATTCTATAGTAGTACACATCTGTATAATTGTATAAGCAACTGAAAAATTTTGAAAACACAAGATATCATTCTACTTATTATTTGATCAGACACAGTATGTGACTTAGGAGACCAAAGCATCAGCTTAAAAGCTTTTCTCCAGCAAGGTATCGCCCACACATATTTATGAACCATGTAAAATATCTTGAAAGACTTAATTGCAGAGGTAAAGTTGTTAATAAACCCTTTAATCATTAATGTCAAGAGGAATATAAAATAGGAAGATACATACTCGCCAAATTGGTTTGCCAGTGTCATGGAGAAGGTCCAACACACAGGCCAAGTTTACAAAGGGCTAAATATAGATAACAGGGTTTTCCACATGCTCTTATTTGTGGATGACTTTGTGCTGCTTGCATCAAGTTCCAGAACACTGTAGAGCTTCCTGGAAGAGATCCATAATCACTCAAGAGCATTTGACCATGCTATGCAGATAGGGAAAAACAAATAGATGAAGGGTGCCAATTTTCCAAACACTGATATGTACTTGGATGCTTGGATGGACAACGAAGAGAGCTCATGCATCAATATGTTTATCTATCAATATGTCTATATAATCTACCTTTCTATCCTATACTATTTGAGAAGGGGTGCCAAATTATGTAGAATGGTTGTCTTTGGGAAGCTGCAAGCTCTGTGAGTGACTTAAAACTTCTCCTAGAAATAAAGACTAATTTTAAAAAAATACTAAAATTCATCAAGTTATGTGGTATGGCTGTTGAGTCAAGGAACACTAAAATCTCCTCCAAAAAACAATTCAAAGCATCAAAAGGGCAATGGAAAATTACCCAGTGAGGGTGAGTGGGCCATTAAACATTATAAACAAGGAAATATTAAGGAGAATCAGAGAAATTTATGTCATTCCGGAAAGGCCTATTTGATAAAGATAGGTTGCTTCCAGGTGAAAGTGAAGAGTAACTGGTGGATTGCATGCTCCACTTGTCTGACTGACTGATGATATGAAGAAAACTCAAGGAAGGTTCCTAGCGTGTTAGGTGGTCTTCCTATGTTGAACTTCTGGGAAGATACAGAAAAGAGACATAAAGGTTGGACAGTAATGAATGAGTTGTGATGTGTGGTGCTCACTGATGCTATCACAAATCTATTTGAGGATACTAAGTGCTTAAGTATTTGTGGCTTCGCAACATGCTTTAAATATAATCTTTCGTTTAAGTGTACTACACTAACCCTTAAAGGCTTAGACTTAGGGGGGTTTAAGTCACTTGTCCAAGGCTACATAGCAAGCATTAGGCACTAGATACAAACCTCGGTCTTCCTAATTCTGAAGTCTCAGTAGCAATCAGCCCATGGCATCACATTGTGGGCACACGTAGGTTTCTGGTGATCCCGTTATATTCATCTCCCAGCTGCAATGAACCCATTCCTCAAGAAAACAGTAAAAATGATTGATAAATGGACCATGTGAGGTAGTGTAGGCAACACTGTTTATTTGGTCCCCCGCTGGTTAGCCAAGAGGAGGGAGGCATATTTTACTTCTATTCTCTGGAATCAAAACCAGTCAGTATAATTTCTTCACCCTTATGCTTTCTGGACTATTGACTGCTGTTTCAAGTAGTTGTTTTTCCTTCCTTGCCATGATTCTATTACATTATTAATCGTTAGGAAAAATAAATACAAGAAAATTACAATCGATAATCATCCATTTCGAATGTCGATAGGAAACTATAGAATTTAGTCATTTGTCTTACTCTATATCCTCATTCTTCAACAACAGCTACACAACTGGCCGCGTAATCCCCTCCAGCCTAAGACAACAATCATAGCAGAGAATTTATAAATTCCCCTTAATAACACATCTTAGCCTATAAAGCTATTCCTTACCACATGCCTTGCATGTAATTATTGCACATTCACACAAACTGAAAAAAGTGGATACAAATTAATTTCCTTCAGCTCTAAGAGATACACACAAAAAAATCACGTATTGTATTTCAAAGAATTTTAATTAAATCTAGATAATGGAAAAATAGGGTATGTCGGCAGTTTTAATTGAAAGATCACCAGCTGGAGAACGCCAACATGGGAAAACAATCAAGAAAGCACTGAGCTATAAATTATAGAGTTAAATAAACCTACATTTATTTCAATATTCTGAGTCTTCGGCTCCTATGATATACACAAGTATTCAAGTATACTACTGTCTGAGAGGAAAGTTTTTAATAAGGAAGTTGTTTATGTTGTTCAGTTGTCTCTGAGTCTTCATGATTCCATATGGGTTTCCTTGACAAAGACACTACAGCAGTTTGCCATTTCCTTCTCCAGTGGATTAAAGCAAAAAGAGGTTATGTGACTTGCTCAGGGTCACACAGCTCTCAAGTGTGTGAGGCCACATTTGAACTCAGGTCTTCCTGACTGCAGACCTAGCGCTCTAGCCACTGAGCAATTTAGCTGCCTAATGAGGAAGTGCTAGTGCATAAAAGCCTTGAAGAATGGGCACTAGCCAGGTCAAACATGTACAAGGAAATGATTAACTTTAGGCGTGCATAATGACTATTCAGTTTGGTCATTTTTCAATTGTGTCTGACTTTGTGACCCCAGTTGGGGTTTTCCTGGCAAAAATACCAGGGTGGTTTGCCATTTCCTTCTCCAGCTCATTTGACAGATGAGGAAACTGAGGAAAGCAGTGTTAGATTTGAACTCAGGAAGATGAGTCCTCTTGACCCCGGGCCTGCTGCTTTATCTGGGCCATTTAGCTGCCCCAAATACAATAACTACAGCAGTATAATTGGAAAGCACCACACTGAAAAGGAATATTGGAAAGCTCCACAGAACAGAAGAAATAGAAGAAGATATCTTCCTTTAATCCTTTGCCAATACAGGGATCTACAGGTGTGGAACACTGCATATATCATGAATTTTGTTGATGCATTGATTGGTTTTTCTCATGGCTGTTATTGGAGTTTTTCTGTTCTCATAAAAAATCTGAGGTGGGGAGAGGGCTAGAAAGTATAGCAATGGAAACACAGAAGTAACTAATAAATATTTCTTTAAAAAATCTTATTTTAACATGGTTGATATTATATAGGATATGTTCACTTTCCTTCTTTTCAAAGAGAGACTTTGATTGACGTCTTTGATTTTTACCTGGTCTATATCCACCTCCCTCCTCTACCTCAAAGAAGCATCCCTTATAACAATGAGTCTTAACCTTTTCTGTGTTGCAGAGCCCTTTGGCAGTTTGGTGAGACCTACAGACTTCTCAGAAATATATGTTTAAATGAATAAAATAAATGGAACACAAAAAAACCAATGCTATTAAATATAATTATTATCAAAATACATACTCAAAAAAGTTTATAGGCCATAGGTTAAGAAACCTTCTCTCTTAAATATTTTTTAAAAGATGAAGTAAAAAAAAACTTCAGCAAAACTCTTTAATTCATTGAAACAATGATACATTATGGGGAATATTCCACGCTCCTGTACTGTATCCCTTCTCTCCCCCCCATCACTGCAAAAGAGTCTGGGGAGGTAAATTCTCATCTCTTTCCTCCAGGGCCAAGCTTGCTCTTTTTAAGTCATTCTTGATCCTTCTGTGGGATGTTGTCCTTTCTATTTATCTTGTTGTAGTCATGGCTTATTCTAACAGCTGAGTAATATTCCATTACGTTAATATACCCCATTTTATTTAGCCATTGCCCAATAGATTACGTATGGGTTTCCTTGACAAAGACACTGGAGCAGTTGGCCATTTCCTTCTCCAGTGGATTAAAGCAAACAGAGGTTAAGTGACTTGCTCAGGGTCACACATCTATTTTGTTTCCAGTTCTTTTATATAAATTGAATAACATGGGACTTTTTATTTTGTCAATGACCCCTTTGGGGTGTATACTTAGCAGCAGAACTTCTGTATCAAAGAGTATGGACATTTTAATCACTCTTCTTATGTAATTTCAAAATGCTTCCTAGGATGGATATATTAATTCACAATTCCACCAATAATACAGTAGTGCAAAGGTGTCAAATGCATGGTTCCTGTTGCAAGAGGCCTATAGAACTCTAAAATGTTGCCCAAATCAGATTCATATGTAACTGCGAAGTATTTAATAAAATAAAGAAAAATACAACCTATGTCATGGCAATCTGTGGCTTTCTAAGTCAATATGCAGGCCACAGGGATATTTCTATTTGATTTCAATCCTATTGCATTAGTATGTCTGTCTTTCCAGAACCCCTCCAACATGAATTATTTCCATCTTTTATCATCTTTACCCATTTTCTAGGTGTGAGGTAAAACTTCTGGCCTGTTCTAATTTACATGTTTCATTATTAGTGATTTGGAATATTCTTTCTTTTTTCCCCCTCTGTTTAACTTTATTTATTTTTGTTTTTTTAATATAAATTTTTATTTGTTTTCTTGTATACATCATTCATTTTCATGAGATTTTTGAGTTACAAATTTTCTCCCCATCTTTCCCCTACCCAAACCCACGGTAAAGCCCCTCCCCTGATCTGCTCTCTTTTGTACCCTCCTCCATCACCCCTCTAACTTTCTGGTAGGGCAGGGAGGGTCTCCCTACCCCAGTCCCTGTATATCTTAATTCCTAGTTGCATGTATTGCAGAGCTTTAAATTCTATATTCTTTCGGTTCTCCCCTTGTCACCCCCACCCCCACTGGAAGGACAAGCAATTCAATACAAGCTGTGCATGTGTAATTACACAGGACATCTTCACAGTGGACATATTGTGACAGTCTGATCATATGTCCCTCCTGGAATATTCTTTCATAGAGTGCTTAATAACTTATAATTCTTCTTTGGAGAACTGTTTGTTGGGGTGGCTATGTGGTGCAGTGAATAGAGTACTGGCCCCGGAGTCAGGAGGACCTGAGTTCAAATCTAGCCTCAGACACTTGATATACTTACTAGTCATGTGACTTTGGGAAAGTCACTTAACCCCAATTGCCCTCCAAAAAGCAAAAAAAAAACCAAAAAAACCAGAGAGAGAACTGTTTGTTCATATACTTAGATCACTTACCAATCAGGAAATGGCTTTTGGTGTTATACCTTCCCTGTATATGTGTGTATAAATGCATGTGTATATGTATAAATATTGAAATCTATATAAATATGCATATATGGTATATATTATATCTATATACTATATAATCATATACATATACATACATATATATGTGTGTATATATACATATCTCCATAAGCCCTTCTATTCGTCACCCAACTCTTGTAACAGTACAGCTTTTTGGTTTTAGAACATTACATGCCAAGAATGTGTACTGCCATTAGGAAGTCCAACTTCACCTGAATTGGAAAATATACAGACTTTACCCGGCAGGGGTAACTCAATTTTAGGAATGGGTTCTCATTCTAGTTTTTACCTTGAAATCTTAGGCTGTTGAAATCTCAGGTAAACACCAACTTGATGAAGATGCATAAGGGCTCAGTGCTGTCTTCACTGATTCTCCAGCCCAGTGCCTCAGTAGAAAGAGCAACAGACTAAAAATAGAATACTTGCTGCGTGTGCTTCATGTACTATCATGATTAATTATCTTTGATCACATGGGGGCAGATAGCACAGGTCAAGGAAGAGTGTTAAGCAATCTTTTGGGGATATACTAGAAATCTTAAGCCTCCAATTAAATTTGGTAGAACCATATAGCCAATCAATCATGTAATGCAATGGAGCCTTTGGGGTTTTACAGGAAATAGAAAAATGCACTAATACTGGGAAATGGAATGGAGGCCATCTTGGAGTCACCAAATCAAACTTTTACTACGTGAGTATATCATACATCATACACTCTAGATTCAGGTATCCAATTTCCTGCCCCCCCCCTCCACCCAACACACTAGGAAAGCAGTCAGCTAGCTTTGCTTCTCTAAGTTCAGAGTGGAATATTGTATTGGAGGAGGGATTCAGACTGCACTAGACGCACACTGAGCTCTCTTCCAACTTACAGATTCTGTATTCTCTGCCCTGGGTGTTAGTCCTGGCTTCAATACTTCATAACCATATGCTTTGGGGGCAAGTCACTGATTCATATGGACCTTTTTGCTTCTCTTGTTAAATGGGAATAATAAGCCTGGGATCTGCCAATTTTCTAAGGTCAGTATTAGGGTTCAATGAATGTAAAAGTGCTTGAAAAACTATAAAACTGACAAAAGATAATTATTACTGTTCGCTTGTGAGTTCCAGATAACAATGTTGTGGGTCTGTTCAAAGTTTTTACAAGAAAGGATGAAACAATTTTAACGAAGCTTTGTCATGGTTGCTGCTGTTGCTGCTGTTTCAAGTGCAGGTGAGTGTGCATGTGTGCGTGTGCATGTGCGTGTGTGTATGTGTGTGTATGTAGCAGATGAATTCTCATTGAAAGACTTCTTTTCTGTTTCACAAATTATTCTTTCAGAACTTGCACCCTACTGATAATTTTAAGCTTTAGGGAACTGCCTTAGGTTCAGAGAGCTGAAGTGATTTATCTGTGGTCATATAGCTAGAAAAAGTCAGGGCAAGATTTGAACCTTGATCTTCCTAATTCCAAGCTCAGCACACTGACTTTCTCCATTGTGTCCTGAAGTCTCTTGGGCCATGGATCAGATTCCCAGACAATTTCCCCAAAGCTTGGCTCACCTCCTAGAGTGTTACCCCAACAATCTGGTTGTATTTGTTTATTTTCGTAGAGCTTTAACAAAAATAGGACATTCTAAATAAGTGGCCAGATTGGTTATATGACTTGAAAGCCATATTTTATTAAGTAAAGGTTAATTACTGTCACATTCACGATATGAGGATGGAGATATGTGCTTTATTTCCTACTATCACTAAAACCTTGTGAGCCAGTATTTACAAAGCATTAATTTACCAGTAGTTCATTTTTCGCTGGCCTTTTAGCTAAATTCAAGTATTAAATCATCAGCGTGGAGACAATAGACTGCCCTAGCAGATGGACTCAATGAACTAATAAAGCCCTTTCCCTTTCTTATGATCATCTCTTTATTTCTTTAAATGTAGGAGATATTTAAACATATGGGTCCATTTGTGCTTTAGATGAAAGCATATGTTATTCATGAAGCTGCAATACATTTGATTTGAAACACAACACACCAAACAATTTTCAGCTCTTCTACATTAGCATCAAAGATTGTAACAGATGAACAAAAGGAGAGATTCTACTCTTTGCGGTATGCTCAATAGCAAGGGCCCAGCTTGGGGTCTTCAGCCAGCGTTGCATAGTAATGTATTACCTCTTTATTAAAGAGCTCCCCTCAATGCTATCCTTCAGCCACAAAATGGAGAAGGCTCTCATCCACTTCAATGTTGATACAAAATCAGCTGTTGAAGCCTACTTACATATGCTGAATAATAGATACATAGAAATCTCGTTATACCATTTAAATGGGTAGCTTATCCAGTTCCTTCCAAGTAGCTACCCTTCCTGGATTCTCCTGGGGGGAGTTACCATCACTACTTATACTGGCTGAAACATATTAGACTTAGGCTATAATATGGTCCTATTAACAAAGGCAGTTAGGTAGCTCAGTGGATTGGAGTGCTGGGCCTGGAGTTTGGACAGTTCAAAGTAGCTTCAGATACTTACTCAGTGTGACCCTGGTCAAGTCACTTAACCTTTGTTTACCTTAATCCACTGGAGAAGGAAATGGCAAGTCACTTCAGCATCTTTGCCAAGAAAACCCTGTGGATAACCTTGGTATGATAGGGTCCACTAAGCCACAAAGTCAGATATGGCTGAACAGAAACATCGTAACTAAGGCAGGTCATAAGCCCATTCAGTGTAGGCCAGCGGTTCTCAACCTGTGGGTTGTGACACCTTTGGGGTCGAATGACCCTTTCACAGGGGTGACAGGGGTCGCCTAAGACCGTAGGAAAACACATATTTCTGATGGTCTTAGGAACCTCCTCTATCTGTCTCCAGGCAGGTCTGCCCACATTCAGACATGGCCACATGGGACTATTAAAGGGTCCCGGCATTAGGAAAGTTGAGAACCACTGGTCTAGGCCAACTCTAAGCTTCTTGGGTTAGACTAAGCCATAAACTCCTGTACTAACCTGAAAACCTCACGAGGGTAAGGGTCATTCTGTCTTTGTCTTTGCATTCCCAATGTCTAGTACAGTATCTTGCACACAGTTCAATAGAAGAACCAGATTTTAAAAATACCTGGAAGGGTCAAGCTATACTGATGGACAGAGTGTATCTGGTTTTCAGCCACAGAGCAAATTAAATAGAAGTAATAGGATAAACATTTTTATTTCAAAGTAAAATGACAATATCTATTTGGAATTATGTGTATTTAAAGTAGAGTTATACAAGCAGGTAAAATTATAGCAAATTATAGCAAAATTATTTTTATAATTGTGTCAAGTGCCACGTTAATTCCTTCAAGTGCTTAATAAATGCATGTTGAACTGAACTGATCCGAGCGAGAGCAGAGTCCGTGACTTGTTGTAGCTTTGTACCTCCCTGAGGCCTAGGCCAGCACTCTGCACACCACGGGAGTTTTTATTAATCATTACTTGTCTTGTATTCATTTTTCATCTAGCACAATTAGTCCACGGAATAGAGACATCTAAAATTACAAGAAGGAACGTTTTAGTTCAGACGACCCTCTGTCTTTAACCAGGTCACCCCAAATGTACAGGAACAGAGGAGAATGTTGACAGAGGACATGAGAAAGTTAATAAAGTTTGACATAAGAACTTGACAGAATTTGATAAAGCTATTTTGTAATCACTCTGATTTCTAGAAAGCCACCAATTAAGATAAAGCAACCCTGTTCTATCATAAAACCTCCAACTAACCTCCCTGAAATTGTGACTTTCAAGTATGTCCTCTTAGGTGTCAAACTCCTGCTCACAGAATGCCTTCCCCAGTTGAAAAATACTGTGGCCTTTGGATATAAGTAAACTCCATTGTGTCTCTATTTAAAGAGAAAAAAGTGTCTAATGAGAATTTATAAGTCATTTCTTTTCAGGTTGTGCTCTGGACTTCTTCTACCAAGCCTCAGAAACTTTTGTTCACATTGGAAATATCCTTCCCACTGTGGCCTTTCCCTCTGACTGGCCAGTCATCTCTTCATGACTCTTCAAGGTACACTCCGGACTTTCTCTACTATCCTCTGTCTACTTTTACCTTCCTTTTATATGCTGCCTTCCTCCATTAGAATGGAGTTCACGGGATGGCTAGGTGGCACAGCAAATAGAGCACCGGTCCTGGAGTCAGGAGGACCTGAGTTCAAATCCGGCCTCAGACACTTAACACAAAAACTAGCCATGTGACCTTGGGCAAGCCAATTAACCCCAACTGCCCTCCAAAAAACCACAAAAAAAAATTTAAAAAAAGAATGGAGTTCACTATTCACTAAAACGCAGAGATCTTTCTTCAGACTCACTACTATCTAGCTGTCCCATCTCCATACCATACTTCTGGAGATTTGTTTTTAACCCCAGTGTAAGTCTTTACTTTCATCCTTATCACACTACATCACCTTGGTAGATTGTGTCAAAAATTCCAGCCTATAACATCTCCCTCTGGTCTCTAAGGCATCAGCTGCCTGCCTGTGCCCAGGTTTGTATCATCTGACAATGTGATAACATGTAATATATGTCTTTATCTGACTCACTGATAAAAATGTTAAAGTACACAGAGATAAGTACAGAGACCTAATGTATTCCTCCAGAGGCTTCCTTCAGAGGTATGCATAAATAACACCTCCTACCAAATTGGCACCTAATCATGAATGACCATTCTTCAGGTCCATGCATTCAGTCAGCATCGAGCGTATCCAACAGTTCCATCATTTCATCCATCTTTTCCATAAAAATAGTATGGAGACTTCATCAAATAATTTGCTAAAATTTAGGTAAACTTTATCTGCAGCATTCACTGATCCAGACACAAGTCTAGACACGACCATGCCAAAGACTTGCCAAAGATCACCAGTTCTCTCCCTAGATGCTCACTAGCTTGCTTTTTAACAAGTTATTCCATATTTCCCCCTCCCTTTCATGAATCAAAACTGAGCTCAGTTCCCTTTCTTATGTAGACTCTGTTCTACTTTTTTTTCTTTTAAAAATTGAACCATTTGCCTCTCTTCTCTGATTCTAGGATAGCTCCCCACGTCTCCTTGACCTTCCAGCACTCATTGGCAGGACTGCACAGCCATAATCTCTTGTTCTTTCAGTAGCCCCGAATTTAGTTCATTTGAGCCTACAGCTGAGAGTGCATTAAAGGCAGGCAGTGCGGTCCTCTTCTGCCTCTTTATATCAGCTGGGTGCTGCAGTGGACCGAGCTGAAAACTTGGAATCAGAGAGACTGGAGTTCACATCTGGTCTCTGACGTTTGGGAACTGCATGACGCCTCAGCTTCCACCATTGGAAAAGTAGGACAATAATAGCATTACCTCCTCGGGTTGTTGTGAGGACCAAGCAAATTTACATATGGAAATCTCCTTGCAAAGCTTACAGCACTAAAGACATGGTAGTGATTGTGGGTGATGGAGTAGATAGAACACCAGACCTGGAGTCAGTGAGATCTGAGTTCAAATGGAGCTTGAGACACTTACTGTGTGACACTGGGCAAAGCATTTATCTTCTCTGAGCCTCGTTTTCTTCATCTGTAATATGGGGATGATAACAGCACGTCCCTCCCAGGACCGTTGGGAGGATCAAATAATGATATTTGTAACATACTTTGTAAATCTTAAAGCATTAGAGGAATGTTGGCTTTTATTCACCTTTGCCTGGATGATCACTTTCTCATGTATTTTCCTCCTTAGCCCAATATAACTTGAAAAATGAAAATTAAAAAGGTCTTCTGATCATGTTAGACTTTCCTTGCCAGTGTTAATTCATTTTAAAGGCCCTTATTCCGAACACTCCATCCACAAGCCCATGGCACGCTTTGGTATTACTCCTCCATTGCCTGTCCTTGCTCCCGCCTTCTGTACAGAACTTCAAAAATTTAAGTTAGTGGATGACTTCACTGTGTGTGTATCCATATCATTGTCTTTAAACAACTCACCCTCTTTCTCTTCCTCAGAAATTTTTTGCGTTTTCAGAAATTTCTCAAAATCAGGTCTATACAACCTGTGGCCTGCAGGCTGCTTGCAGCATGCCAAAGGATTTTGGGTGGCCCACGAAAAATGGAGAGGAAAGTAGAGGAAATCCTTTGGTGGGCCACACATTGTGCTGGCCTGCTCTAGATCCATTCCAGCTTATTAGTACACTTATTAAAATGGGGAATGTTTTATACAGTGAAACCTTTACTCAAAGTATATCCCACCTCCACCCTTCCCATGGTGGGGATTCTGTGCCTGGGTCCCTTGATTCTGGGAAGTAGCTTTTGCCTTGCCTTGTCTGAAATCAGGTCTCCGTGCCACTTCTAGGACATTCTCCCACCATGCCTCTATCCAGATGTTTTCAGCTCCCCCAGACATGTTGATCTCTCCAGTTAGAAGGTCAGCTCCTTGAGAGCAGGACCTGTCTAGTTTGCTTGTGTTTATGTTCTCAGGGTTGAGCACAATGACTGGCTCATAGTAAATCCTAATAATAATAATAAACTATAATAATCTTAGCTGTTATGACATTAATGATAATTATTACATACTCATATAACAGCACATATATAGTTATATAAGATAATTCTAATATATATCATGATAACAAATGTTCTCTCTTCCTCTAGATACCTATCTCTGTGAGGTCTGGCCAAAGTAAATCCTGTCCAGATTATGTAGGGCATCTGTCATTTGACACAGCCCAAGATCACAGAGTTTTTTCAGTGGCCATGTTTCATAGTTGACTCACTTGGAGCTTGGAGTCCCTAAGTTCAAGATGAGTATTTTATACATAAAGACAAAATGCAAACGTATCAGTCTACCCTAAAATGCCTCATTATATACTGGCCTTTTTCATCTACCCAAACTGGATTACTGTCATCATTTGTGGGCATTATTTTTCCACCCCCCCCCCAAGGACTCTGGACTCACATAGACTGGCTGCAATCCTCGGGGATAGACTCCACAAAGTTCTATTTCTCTCTTTGGTTTATTGTCCTCATCCGGATTTAATCAGGGAAAGTCTTTGAAATAAATGTAAGGTACAATTCACTTCCAGGTTCCCCCCAATTTAGATAATGGGGTTTCTAATTCGGCCTTACGCACTCAACATACAACGCGGGCAATGTTATGGAGCAGCATCTATTTCACCCCACAGAAAATGTATGTGTCACAAAGGAATCATGGGAGCTCACAAGGGGACAGAAAAAGAAAACCCTCTCAAACAGCTCAGTAGCTCCTCCCAGAAAAAAGAACTGACCTTGGGTTTGTGATAAGGGCAACTGTTTCTCTCTTGAACACCTTTCTTACACAGCATAGTGTGGGTCCCTCAAATTGACATGCTTTCTCCTACCTCTAATGTTTGCATTCATGTTCTTCTCCGGCCTGCAATGAACTAATACTTTCATTCATCATTTCTAAGTACTAATCTTCCTTTCAGGTTCTTCTGAGAAGCCCTCCCCAATATTCTCTTTGGTTGGAACTTTTGTGCATTTCAGAAATGTTGTATCTCCCAAGTGGAACAGAAGTGCTTGAAGGAAGTGCCTTTCTTGTTTTGTCTTCACATCTCCAGCGTCTTTCAGCTCATTTCATTTAAATTCAACATTTATTAAGTGTCTACTATGTGCTGAGTACTTGGACCTGAAGGATAAAACAAACACAGTTTCTGTTCTCGACAAGGTGACATTCTACTGGAAGGGTACTACATGTAGACAAATAAGAATAGTACAAGAGAAACTGAGGCAGGAAAAAACACCAATCACTGTGGGGAGTAGGGTAAACTTTTTGGAGGTGGTACGTGAACTGAGATAAGGATTCAGAGAGGAAGGGGTACATGTATGTTGAAATGAAATTAATGAATTTCTATGGACATGCAAAATTACAGAATAATACACTCTCGAGCAGTCATCAGTTCCAGACGAAGTACATAATGCTTTATTTCTAAAAGTGATGACATAAACTGAATTTATTCATTTCTATGTGATTTGATTCTGCTTTCCATAGACAAGTTCATTATGACTGCCTGGAATTCCTCATGCATCAATTTTTCTCGATTTAAATGGCCTACCTGATACAATCTCCTTTCTCAAAAATCTGTTCAAATTCTTTCTTTTCCCCTTGGTGTTTCAAATCCTTTCTCCTTTATGAAACATTAACAGAGATGGTAATGATCTCTAAGACAACACGGCCACAGAACATAATATAATGTTATCCTGCTACCTAGGCTTCATCAAAACTTCATTGTGGATTTTGGAGGAGTTCAAGAAGACTGGAACATGTGAAGGCCAGTATTGCATTTGCTTGGGGACCTGGAGTTAAATCACATATTTGGACTTTAATGACAGAAATGGTAAAATAACTGTAAATAATGAACACTGAACAATGGCAATGTTTCACTGTCTAAATGGCAATAAACAGGACTGATAATCTGCCTACACACGATGGGAGCCCCAAGGGATGTTATTTTGTAGAGGATTCTATTGGGAAAGAGAAACTTGGGAAAAGACAGTGTGGACCACATATGAGGAACTGATCTGATAGGTCTTCCATAGCCAAACTCAAGGGCAAACTGGATGAAACAAAGGCTTTGGGCCTTCCCATTACATGTCAACCACTCTGAGAAGCAAAGCCTAGTGTGTTTTACGTATGTATGTGATGTGTATGTGTGTGCCCATCTCTGACTAATGAAAACAGACTTGTTTATCATAACTCATTAGTTTCCTTCACTTCACTTATCTAAATAAGTTAATACTTCATATTTTTTAAAAAATAAATCTATGTGTGAGTTGTACCATTCGCTGCATGTTCAAACCTTTATTTAGCTCTTGAATGTGCTGATTCAGTTTCTTTCACTCCAAGCCATGCACCTGTTATGATGATGCACCAGGTTCTTTTTTTCCCCTATGCCCTAGTTTCCTTGGGAAACATGCAGTTTTTTCTTATGACTTTGCTGGATAAATAGCTATTTATTCATGACAAGCATTCTTACTCTACCTTAGGCTGCCATAGAGCTCTCCCAGTGTGGGGTAGACAGGCTACCTCTGGATACAGTGGGCTGCCACTCAATGACGATCTTCAAGTAAGGACTGGGTAACCCTTTGTTGTTGGATAGTATGGACTCTTGTTTGTCTACTAGTTTCTGAGGTTCCTTTCAGTCCCGAGATTCTATGAAGTTCAACAGTGATGACTAAATTTAAGTTGAATGTAGTCCTGGAAGACTATGTCATTATTCAGGGCTATTACAGAAGGGACGTTACTCTGATAATTTTAATATTCCTTCCATATGTAAAATATACAAGTAATAATCACAATTATATATATTTATGCTATACTTAATAGCTTATAAGACTTTCACATCTTTTCTCTCCTTGGTATAACAATGATATGAGCAGACATGTTATCAAATAAGACAATATTTATAAAGTGCTATACAATGTTAGCTCTTTTTATTATCATTAATAGTATCCAAATGTGCCCAAGGTCACAAAGCCAGCAGTGGCCCAAGGTCATGTCTTCTGGCACTTGCTCGTATATTCTTTTTTTTTTGCACATGTGCAGATACATTTAACATGCATATATAAGAAAATAACAGGGTTTTGTTGCTGTTGTTACAAATGCTGGTCTTAACACCCCCATAGTATTGCATTCATTTTGTTCTAGAACCACATTCTCAGCTACTCACACTAACAAAGGACTGGGGGATTTCGGAAATGGTGGGAAGGATGCCTTATTTGGTCCAAGTTAATCACTACGGATGGTAAAGTATTTATTAAGTGCTTATTAATTTCTAGGCACTGTGCTAAGGGCTGGCGATACAAGCAAGTCAGACAATCTCTGCCCTGAGGAGGCTTACACTTTAATGGAGGAAGACAATCTGAAGAGGTGAGCTAAAAAGTGGTGATGGGGGGGGGAGAGCTACTCTGCAGAAAAGGCTGGAAAAATAAGGTGAAAGCTCAACTGTGAGAGTCCAGATTTAGAGTGCAAGGTTCCCAAAGAATGGGGAAGAGAGTTTAAATTTGAGATGAAAACTGTGGAATATTACATATATAATATGTCATTCTGGGAAGGCACCATCATACTTTGGTGAAATCAGTGTGGATAAAATGCTCTGAAACTACAAATTTGAAATTTTCATTTCTATCACAGCCTTCAACAACTGTTGTGTTACTGGTGAATGTACTCATCTACTTGGAGAGCAAACAAAGGAACTGGTTATTTGTCCAACAGGATTAAACTCAACCATCCCAAATTCTACAATCTTAAGATGTTTTCACAATGTCAGAACTCTAAGACTGGACCATCTGTTCAGGTTAAAGCTGGTAACTTAATTTTCATTGGCTCACTGATGCCTTGGGATAATGTCACTACTCTGCTCAAGTAGCTTCAGTGGCTCCTTATTACCTCTAGATAAAGAATTTTTAATTTTTGTGTGTGTCTTAGACCTCTGTAGTCATTAGACTGGTGAAGTCTAGTGGGACCCCTTCCCTGAACCATGTTTTTAAATGCATAAAACCAAATTCACGGAATTACAAAGTGAGCCAATTACATGAAATACATTTATCAAACTATTGTTTGTTCTTGTTTTTGTTGTTTTGTTTTTTTTAAACAAGTTCATAGATCACAGGTTAAGAATTTCTGCACTAGGACAAAATACTAAACTTCTCTTACTTCCGTTTAAAGTCCCTCATCACCTGGCTCCAGCTTCCCTTTTCACAGCAATTTCACATTATTCTCCTCCTACATCCACCACTCCAGCCCAAATGGCCTACTTGCTCTTCCTCTTTTATGACATTTGTTCTTCCAGCTTTCTGCCTCTGTGCAATTACATCTTGGAAACCCAGCTCCCTAGAAGGCTCAGCACAAGTGCCACTTCTAACACAAGACCACTGCCAATAGAATCAATTTCAGTGTCCTCTCCCTCCTCAACATACTTGTTATTTACCTTGTCCAAATTTTATATGGACTTACCTGTGTTCATATTTTATTCCTGCCAATGGAACATAAGGGGGTAGAGATTGCATTTTGGTACACCTAGTATCTAACATGATTCCTGGTACAGAGTAGGCATTTTTGAAATGCTTCTGGAATAAAGGAGTAACAAGTCATCCCACCAACCTATCTCATGCATGAGATCACCTCAATCAATGTACTTTATCTTCTGTAAAGTGCATCTGCATTTAAGTATTATTGGATAGGGACGTTCTCAGAAAAGAGTCATATTTTTAGTCTACAATAAAGAAATTGATTTCATATGATGCGCTGTGTAAAAAACCAAATTGATGATTTCTCAAAAGTTAATTCAATCGAGTCTCTTTTTTATTCAAACCAAGTGGAGAAGTTGTTTTACACACGCGCATACGAGTACACATAAACACACACATACACACTAGTTACTTTCTTAAATCTGCATGTCACATCCAAGAAGGTCCTTTTCACATTTAAGAAGGTACCAGATAAGTCTAGAATGGAAAAGCCAAGCTCAGCTGTTTGTCTCTCAAACTGTGGGCAGGCAAATAGGAGAATTGGAAAGCATTACTGTAGTGTCCCAGAAGTCCCCTGGGGGCAGAGTGATTCTAAACTGCCAATCTGCCCATGTGGACTTTGAAAGCACTCATACATTTAACTCAGGTAGAAATTTTACTTTTATATTCAATCAGCAACAACAAGCAGATTGCTCCCGGATAAAGCTCTGAATTTGACAAATATATGCTAATTAAAAATGTGGCCCTCCTCCACCATATTTGCACTTTACTTCTGCACAGAACCAGCAACAAGAACCCTTTGAAGTCCAAGGAGGCAGTCTGTACTTCTTATACAGCAAAACTATCTTGTCTTTTCACTAAAATATTGAAAATTAAGTGGAATTTCACCCATTATTGAGAAGCCTCTAGCTTTGGTAAGAGATATAATAATGACTGGAGGAGGTAATGATGGCTGCCTCATCTTTATGCCAACTTGTGAAGTGGGTAAAAACATCTCTACCTTCTGAATGTGCTGCTGAAGGTGAATGTCTGCTATCTGCCTGGTGACAGACAAGCAGGAAATACCTCAGGGGTCAAAAAATCAGGGAATGCATTTCTCTGAAGTCAGACTAGAAAGGACAAGGAAATCCCCTAAGTTATTAACTCCTGCTCCCTACTTACTCTATTTATTGTTATTTTTAACAATTTCCGACGTGTCTGACACAATTTCTTTCCAAGTTGATATGGTAGAGTTTTCAATTATACAAACTCTGGTTGGGCATAGCTACATAATACAGAGTCAATGGGAGTCAAATTCTCAACAGGACAGTCCTCACCAGCCAATGCTAGCTGAGGCTGCCCTAGCACCAAGGCAGGATCCACCTCACATCACCCACATCAGGGAAAGTGATTATCCTGCCATATTTTCTGTCCTTAAGAGGCCCACCCTCAAGCACATTGTTTGGTTTCCAGTGCAGCAGTTTAGAAAATTCACTGACAAATTCCAAAAGAGCACAGTACCCAGGGGGTGCTCAGTGAACCTGAAACCACCCTCTCTCAGAATCTGTTAAAGTAACTGGTGATGTTTATCCTAAGAAGAGAAGTCTTGGAGAAGGAATGACAGCTGTCTTCAACAATAACAGCCATGGCTGTTTATACATGGCTTTAATGTTTGAGATTCCCCTTTTACAAGGTGCTCCAAAAGTCTTAGTGGTGCTGTAAGCTATGCAAAAATTAAAATGAAATTAAGACTTTTGGGACACTCTGTGTACATTGGCTTGAGACACAACAACACTTTGGGGGTAGCATCTATATCCATTATTATCACTATTTTTAAAGGTAAGGACACAAAGCCACAAATGAATACACTCAGACTCAGAGAGGTTAAATTGACTTCCCTGGGGTCACAGAGCCAATAAAGATCAGAGGCATCATTTGACCTCGGGACTTCCTGACTTCAGGTCCAGCCTTCTATCCACTTTGTCAACACTGCCTTAAGTATTTGAAGGATAGCCATTTGGAAAAGAGTTTCGATTTGTTCTCTGTGGTCTCTGTAGTCAAAACTAATACCAATAGGAGGAAATTATAGAGAAGGTGATTTTTACTCACATAAAGAAAAACTTCCTAAGAATTAGGACTGTCCAAAATCTAGACTGGCTTATCTTTGGGGACAGTGAGCTCCCCATCCCTGGAGATCTTTAAGTAGAGTTAGGCCAGGAACACTACTTATCACAGAGAGTATGAACAGGATTCATGATTCTGTGAATCACACTCATATTTCGATCTGGAAGAGAACTCAGAGGTCATCTGATGAAACTCCCTCATGTGACAAAGAGGAAACTAGAGTCCCCAGATAGAAAAGAAATTGTGCAAGATTTCAAAGGTAGTAAGTAGTAGTGTCAGGATTTGAACCCAGAGCCTTTCCAGATCCAGAATTCTTTCAGCTATACCACACTGCCCATGATTCAGACTTGGAGTCTATGAGTCCATTGACAATTGTAAAAACATTATTCCACGAAGTGTCCAACAACAGCCAAAAACATGAACCCTGAAATACAACTGGCAGCTGTGGCTTCACTCAAAACAAATAAAAGACAAAAAATGCAGCCTTCAGTTATAACTAAGCTCTGGTAACTGGGACTTTGCCTCCAGGATGCCAAACTTAGATGGTGCAGTCAGCATTCATAGTCCTTCGTGAGAAGAGCAACTACAGAGCTTAACAGAGACAGAGATAGAATATTTGGTTAAAATAGGAAGTGACAGAACTAGAAGGCTGAACTGAACTCCTTCCACATCTTCCTGCTACCTTCCCCAGATGATGATGTGTTTGATACCACCAGCCCCAGGCGCCAAGATGCCTGTTTCCAGATCTGTGCAGTGGTAGTGGAAAGTGAACTCTTTTTAGATAAAGAAAAGATGCCTGTGAAAAGCCTCATTTCAGTTTTTGGAAGACCCATCAGTAGTAAAATCATGACTTGTGTTATTGTTCACACTGGACAGCCTAGTCCTCCATGAAGACCCATTTTCACTAGTAAAACTCCTGTTTTTAAAAATGTTACAGTTTTAAGGATAGTGGTATTGGAGAGAGAGAAGAGATCTAGTCCCTGAGGTCTGTCACATTCAAGGAGGAGGAGTTTCTCTAAGTCTCAGGCATTTCTCAGCATCTCAGAGTTCTTGGCATGTTAGGGCTCTTGTTGGTAATGGGTTGAACTGTCCTCAACTAACAGGCATGTGATCACCTCGGGCCAGAATGCGAAGGTTGCACCTGTTTGCTATAAGCAGGATTATCTCTCTGCCTTCAGGGTGATGCACAATTGGCTTGCTGTGGCGAGGGCAAGGCCAGGGGAGGGGCCCTAAGCGGCCCTGGAGAAAGGACTTAAATACAGGTTACCAGGAGGCAGAAGGAAGTCCAGCCACGCCAAGCTTAGAGAAGAAGAGAGAGTTCCAGCCACGCCAAGCCTAAGAGAAAGTAGCAAGAAGCAAGTCCTGTGTCTTAAGTTTTTTGTGCAGCTGTTTCTCCCGGAGAAAGCGGAAGCCAGGAGCCGGGACGCCCGAAGCCTGTTGAGGAAGGTATAGGTGAAACCTATACAGCCTGACCCCTAAAAACTGTAACATTGGCATTATCCTGTGGAAAAATGACAATTGACCTTATTCCATTTTGCACCTCCTAGATTTGTTTTCAGGGCTGTGCCTAAGTGACATTGGATGTAAATGAAAATGGAAAAGTATAATCGAAAATTCAGTTCTAATTGAGCTTGGGAAGGATGTGTCAGGTTTCCCACACACAGACAGATACAGGCACGAAAGACTAAGCTTTGTGGATAGGGAATTTTATGAAAATATAAAATCCTACAACGTGTTGTAAAAATGGCTTGCTTGGCTCTTCCCTGGATGTGAGTTAGGAAATAAGTGCTTAATGATTCTCTTTGTAATAAGTAGGCACAGTAACTACTAGAATATTTCAAGGCCAAGAGATGGAGTTAATACAGTCTTGACAACTGGAGCTCTTGTTGGTTTCCAAAGAAGCAATAAGGAAACTGTTCTCTAACTCAGTTTTTAATAAAATATCTACAAAAGAACTGAGTGAACATTGAAGCAGTGGCATTTTTTTTACACATTCATGAATGAATGAATGAATGAAGCACTTATTAAACCCTTATTATGTGCAAGGCACTGTGCTAAGGGACGGAGATACAGAGAGAAAAGTCAGGCAGTCCACGGTCTGCATTCGAATGAGGGGAAAGACACATATGGAAGATTTTAGCTATAAGTCGGATGGAAAGGTCTTAGGATCACAGGGGTGAAAAGCAAGGGTGATGCAGCTTCATTTATATCATTGCCACCAACAAGATCATCTATTTTTCTGATGCTGAACCATTTGACAGCACCCAGGATTTAGGTGATGAAAACTTTCTTTTCTGGGTCTTTAGGTACTGTGACCACAACAGCACAGGAAGCGTTGTCAGGTTGCATCTGCACAGGGATGGCCTCTGAGGGCATGGGGCTGGAAGAATGGCTATTCCAAGGGCTCTTGGCCTCAGGGTCCTGGGCTGTCTGTCTCCATCAGCTGTGATATCCTCTTATAAGATTCTTCATCATAGCGTCACAACCTAAACCAGCCACAGGTTTAAGCTGACAAGGTCCTATAAGATTTTGGGGCACAGTCCCCTCTCTGAACACAGGAAGAAACTGAGGTCTAGACAGAATCCATGACTCACACAACAGCACACAGGTAACAAGGGGCAGAGCCAGCATTCAAAGCCAGTTTTCCTTTGATCACCTTGTAAAAGGTGCCTCTAGAGATGAGTCTTGTTTTAGTTAATAACGATTAAGATTTGGAAGTGCTTGAAGGTTTGCCAAGCCCATCAACAGCCAGAGGTATATTCCCTTCAATCCATGCCTGCTTATCTTGTGAGACTCTTACTGCTGTGTTCTTGTGTTTTGCCACAGGGGAGGCTACCCAAAATACCTTTCTCTAGCTCTCTAAATATCATAAAGACACCAAAGGAGCAGGGCGGCTGGCCCTTTACTCTCACAAGAGGAAGGTGATGCAGGTCTTACCATTCTCTTTTTACAGATGAAGGAACAGAAACTTGGAGAGGTTAGGGGATTTACCCATGTTCACACCAGTAATAAGTGTCAGAGATCAGACTTGGACCCAGGCATCTGTTACCAAGTCTAATGCTCTATTCACTATGTTATCTATATCTCCAGCAGAATGCAAGCTCCCTGAGGGCAGGTTCCATTTCTTCATATCTATTGTTGTATCCCTAGCACCAAGTCCAGAGCTTTGTACACAGTAGGTACTTAGTAAGTCCTTGAGAAGTAGAATAGAATTGAGAAATTCATTAGTGTTCAACCACTCTGGTGTTGAATCTTTCTGAAGTTGGTGAGGATGACCTTTGGATATCCTCACCAGGGCCCTAACAGAAACCATTCCAGCTTGGTAGGGTATGCCATAGGTCACATGACTCTCTAGTCACTAGCCAGCCCTCTAGATTCTGTCCACAGCAGATGAGGAAGGGGCAGATGGCAGCAGAGGATTTTCTAAAGCTTTTTTATAATGAAACATTAAAAATGTTTATGAACGGAAATTATGCTTTTTAAATGACCTGATTTTCACAAAAGGAACTATTTAATGATTGTTTCATCTTGACAGAAGCCAATACAGTAGAAACCATATGTAAACTTTCCTCAGTCTGAACACCCATCTATTAAATTGGGGGCTATTGGTAACATTTCCTATGATGAATTCCTTGACTCCTTTTATGAACTAAAAGGCAAAAAGCTGAAAGCCTCATCAGGTGATTATCCTTCCCAGATAAAATGTTCATATTGTCCCTATATTTCAATGGCCAATCCTTGCAGCCCCACACCTGCAGCCCAGCACGACTTTCCAAACCACGGAGTATAGTCATCTTCTGAAGTTCAGCTGTTTGCCTGCTAGTGTCCTAGTCCAGACTCAAGGGACCTAGCAGGGACTCGGGTACACAGGCCCATACCAACATGGGGCTTTTGCTGAGTTTTCTATGATTCCTGTGCTTATGGTAAAGCAGCAGCTGGCCAAAATAAGTTGGGATAGTAGAGATTTCATTACAGTTGAAGTATTCAAAGTCTGCTCAGGGAAATTTTACAAGCTGCCTACAGGAGATAAAATGAACTTGGAGTTAGAGGATATTGGTTTAAATTCTCGCCCTGCCACTTATTTCCTGAGTGGGATTTCCCTTCTTTATGACTTAGTTTCTTCACCTAAAAAAGAAGGGACTGGAGAAGATGGGCTCTGAGGCCTCTGCAAGCACAAAGGTTACAGTCATACCCAGAGTTGATGACATTTATATGCCACTCACCCAAAGAACCACTAAGCTAATAAGCCAAGCTTATTTTCCATGTTATGGCCAATCTTCTATCCACTATGCCCAGGGCTTCTTGAACTTTTTCCACTTCCATCCCTTCAGTGCTTCTTAAACTGTGGGTAACAGGGGTCATGACCCACAGTTTAAGGAGCACTGTACTATGCCATGCTACCTTTCTTCTCCATTAGATCATCATCATCATCATCATCATCACCACCATCACCACCACCACCACCACCACCACCACCACCACCATCATCATCATCATCATCACCATCATCACCACCACCACCACCATCATCACCATCATCATCATCATCATCATCATCATCATCATCATCATCATCATCATCATCATCGTCAAAGACCACACCAGATCCAGTCTAAGAATGATTTGGATAATCAATTATTTCAAGGATGTGAGACTCCAATTGTATGTGTGCTGTATAGCAGTAGTAGCTAACTCAATTAGAAATGGGGACTACTAATCCTAATATAAGGATTCTTGACAGTTTTGAAATACAAAATTATCTATATTTTATTGAATCTGTATTTGTTTTGTTAAGTATTTTCAGGTACCACTTGGGAGCCTTGTGGGCCATGAACTTGACACCTCTGTTCCATATACTGCTACACATCCATGTTTCAGTATCTGGTTTAATAAATTGCTAGCAGCCTACCCCTTGGGGATGTATCTCTCCAGACAGCCAGGCTGTGGCATGGAGGACAGAAATATATCTTTAAACTGGACCCAGATGCAAAGCTTTCTTGGCTTGAACTAGTGTGTCCCAGAACCTACACTCCCCTGATAGGGCCACCTGTAAAGGGCTACAGAAGGCAGTGTTATTAGGACTATTTAGTCTTATCACAGATTTATTGACCCCTCATGTCCGAGTTATTTTTAATAAGGATGAGAAGGATGGAGATCCATTGGATTCTGAATGCCATGGTCCTATGATCTCACAAACTAAAGTGGATGAAGCTCTAAATATATTTTCCCAGAGATGATGCCTATTAAAATATACTTGATCCCTTTTTGTTTTTTAGATTTTGTTTTTTGTTTGTCTAGATTTCACAATGTATTTATTTTCTCTGCTCCTTTAAACTGGGAGCCATCTCTAAAACCTAAGAAATAGAAGGAAAACAACAAAGGTTATTAAAACTAACCAATGAATTGAAAAAAATATGACACTAGATACAGTGTTCTATATGCATAGTCCTTCAATTCTGCAGAAAGAAAGAGGAAAGAAAGAAAAGAAAGAAGAAAGAAAGAAAGAAAGAAAGAAAGAAAGAAAGAAAGAAAGAAAGAAAGAGAAAGGAAAGGGTGAATCCGTTTTCTCTAACTTCTTGAGTCCAATCCTGATCATTAAAATTTCATAATATTCCATTTTGACTGTTTTGCTGTTGCTCTTTTCATGTCCATTGTTGCAGTCATTTTCTTACTGCTTCTCCTACATTCTGTGTCAGTTAATATGTTTACCGTGCTTCTTTGTATTCATCATATAAAACATTTCTTACAATGCAGTAATATCCCAACCTATACAAGTACCACAATTTGCTCCATCATTCCCCAATCTGGTCAGATTTTGAATAGGCGCTTGGCATGCTGTGATTGCAATGTACCCTTGGCAATAGTTTCAAAAGATCTTCTCAGTGCAATTTTCAGAGGCTACAATTGTTATCAGCTAGCCATCCCCAGATAATGTTCTGCTCATCCCGTGAATACAAGCTATCCTAGCACACTATCGATAAGGAAACTTTTTGTAAAATAGAAGTAAGAAATATTTTTGCCACAAACCCAACAAATCCACAAATCCACTTTGCAACAGCACTGGAAATACTGACCTAACTTTGTTTTACAAAAGAGTTCAAGATATTTCAATTAATTTTACATTTCCCAGGCTAAGATTATCTCTTTTTACACTTTGAGTACAAATTAAACATGCAAAAAGTCATAACAATGACATAGGCCACCGAATACATAACATGAAAAGAGAAATAAAGATATCAGGGAAGACAGAGGGCTGACAAAACCCAAGCTTTGCAGCTTCTACCCAAACAGATCACTTGATTAGGTTTTCTTTCCATTTCAGATAAACATGAACATTAGTTTTAGAGATTTCTAACCTAGCAGGCAGATATTTGAAATGAGGTTTGAAAAATTATCATGTGTTAAAAAGTATGTTGACCCCGTATATTTAACTATGCTTCTCAGAAACATTTCCGTTATGCTACCACTACAACCGAACTGGGCCACTAGTCCCGCCCCCTGGCCATACTGGATTGATTGACCTGAGATCACTCTATCTAGGCCCACTCACCCATCCTTCCAATATTTTGCTGTCATGTTGCTCCCTCTTCTACCCCTTGTTCTTGGAACTGTAATTAAATCAACACTATCATTGCTTCTGGAAAGAACATGCCAACTGTTCATCCTATGCTCCATTCTCTCAGCTTCCCCAAACTCCCTTTTCCCAAGTCCCATTTGTCTTGCTTCTTCCTTTTATAATGTAAGCTCCTTGAGGGCAGGGACAGACACACTCTCTCTCTCTCTCTCTCTCTCTCTCTCACTTTCTCTCTCTCTCTCTCTCTCTCTCTCTCTCTCTCTCTCTCCCCTTCTCTCTGTCTCTCTCTGTTTCTCTGTCTCTTTCTCTTTCCCTCCCTCCCTCCCTCCCTCTAGCACAGAGTAAGCACTTAATAAATGTCTAATAATGGACTCATTAGTACATACGTCTATACTATATTTTGAGGTCCTTGGTACATTTCTAATTTCTGTCCGAAGAATTCAGGACATGATGTACTTATAAGCCATCCATCCAAAATTCTTACAAAGTTCAGCTCTAAAACATTTTCTTTATTTCATTCCAGGGCCTCATTTTCATGGGCATAGCCCATAGGATCCAAGTCTAATATCATCAAGTTCCTGAGATCCTGCCATTCTTTCTGGTCATGTACTCCTATCAGTAAAAACTTACTGTCTTTATTATTTTTAGATTAAAAAACAGAAACAAAAATGATAATATTTTCTTCCTTCACCCCTATGTATTATTTGCATCCCACTTAGGAGTCACTAGAATAAAGGGAACTAGTTCAGAGGACATAAAAAAATTCAACATAAGATGAATTTCATTGTAATTTGATTCATAAAAGCTCATTTTCTTTTTAAAACAACATTTGCACCTGTGATCAGTCACTGAAATACAATGGGAGCAATTTGCTCTGGGAAGGGTTTCTAGTGTTTTGTGCTAATGTTTGATTATTTCCAGAAACCATACCAGAATTGGGTGTATGTTTGATCCAGACCCCTTTTTAAGAGAAAAGAGAAAACAAACAAAAGATGGCCTCAATCCCCAAATTTTCCTTTAGACAGGGAGACCTGTCCAAAATACATTAATGTTAAGAATCATTCAGGGTTCACTTGTATCTGTGATACACAGTATATGTAAGGAATTGGATGATTTTGCTACGTTCAGGAGGCAGGATTCTGAGAAAGTGTTAAGCAGGAGAGAGCGACCTGGCTTCAGGGCAGAAGGCCTGGATTCAAGCCTTTCCTCTGATAGGTACTGGGGTGACTCTGTCCAAGTCACCCAACTTCACAATGCCCAAGCAATTTTGAAAGACTCTAAACTGCTCAAAAGTTATCAATATGCATTTAGTAAAGGACATTTTTTCCTCACCAGATTTCTAGGCCAACAATTCACAGGAGTGAAACCAGCTTCCCCCTCCCCTCAGGGTAGCAAATTAGACCTGTAATTAGAATCAGAGAAGCATGCATTGTTAGTGGTGGAAAGGACCTTAGATACCATGTATATAGATGGAAAAAACTGAGAACTATGGAAAGAAAATGGCTTTGCAAGATCGGGAAAGAAACAGACAAATGGAAATTTCTCCAGCCCTTTCCTCTGAATTTTAGCAATCTTCATCTTTTTGAATTAAACAAATTCGACTTAGTGGTGGAGCACTTCATAGAGAAGCATTTTTTTTCCAAAACGTTTAAGCAACATTGACAGAACGGCAAGGCTGCATAGAGGAAGAGAAGATTTCAAAATAAGGAATAAATCTACATTACAAGCTACAGACACAAGAAAGTCTTCTAGTAATAAGGAACTGGAGAGAATCACAGCATCACAGCCATTAGCCACCTCACTAGAAACATTTAAAAAGCTGATGGAGATAAAGAAAGGAAGCTGGAAGAAGCAGGCTCCTGGAAGTCTTGACCCATGAGGTTGGTAATGACAAAGGATGAGATCCTGAGTATGGTTACAGTGACATGAAACATGACAGGAAAAGCACTAGGATTTATTGGGCGTGTTTGATTATTTTTAACAGGATGAGATCTTTGCAAAGACTCCAGGGAAGTGAGAATCATAGAAAATGCCCTTTCCAACTGACTACTCCAAAGCACGGCAAGATGGTTAAGGATGGTAGCAAGACGTAGTGAGCAGCCATGTTAAGGCCAAGTAGACAAGTCCCTAAGCAATGGATCATATCATTTTAAATATAAAAATGCTTCCAAGCCCAAAGAGACACCATTGTTTTAAAAGTTAAAGTTATACCGTGTCATACAATTGTGAAGATCCAATTTCTAGCTGATTCCAGGCTCTACATATTTTCCAGACTTTTCTTTCTGTTTTGTGAAATAAAGCCAACCTTTTTCATGCAGCCCTCTTGGGTTCAGGGTATTATCTGCGTAGTCATCATTCACAGGTAGGAGAAGCTTCTGAAATGAATGGACCTTGTGCCAATGTTTTTTATTTGTTAGCAGACTTTTGAATGAAAAATAACTCATCTCTGATACCCATGGATTGATTTGGGATGCATTAATTATTTTCATGAGTTATTGATAACTTAATAACTCACGAGTGGCAGAGCTATGAGTGAGTTATGAAAAGTCATCAATTACAAGTAGAAATAAATAATGTATCCACGGCCAGCCCATTAAATAGTTTGTTTACGTAACTATTTCCAGTATATTCAGATGCATTCATCTTTTTTTGCCTTTTAAAGTTCTTTTCACTTCTAGAATGCCATTTCAGTTATAGAAAGGGGATGCTTTTCCTCTATGAGATACCATTGATGGAAACAACTGATGATTATTAATTTTAAGTTCAACTTTTAGTGAATGAGTTTTCAATAATATTCATTTTTTGTTTAAAAAGCAAAGTTTGAAGCAAGGGAGGAGGCATTTGTTTCTTTACAATTAGAGGTATATTAACTCAAACCATATTTTGATGGTGAAAATATTTTCATGGATTGTCAGCATCCTATTTATTGAAACAGACAGATGGTACAATAAGGTGCCAAGTGGTTCACTAAATGACTGCATTGATCCCAGGTGGATAGATCCCTGAGAGCAGTAGAAATGATTTAAAAAGTGGCTTCTAGGAAGGGTGATCCTACTGTTTTCTTCTCTTGAGGTGGACTGATCACAGGACTGGGTTAGCATGGAAACATGCTAAATGAACTGACAATTCAGGAATCAAACTCTAGCCAAGATCAAAACAAAGTTTAAAAAAAGATGAAAGGAACTCTGTCCAGAAAAAACAACAAAGCTCCAAGTTCGAGAAAAATACCCACCAAACCAGAATGTGGCAGAATACAGTACTAAAAGTATTCCAATAAAGTGTCCCTTCTCTGTCTTCCAGTCCCTGGAGAAGATATATGCTTCCCTAGAATGATCTTTGGGGCAATTAGCTAAATGGCTACGTATAGTCATACATCATGTATATATGTGTGTGTGTGTGTATGTGTGTGTGCGTGTGTGTATGTGTATGCATATACATATTTATAATTTATATTTATATACATATTTATAAATCTACCCTTGAACAGCATGAGAAAATGAAGAACATTTTGAATAAATCTCTACCATAAGAAAATAGGGATGACTATGCTATCTGGGAATTTTACAAATAAAAAAGTGGAGGTATATGTGTGTATAACTGCATGTGCATGTATCCACATGTTTAGTGGGTTTGGTTGTTGCTTTTTATTAAAAGAAGCACACATCTGTAGGAAGAGGCATGTGAATAGCTCTTCTGAAAAATATGGGCATAGAGTTTAAATAGAGAAATCACTTATTAATGACCATTAGGGGATACTGTCTCTACTGAAAGGAAAAAAAAGTAAAAACAAAGATTAACACAACACTGTTGCTACATCCCAAGATGCAACATGTAGCTATTAGATTTATTGTAATAATATTTTAAATGGTTTTTATAAAACCATCTAAATTATTGGAACATTGGGCACCGCTGAATACAAATAAAGCATGTTAGTTTGCCCAACCATGAAAACAAGTTCCTGTGAACCAAATCATAGTCCAAAGGCCCGTCTGCAGTTGCCACTAGGACTAGCAACCAACCGGTAAAGAGAGATCTCTTTAAAATTTAAACTTAAATTTTAATCTCTGAAAGCATCCTTCTGCAAAAACTGCCACCACAAACTGCACGAAACTCTTAGCAAAATCCATCAATGCCATTGGATAATATACCATTAGAAAGGATTTTCTTGAAAAGCAACTGAATACGTCCGTCAAATGACCAACACTGCAAATCATCCTGGGGAGTGGGAAGTGGATAGAGGGGCAGAAAATTTACAACTCAAAATCTTATAGAAGTGAGTGCTGAAAACTAAAAACAAATAAATTATTTTTTAAAAATGACCAACTAGCATCCATTATGATGAAGAGAAAGATTTATACTGAATAAATGTTCATAAAACTCTTGATCTGGAATTGCTTTAGACACTTCTATCTACTTATATAGCTGTCTCCTTCCACCATCCCAAAGGGAGGGCACACAGTTTTTTAATAGTGCAAGCAGAATGCTGGGTCACAGGAACGGGAGAGAAGGCAGTACATGGCCAGGCATTCATATGGGGGTTGCTATTGGCTACAGATGAACACTGCAACCTCTCAATGTTATGGCTTATTGAGAATCAAGCAGAATATGTGTGACTTTGACAGAATTTGCTTCATATCTTTTTTAATATAGAACAGTGCTCATGTCTCCTTGAATATGGTGTCTATAGAAACCCTCCATGGAACAAAAAAGAGAGAAAATGGAATAAAATAGTAATAGACACTCTGTAGAGAGAACGTACTTGATGGCAGCAGATGAAGCACTATCAGTTGTTAAGGCCAAAAGCATTGATGATGCTTTCAAATAAATGACTATGTCCTAGCTGGATTCATCTTATTTCACTGGACTCCAGATTGCATCTAATTGCATCATCCAGAGGCATAGCATTTTTACAAAATGATATTTTTATTTCATGATTAAGTTCACTGTATTCCTTTGGAAGTCATCAGGTACAAAGGTCAGCAGCTACAGGAACCGGATGAACTCTGGCTTTTAGCCACAGCAGTTAATGGTACATCAGAAAAGAAGTCAGAAGTTCTGGGTTCTGATCCATACCAACTCTGCTGCTCAGTAACTGTGATTTTGAGTAAATGAATTCACTTCTGCAGACCTGTCTCCTCACTTTTAAAATGAAGGTGTTAAACTAAATGGCTTTTGGGTTCCCATCCATCTATGGACCAGAGATCCTGTGAACTTATAAATTATAAGGCCACAGATGACCCAGAGGAGAGAATATGGGACTTGAGTCAGGAAACTCTGAATTCAAATCTGGCCTTAGACACTAATCAGTTATGTGATCCTGGGCAGATGACTTTTCTTTGGCCAGTTTCGTCATCCATAAAAATGGGTATAGCAGCAGCACCTACCTCGCATATGTAAAGTTGTTTGCAAATCTTGCAATACAAACTGCAACTATTAATATGCAGTGATGGAAGTAGTTTTCATACAAATGAAATTCTAAATCTAGGAACTTAATGAACTTTTTGGAAAACACACAAAATTGTGCAATGTAACATATCTAATGCCAGAAGGGTCAAAAAAGCCACTGTGGCTAACCCTCTCATTTTACAGATAAGGAAACTGAGGCCAAGAGAGGTAAGGTGACCTGTCTACTGTCACACAGATAGTAAATAGTAGAGCTAAGATATGACTCCCAGATTCTGAAGAGACCCCAGGGCTCTTTCCACTGCACCACCGCATAAGAAATAGCTGGATGCTTCTGGGAAATGCTGCTGCTGAGCCTGACCAGCCTACTGGAAATAGAGATGGCTACCTAGGTGGAGGCAGAACATTTACGCCAACTGGAGGCTTGTGAAACTGAGACATGATGATGAGTCTTTTGTATTACCAATGGAACTGCAATTACTATTGGAGCAACAAAAGTAATGGTGCCTCAGATGAAATTCTTTGAGATACTGGCATGTAACTGTTTCAGATGCTGACATAATGATGTTTCTCAAGCCTTTTCATTCCCTGCCCTTTTGCAGACTGGGGAAAGAATCTTTTTCACTTCGCAGTTGTTATCTGGAGCAAAAAGCCTCTCGAAAGGATCGAGTTCCAGTTATCTTGTCAGTATGGTCATCACTTCTTGAGAGTGGGCAGCAGATCTATCTCAGATTGGAGAGGCTTATATATTCATAGGCCAAGGGGTCTTTTGAAGTAAGCAGCTAGGCAGTACAGGGAAAGGGTGGGCCAAGGGATTGGAGAGGTCCTGCAACTCTGGTCTATGTGATCCCCTTTAAACACCTTTGAACCTTGCTTAGAGTCTCCAAGTTCTACTTTGAGAAACTCTGTTAATTCTGACTTTGGGACTAAACTAGACCCAGTATTGAAATGATCAATTTGTTGTTATTCATCTTAAGAAACTGCCATACCAACAATGCATGGAGAATTGACATTTTTTTTCTAATAGTAATATATAATAAAAAACTAAGGGCTAGCCAGAAGGAAAGCTTCATTTCTTTATCACTGTTGAGCTGGTCCTTTCATTTCTTCACTTCCCTGTTTCTACAGAATAGATACTGAATTGATTTTGGAACCTGTATCTATGACACACAGAGGTTTGTTTGGTTTAATGAATGGACATCACTTTTTCCCCCTAAATGTTGCAGCAACAATAACCATGTTGTCTCATCTGCTTACTTTATTTAAAAAAATCTCGCTTCTTTATTAAAAAACTAACGAAATATCTTTGTGGAGGTCCACAGACTATAGACTGTGAGGAAGGGGTAACAGCTTGGTTAATGATTAAAGAACTTGGAATCTTGCTCTGCCACCGATTTTCTATTTGACCTTGACTAGATCAACAAAAGCCTTTTTTTCCTTTTTTTTTCGTCCCTCCATATGTAGCCCTGATTCAAGCTACTGATCGACCACATGGATATTTCTGCTGTTATAAAACGAATGCCAAATTTCAAGTGAAAACAAATCTGCGTTTGAAGTCCACCTCTATCCCATATCAGGTGTGTGACCCTGGGCAAGTCACTTAACCTCTTATAGCTTCCCTTCCCTCACCTACAAAATGAAGGGTCTCCTAGGCCCAGAAGAAGTTAAGTGACTTTTCTAAGCTCACACAGTTATTCAAATTATTTCACATAACTCTGTTTCTCTTATACTAGGTAACTGGGAAGTCGTGTTTTTCTTTTTGGGTGGGGGGTGTGTTGTTTGCTTTTTTGTTGTTAGACTTCACTGTGGCTGTTTCATTTAAATCACTGCTTTTTTACGTATTCATTTTAAAGTATCTGCCTGTATTTTTCATGTATGTTTTCGTTTGGCTCACAAAAAAAAGCAAGCCTTAAAACTGTCTTCAGGCTTTCACAGGTATTCATTCAAGTGAGCACCACTGTAATTTGTTAACCTCCTATGATACTTGATGTTTCTCACATTCTGATCTAAAGGCTGAAAGGGAATAATTTGCATATATTTTCTGGGTTAAGCCTGCTGATAAAGGAGGTAGAGAATAAGCTGGTGTCTAATAAGACACTCATTTCATGTGCTTATTTCCAAGGACTAGTCTTAGGCTTACTTCTTGAACCTGGCAGAAAGCTAATGACTGTGTTTAGGGCCCTGTTGTGGTTAGAGTGGTTTGCTATATTCATCTTTGTTGTGCAGGCTACAAAGGTACTTTCCAGAAGATTTTAAAGCAAAGCAAAACAAAACAAAACATAAAAACAAACCCTGATCCTTTTTTCCATGGAAGGACAAAATGCCCATTGCCCAACCAGTCAGAACTCCAGCTGAGAAGTCTGATGGGCCTGAACTACAGGCTGGCTAATATCATCCAGGCAACAGGCCTTCCAAATCTTATCTGAAAAATATTGGAAGCCAATTCCCACTAATTCAATAGTAATTACATTAGCTAAGAAAGACAATGATTCAGAATATTAAGAAAGAAAGAATTCATATTTGTTCCTAATGCACCCTCCTCCAATTTTATGGCATGTTTTCAAAAAATAAATTATTATAACGGTTAATAATTTATGACAAGGTTTTTTAAAAAATAATTCTCTCTGTCAGTGATACGGATATTAACTAAAGTCCTGAAGGCTTGGTAAGAGTAACATTAAAGGAGGGGCTCCAATGCACCTGTGTGACCTTCAGCTGGGTACTTTCTCCAAAAGTTCTAATCACTGTCTGTCCATACATGTCGTCCTGTGGGACTTTGGTCCACATTGTCTCGATTCTTCACGGGGGTCTATGAATGGTATTGGGGGCTTTCCTTGCAGTTCTCTAACATGGTGGGGGACCAATATAACAAACAAGGCTGCCCACCAATTGTCCTTCATGACGCCCCATGATCAGATCATTTTTAAAAAATTTGTACATGTTTTTGAAATCATTTTTTGACATTACTTGTCCTATATAATACAGTGTCTGTAATGTGGTACCGTCTAACTATGTGCTTCTCCAGTGCTTTCTGGGTGAATCTTTAGCTTTTCAGAGACACAAGTATTATGTGAATGACTTTAGTTAAACCCTAGATCTGTGTTTGGTGTGTGTGCGTGCTGTGTGTGTGTGTCTGTATTCGCATCATGGAGGGACACACATACACACAGTGTGATACAAAGACCAGTAAGCTGGGCTAGGAGTTAGGCTTAAAATATTGCCTCTGACACTTACTAGCTTTGTTACCTTAGCCAAGTCATTCTCCATCTGAGTGCTTCAGGAAGTTTCTTCTTACTTCTTTATCAAGTCACAAACAGACATGTTGGTCTAAGGAATCCCCTATCCTGAGGAAGCCACGCACCACCAATGCAGCATTCTCAACCTCACACCAGAAGGGGATGAATCAATATTTGTTGAATGAAGGCCTAACTTCAGATCCTACTTCTTCAAGTGTCCTTATCAAGTTCAAAGGCATGTCAAAAGTTCAATCCTGCAGAGGACTCTGGCTAACCAAAGCCTCACTAGCACAGCAAATGGCAAGAGATGATGCTCCTAGGTGAAGCAGAAGATTGACTTTACCACTGCTCACACATTACACACATGTGAGGCAGCTGGCAGCACAGTGTACAAAGGGCAAGACCTGGAGTCAGGAAGAACTGTGTTCAAATCCAATCTCAGACACTTACTGTGTGACCCTGGGCAAGTCACTTAACTTTTTTTTGCCTCAGCTCTCCCAACTAGAAAATGGGGATAAAAGCAATACCTACCTCCCAGGGTTGTTGTGAATATTAAACGAAACAATATTTGCAAAAGTGCCTAGCACAGTGCCTAACACATAGGAGGCAGAAATGCTTCTTCTCTTCCCCATTTCCCTTTTCTAGTAGCAAAAGATCTAATTTCCCTAAAGTGTATGAGGGAAAAGGAGGCCCTGTTCTCAAACAACTCTTTTCAGTGTAATGGACATGTTGGAGCTCTAAAGGATTGTGAAGTAAATATTTAGGGCAGCTTGGAAGGGAAGGGAGAGAGGGGAGGGGAGGAGAGAGGAGGGCAGGGGAAGAGTCACATGGTACAGCCTGTAGGAGTGTATGGCAGTGTAAAGTGAGGCTGAAAAGCTAAGTCCGGGTACATGAATCTGCAGCCTCAACTGGTAGAGCCATTGCTTGCTCCCTGAGAGCTGTTTCTCCTAAATTATAATCTACATGGTCCATCAATATATCAATGAGCAAGCATTCTGTCATGCCTTAGCTTAGGGGGTTAGTAGCTATGGTATTCATCCTGCCTATGGCCTTTTGTTAAGCAAAGAACTCCAATGATCACATCTATTAATTAGCTTGTGATTTCACAAACCTGGGTACTCCCCACCAGTATCAGTACTAGCAATTTTAAAGACCAGAGTAATGCTCACAAAATGCTCCTTGGAGCAAGCAACATGAAACGCACCATCAAATCAACTTTTGAAAGTAAAGACTCCAGGCTATAAGATTCTGAAATCATCAGTATCCCAGGACACTGTCCTGTTGGGGTTAAAGTACCAGAGGACCTAAGACATTGCATGACCGTTACTGAGGAAGCTAAGGTGGGGAGGGAAGAGAAGAAGCCAGCCAGGGTGCAGCTGCCAGGGAACAGACACTCACCCTCTGCAATTTTAGATAATTATTCTTGCTCATGAAATGCTCAACCATTGTTTCTCTGCTCTTGAAGGTGGACGACCTGCTGCCAGAGGCCCCTCAGTTTTGGGGCCCTGGGAAAAGGCCCTGTCACTCCACTAGTTATGGCTTCTCACCTTCTTCATGTTTTGGGCTATGCTTTTCGAACAGAAAAGAAACAGGGTGACTTCATTCAAGAGCCATGCCTATTCTAGTTCAGACTGCATCTCCACTGTGAACCTGTATCTCTCATTTGGACATAAATGGACGAAAACAGAGAGAAATCCAGATGAATGAGGACAGATGGAGCCCTATGACTGAAATCTATCTACCGTGAGGCATTTTGGGGGTGGGGAGTGGGGAGCAGGGAGCAAAGAGATTTGACTTTCTTCAGGAAAGCAGTTGAAAATATAGAAACTTCCTAGGAGTTCATGTCCACATAATCAAGTCAATGAATTCAAGGCCAGGCAAGAGAACCCTCTAATATGGCCTGTTGATAAAGAATAGCAAGGCAGGAATTCACACCATCCAACCCACCTCCTAATTGTATTTCCTTTTTTTATAGCTAAATCTCAAGATTTGGGAAATGCATAACCCTTTGGAAAAACTGGAACTATGCTAATGCCAAAGCCCCTGAAGCATTAATGACTCCAGAGATTTCTTAGTGGAGAAGACTGTTAAACTGTAACTTTATTAGCTTAAACATTGCACATGGAAACTTGCCTGGGGCAGCTAACTCGAGGCAAGTCTTTTGGCCACATAGGAGTGACAGGGCTTTAATTCTTCCAACTAGGAAGGAGACAGCAATCAGCCTTCATTCATTCCAGGGAGCTGAGAGTCGGGAAATTAAGCAGATTTGTTTTGACATATGAGCACAGATTTTAAGTCCGTTCCAAGCCACATCCTCCACTGCCCTTTAATCCTTGGTGACCCTTGGTCATACTTTAACCTTGGCTTCCCTGGTTAAACTGGAATGAGGGGGAAGCGGACCATGTCAGGAAACATGAATAATGCTATATACCAGGGACAACTTCGATGGGATGGAGGAAGGCAATTAAAGAAACTTCCATTTGAAAATCTGAAAGGACTCATTTTATCACCAAATAATCTTCATTAAGCACATTTATGCAAATGGAACTCTGTCAGGTGCTGTTATAAAGGTTTAAAAAGACATAATACATGCCCTCAAAGCATTTCTGTACTGAAACAGAAATGATTGGTATAGACATACATGCACATGCACACATATCCATACATCCCATGCCCAAGTGGATAGCTCTGACTATACATAAGCATTTTATTTTTTCTCCAAAATTTCAGATATAAAAAAAAACTGAGTTAAAGCACAAAATGCCTTTGTGCATCACAGTGAATGAAGGTGCTTCATAGCTGTCAGGACGCCCAGTCTGTATGTCACTGCTTTATGAAACTGGGGCAAGAATCAATTCAGCAAATGATTCCATGAGCATTTCTCAAGCCTCTATTTCATGCAAGGCACTGTACTAGCCACCGAGACTACAAAGAGATGCCTGTAGTTCAGTAAAGTTACACAGTAATGGGATTGAGAGAGAAAATGAAATGTACAGGAAGAATTATGATGCAAGAGGGGATGTGACAGGGGCCAAGGCAAATATTAGAAGACATTTTGTGGAAGAGACATATGAGTTAGGTCCTAGAGGGGACTTCAACAGATGTGAAATAGAAGAATCCATTCTAAGCACTGAAAATGATCAAAGTCTAGATAGAGAAGAGGTCAGGGTCATAGGATGAAAGCTAGAGAGCCGGAAGAGACCTTAAACATCATTTTTGCTCATTTCCCTCATTTTATAAAGAAACTAAAATTCAGAGAAGCTTCCCATTGTCTAGTAAAGCAGGATTGGAATCTGGGTCTGTCGAAGCCAAGCCCAGTGCCATATCTATACCATATTACCTCTCATAATGGAAGGGGGTGAAAACTGGGGGTAGATTATCAATATGGCTGAAATGTAGAGGATAGGAAATGGAATAGCAAAAGATAAGCTGGGAAAAGTAAGTCGGGAGCAGAATGTAGAAGGTCATAAATGCCACAATTAAGCATGAGCTCTTTATTAGGTGGGCATCTTGGTGACTGCTGAGTGACTAGTTAGGTCAAACCCTTTTAGGTCTGTGGACCTCATTTTTAAGACACTGCAGTAGTCTGGGGCTTGATGTTATCAACACAATATCACCCACCAACAAGAAGTCCCTGGAGGGCCTAGAGGCCTGGAGCAGGGGTTATTGACCATTTTTGTGTCCTGGACTCCCCTGACAGTGTGATAAAGCCTATGGACCTGTTCTGAGAACTAAGATTTTTATGCTTTTTTTTTTGGAGTTGGGGTTAAGTGACTTGCCCAAGGTCACACGGCTAGTTCTTGTGTTCAGTGTCTGAGGCTGGATTTGAACTCAGGTCCTCCTGACTCCAGGGCCGGCGCTCTATTCACTGCGCCACCTAGCTGCCCCAGAACTAAGCTTTTTAAAAAGAAGGAAATATAATATTTCAGTTAGAGCTAAATGAGCTCTAACTTTACATGTAACTTTTTTCCACTCATGTTCAGGCACCTCAGGTTAAGAACCCCTGAGCTACAAGAAACCCTTCTTCCAAGCTGATTCCAAGGCATCCTCTGTGACAGCGGCAAAGATTTTTGGAGTCTATATCTTCTCTTTTTAGGCCTGGTTTGAAATGAGTATTGGAGGATGAATCTAGGAGATCACTTTTGTTATATCTTTTGAGGCATCTTGTATGATTTTAACACGTAGAGGCAATAGATGTAGAGCTGAAAGGGCCCTTCATTTTAGAAATGAGGAAACAGAGGAACTAATTCCAAATGGTGCTTTTGAGTGCTTTGGGTCAAGTGACTTGCCCAAGGTCATAAAAGTTGGATCAAAAGCATGATTTAGATTTAGTTTCTCTGGCTTTAGAGCCAATGCCTTTTCTTTTTGCATCTCACTGCAGGAGCTATACCTTGTTGGAAGGGGGCCTTTATGATGGTATTTTGTACTAGCCAATTTATTTAAAAACATTCTCTGAAGGGGTCCATGAGCTTTGCCCAAGTGCCAAAGGACCCCAGGACACAAAATCAGTTCAACAAAGTACAGCTTTCTTCATAGCAATCTACTCTTTTGCCCATCTGTCTATAGAAATGTGGTCTGCTGTAGAATTACAAAACCTACCTGCTCTCTCCTCACATTTGCATCAAAGATACCCTCAATGTGAACCCAGATGATTCTTACAGAGGTCTTGTGGAGATGAGAAAGCATGGGTTGGTGGTCAGTGATACCTTCTTTTTCAGTAGTAACAATACCTCTAACTCCCTTCCTCTCTGTATCTCTTAGGCATCGGCTGTGGCAGAGACCTTCTTTGGGCATACTGTGTCAACTCCAGCTTCTTGTTCTTCAGCACCAGTTTGACCTCCTCGTGCAGGACCTTCAGGGGCTATGATGTCACAGGCCAAACGTGGTATCTGCTGATGTAGAACCTACTGTGGTGGTGCTGATGTGGAGCAGTGGGTAGTATGCTGGACTTGAAGTCAAAAAGACCTCATTTGAAATCTGGCCTCAGATACTTCCTAGGCATATGACCTGACAATGCACTAAGGCAATATACTGATCTCCTCTGTCTCGCCTCCTTAGTAAAATAAGGGAGTCGGACTCAGGGTTCTTCCAGATTCTTTATGTCTCAATCAGTGATCCTAAGAGTCTCTGAACTCCTGATAGATCTTGGACATATTTCATATGCTTGTGTTGCCTTCCTCTTAGTTTTCACCCTCAAACACCCCAAGAATAATCGAGCTGAATTGGGTCTCAAGGCAAATTTTCTATAAACTTGTTTTATTTCTTCAGTTTCTCACTATTTTAGGAGGTAACACTACTCATTGTTAGGCAGTTTTTCCTGATGTTAAGCCCAAATCTGTGCTCTCTAACTTCCATTCTTTGCTCTTGCTTCTGCCCTCTGAGGCCAAATAGAACAAGGCTTTTCTCTTCTCCATACAGCAGACCTTCAAACACATGAAGACAGCTCTCCTGTTTCCCTGAAAAACACCTCAGGCTAAACATCCTCAGTTCCTTCAACCCATCAAAGGACTAGTATATTTACTAAAAGGCCAAAGAAAGGAGCTCAAATTCTATTTACTAAGTAATAGGTGATGTATGTAGATCTGGTCACATGGAACAACACATCTTCATCTCGTCTGCTCTCAGATGGACCCTCCTTGCAGCAAGGAAGTCCTTTTATTCCTCTCTCATTGATTCCGCCTATCTCACAGAAGCTGTTTGAAATCTTCTCTTACTTCCTCAATTATACCACTCCTGTCACTCCTTCCTTTCTCAACTAATCTTGAAAAAGTGATCTCTCCTCCCAGCTTCTTCTCTCTCTCCTTTCACTAACTCCTCAATCTTGGCAATCTGGTTTCTGACCACTTCACTTGATTTAAATTGCTTGTTCCAAAGTTACTGATGATTGTATCACTTAATTGCCAAATCCGAGGCTCTCTTTTCAGTCCTACTACTCCTCAGACTTTGTGCTGCATTCAACACCATTGAACACCTCTCTTCTCTCAGATACTCTTTCTTCTCTGGGTTTCTGTGTCACTGCTCTGTCACTGTTTGCCTCTTCCATATCTTACTACTCCTTCTCACTTTCCTTTCCTGACTTGAGACCCACAAAACACTGTCTAGCCATGAGTGTGTCTATTTGGGACTCTTTTCATTTCTCCTTCTATGATCTGTTGGTGACCTGATCAGCTCTCATATGTTTACCTATTACCTCTATGTAGATGACTCCCAGATCTATACATGCATCCTCACTAATTATTCTGGGCTTCAGGCTCATACCAAAAAATTACCTATTATACATCTAAATCTGGATATCTGGGGACATCTTAAATTCAATAAGCTCAAAAGAGATCTCATTATCTTTTCTCTCAAACCAAACCACCCTTCTTCTCAACTTCCGTATTTCCACTGAAGACACTACCACCTTTCCATTCTCCATGGAATCACCCTCTACTCTACACTCTGCCTCATTCCTACATTTCCAATCAGTTGTCAAATCATGCTATTTTTCACATTGTACCCCTTCTCTTCACTCATACAGATCTACCTTCATTCAGGCCCTCATAACCTCATCATGTCTCACTTAGATCATTACAGTGACCTCTCTATGCCACTCTACCACACAGCTACCAAATGAGGTTTACCTAAGTTCATATCTGACCACGTCCCTTTTCTAAGTCAGGCAACTCCTGCGGATCCCTATTGCCTCTAGGATCAAATACAAAATCCCTCGATTTAGCTTTTAAATTCCTTTCCAACCTGGCCCCAATCTATCTTTCCAGCCTTAGTTAGTGACCAATACTCTCCTCCCTGCCACCCATCCCAACTGATCTGCGCTTCGTAGACTCCTTCTCTTCCTTTAAGACCCAGCTCTAGCATCATATTCTATATAAAACCTTTCCTGATCCCCCACAAATACTAGTGTCCTCCCTCTCAAACTACACTGTATCTCATTACTTTGCATATGCTTATATTAATTTTCTATTGATGCCATTTTTATTTTCCTCTGAATTTATCTTCCCCATAAGAATGTAAGCCCAGTGCAAGTAGGGATCATTTCACCCTTTATGCCTATGTGCGCAGGGTTTAGTACAATGCCTAGCACATAGCAGGTGCTTAAAAATACTTGTTGATTGATTGATAGAAAAATGTGATGACTGGACATGAGCAACCAGTGGCCTTTCCCCAAAACCTTTCTGTCACTAATTAATAGAACATACTACTAAAATCTTGCCAAGGAGGCCCATAAAAGTTGTAAGACAATCACCTGCATCAGAGGAAATTGGCCTCTCAAGTATCTTATTCTGTGCTTAGAGGATAAAATGTCTATACATTAACACCACACTAAAGCTTGTGCCAGACACTTAAAACTCAATTAAGAAAGAGGACACTGCCCCCTGAGCTCTTCAGAGCCTTATGTTCTTCTTTTATGTGTGAAACTCTTCCTGTCCAGCTTTGGGAACTCATAGAACAGGGCAGGCACAGGGGCAAGAGCTTATTAAGGGATCAAGGTGAAAGGAAATGGTACCAAGGGCTGGCCCCAAAATGATTAAATGGGGCTCTTTAAAATTCCAGCAGGAATCATACTAGGGTGACAGAGCACAAAAGCCTCTTAACACCTGCCACTCCTACACACAAGCAGCAGTGGGTTTCCTATTCTTTGAAAATTCACACTGCAGGAATAATCCCACCTTCTACTCTTAAAACATCTGTGATTTTAGGCAAATCCCTTTCCCAGGCCTCAGTTTCACCCTCTATAAATGAGTTATTGGAAGAGCTGGCACCTGAGGCCCCTTCTAGTGCTAAAGCTTGTAAGCATAATTTGAGAAAACACAAAATTGGCACTTGATCCACTCTCCGGTTCTTCAGCACTTTCATTTAGTGCTTTCTATTATACCTGACATGCAACTATTTAACCAATGGTAAACAAATCAGAATAAGGGCCTTTATAAAAGACCTATGTTGCTAATAAGGATTCTTAGAAGTGAGAATTAAATGCAAGCAAAAATTTTTCCTACTTTGAAGTGTTCAACTCTCTCTCTCTCTCTCTCTCTCTCTCTCTCTCTCTCTCTCTCTCTCTCTCTCTCTCTCTCTCTGCCTCTGGGGATTCAGTCTTTTTTGTCCTTGGACTTCTTCAAGCCCAATCTAGATGATCAGCTATGAGAAATGCTCTAGAGAAGATTCTTGTTGGATTTGAAGACCTTGGATTTGAAGTTCCCTCCCACTTTGAGATTCTGTGATGGACAGGCTACAAGTGTATACTTGTACACACAAACATAAACTTTCATTCTGAAACCTTACCCAACATCTCAAAACGGTAGTCATGACTCAGATATTGGACAAACAAAATGGATTCCTTCCCATGTGATGTGAATTTCACCATGTGTCAAGACAGAAATGAAAAGCCAAAGTTCTAGTAGCAGCCAAGGAAGGGACAGGAGAAACTCAGGCACATTTGACCTTTCAAATGGTCTTCTCTTTGGCAAAGTGAACAAAGTTGCTAGATTGTTGTATACCAAACTTTCCCCCCTCCATTCATTAAATGCTTTTATTCACATACCTGTCCATGGAACTGTTGGCATTGAGGGTCTGGCTCTGTAATTTCTAGCTCCTGAATTATTGCCCAGGAAATAACATGCAAATATGATTATAAAATACTCACCTTTTTGTTTAACAGGTTAGAAAACTTTAGTTGGCATTTCAAAGTACCTCAGGAACAGGTAAGTGTTTTTAGGGAAGAATCATTTCTAATCTCAACATTTATTTAGAAAACTTTTCATCCTGAAAGACCCCAGGGTCCAATTGGCAATTGTTGGTATGTGACACAGTACTGAATTTTTCACATCCAAGTGGGCACTATGGAGTAAGAAGAAGATGAGAAGGAAACATAAATGTGTATCATCATTGAATAACACAGTAGAACTGTGTGCTTGCTATGCTTTTCTCAAGAACAAAACAAAACAAATTTGTTTTAACCACTGCTTTGTTCTGTAGGGTTTTGAATGTGACCCCAAGATCTTAGAAAAGTTTCAGCTTTCTTTCCAAGTGGACTCATCTCTATCTCAGGACCTTTTTCCCCAGGTGAAGAGACAACATCTAAGTCATGCTTCTAAGTAAATGAAAGGAGGACAGGTCCTTTCATTTGTCTTCACAGCCCTCTCCAAGGCTGGCTGTGCTTGTTCCCTTCTCCCCGAAAGATGAATGAATGGAAATGTCAAAACTCTTGGAAAGAGACACATGGAGGAATGGGAATAAGAAGTTGCCTAAACTTCCAAGCAAAAAGAACCCGAACAAGAAACTAAATAATGATGCCCATTCAGTAGTACTTTGGGGACTTCATTAATCCGTTTTTTCTCAGTTCGAAAGGCAGAGCAAAATGTCACATGAGCAGGTGTTTCCTGCACAACTAATCTGAGCCAAGAAGCAGAAGGGATCTGAGAGCTCTTTCCTATCTGTCATCCATCTGCAAATGGACTTGCCGGCCACCAAATATGGACTAGAACAGATATTGTGAATGGCATAGACTTACCAGAAGCACATTTTATTCTTTATTTTATGTCTTTTATTTTGTAGAGGACATAAAGCTATGATCAACCATTTAAGAAACACAGCAATTCCTGGGATGTAACAATCTATCTCCTCCTCACAGACCTGGAGTGCTCTCACTCCTCACTTCTCTTACAGTTACTAATGTCGTTCAAGGCTCTTCTCCTTCCTTTAGCAATCCTTTCCTGATCTCCCCAATGAGAACCCATTCATTTCCCAAATTACTTTATGTTTACTTGATACATACATACATATGTATACACACATATTTTACATTTACTTATCAGCATACACATTGTTTTCCTCTTAGTAAAATGGAGGCTTCTTGAGAATGGCAACCAATTTTCATTCTATCTTAGTATCCTCAGTACTTCATGTAGTACTTTGCTCAGAGTGGATAGTTAATAGATGCTTTCTTAATTGGATTGATTGAAGGACTGAAAGATGAAATCAGAAATCAACATGCGAGATCCTAGGTAAAGGAAGCAAAGGTAGCAATAGGTCAAACCTCTGAAAGCAAAAATAGGCTCACAAAAGTTCATAGTTTCACTAATGTAATACACTTGAGCCAAAGAGGAAACATTTTGGGCCAGACCAAGCTCTGGCTAATGGATGGGTAAGATAAGAAGTGAAAATATAATTTTCAAGTCATCCAGCTGATGAACTCCTCAGTAAAGACAGTTTAGAACACACTTCAGTCATGATTAGTAAAATCCCCTGTTTACAACTTCTACAGACCTCCAGGAGTCCTCCACCCTTCCCCCCAAACCAAGGAAGTTCAGAGCAGCAAGAAAGGTTATGGGTAAATGCAGAATGTCCTCTAAGAAGGCAGGAGATTTAAAGAAGCTGCAGAAGAGCTCCCCAAATGCAGCAGCTGAGTAACAACAATTCCTTTCCCTGTCTATAGTCACATAGCTAGGAAGGGCCAGGATTTGAATTCAGGTTTCTATTGGTTCCAACTACAGCACACTTTCTACTAGGCTATGTAGTTATAAAGAAGAAAAGTGGAAACATTCCACTTGACCAATTAACTATCCAGTTTGGGATGGGATTTACCCTATCAGAGCTAGCACCATATGGTGAGAGTCTGGCTAGTACTATTTCTTGAATATCAAAGAACAGCAAAGCTAAAATTAGCAATGTTTGTACGTGGGGCAACGCAAATTGGGACCAGGTCAATTGGTACAAAATGAATTCAAATCAACTTTTAAAGTCAGAACACTAGGTTCTCAGGACCAGAGAACCTAAGACACCACTGCTGCTGGAGAGTCCAATGAGGGGGAAGAAGTGAAGGATCAGGCTGGAGAGGGGCTTAATACAAGATATATTTGGCTGCCATGGGGAGTAGCAGGCCATCTGGTGGCTTCCTCTTTTAACTAATTGTACTTGCTAACTATATGATAAACTCTGTCTCTACTCTGTTGAAGAAATGGAAGTGTTTTCAATACCTTCTAAATGTGGTACCCTTGGTTTAAGGCCCAACTGTCCTGCCCTAGTTAAAGTTCTATAGAACAAGACCAAAAAAAGTAGGAGCCTATATGAAAATACCATTATTTCAGCTATAGGATAGATCACAAGAGGATCTATACAAGCTTAACATGTGTAGTGGTATTTTGGAGAGGCTGAGGAAAGAAAAGATTCTTGTGGAAAAAGATCTAGACTTGTCATCCTGCGAAAGCTTCCCACTGTAGATTTGGAAAAGCTCCATTGAAGTGTCAAGAAAGAGACTTGTGGTTATTACAAATGAACATTAGGATCATATATCTAGAGCCAGAAGAGATCTCAGAGGATCTCTGATCCAATCCTCTCATCATGAAAAAGAGGAATGTGAAGTTCAGAAAGATGTGACTTGCCCAAAGGACCAGAGAGCCAGTTTCCAAACCCCATTCTGGTGACTCCAAGTTCTGGGCACTTTCCCCTGGACTGTTAGTATCTATCTGGGCTGAAAAGCCAAAAAATAAAATAAAAAGAACCTATTGGCTCAGATGAGTATAGTACATGGATGTCCAAGTGCTCAACTGGGTACAATTCTGATCTCTTTTGTATTAGAAATTGGGCAGGACATGTCAGCTCCGAGAAGCCTTCCCAGGAGACTGCCAGTAATGTGTACCATGCAGTCCTGGAAATCCCATAAACCTCACACATATTTCTCAGGGTTTTTTTAAAGCAAGTTCTGGTTTTTGTCCTTACTAGGATTTGGGGGAACCAGAGAGGTACAGAGAAACACCCAAATCATCTGTGTTTATTTGGAAAACTTAGTAAAAATTGTGTCATAAATAAAAGCATTATAAAAATCAAATCCATGCAATCCAGGGCTGGGGGAGATCTATATGGGAACAAAGCTTCAAAGCAGCATGAATATATTGCTTTAAAAAAACAGTAGGTATGTCTGACTCTTTGTGTATAATTGATTTATTCCTATACTTGAGTGTCTTTTGAAAGTTGCATTATAACTAATAAAACTAATACTGTCACATAATAAAATGTACCACTTAATTTAAAGTTAATTACTTTCTATTATTCAACATTAACTGACAAAGCAAGAACTTTCATTTGGTGCCAGGATTTTAAAAGTTGCTTTGAATTTATAATACAATTTAATGTCAAGTGACACTGAAGCAATTTAGAAATGAAGTCGAGGGAAAAGAACTGGCCACATCTCCCATGGCTTTAGCAAGAGGAGTAGTTCGGACCCCTTTTAAGTAGCAGTAGAAAGCAACTCCCAGTGCTATGCCCAGCTATGCCCCTTGTCCAAAAGTTACATGTACTTCTCCCTTTGACAAGGGCTCCAAGCCCTGGAAGAAGAACCTTGAAGTAAGAAAGATCAAGTCAGCTCCCAGGAGCCTGGAGCAGTCAGCACTGCCTTGGCATCGGAGTGCTCAGGGTAAGTGGGGAACAGGCAGAAAATCAGAACCAGGGCCCTGGGAAGCCAGGACCCTATAAGAAGGTAAATATGACCTCTGCAAAGAAGCTAGGTTGTGTCTTTCTTCCCCTTTATACCCACAGCTCATTTCTAACATAGGTAGGAGTTATGCTGGCCTGTCCACTAGAGACATTGAAAACATGTAAGTAAATGTGATCATTGTGATTATAAAAATAGATAAAGCAAGTTCTAAATGCTACACAAATAGGATCCTTGAGCACGTAAGTTAGATGTGAAATAGGTTTCTTCCACAGGATTCTAAACTGGCCAGAAGCCCTATTTTTGTCTTTGTAATAAAATCCTATACTTGGAGCTGTGGGAGAAGAGGCGGTCCATAGAAAGCTTTCCCTGGACGGTAGCATCCAATGTAGACTAAATTCATGTGGAACCTGATTCCCGCCTCAATTCCTAGAAGGTATTGCACCTCTCCCATTTCCCCAGGACAAATATTTGTTCTATAACTAGGTAGAGAAGACGGCTAACAGAAACTAGAAGGCAGTGCTTCCCACTGGACTGTTCAGCTGCCCCAAAATGGAGGAAGATGGGCCAGGAGCATTAGAGGCTGAACTTCAATGAACAATGGATATGAAGATGCTTGGAAAAACTAAAAGTCTGAGATAAATGCAAGACATGTATTATTCAGATCAACACTATAGGAGACCTTTGGGATTTTTTTTCTAGGGACTCTAGGGACTTCTAGTCTTTGGAAAATTGCAATAGTAACTAAATCAAGAATCCAATTCAGTTCCCTGTTTATTAGATGTCCATCATGTACAAAGATAAAAACAAAATAGTCTTTGTCATCAAGGAACTTACATTCTAATTGGTGGGGGGAATAACATGCATGTACATAAATAATGACAATAGCAGCTAATATTCAGCTGGCACTTTGAGTTTTGCAAAGTACTTTACACATATTATTTCACTGGACCCTCACAACCATTCCATGAGACAGTTACTATTGTTAGCTCCATTTTGCAGATTGGAAAACAGGCCTACAGAAATTAAGTGACTTGTCCAGGATCACATAGCTAGTAAATGTTTAGGGCAAGATTCTAACTCAGCTCTTCCTCACTCCAAATCTGGTACTCTAATGTATTACTTAACTACCTGTAATATAAAACATTTCAAGGTGCTAATAATTGAAGAAATGGAAAACCTCAGAAAGGCCTCATAAGAATTAGCACCTGAACTGTGCTGTTAGTAAAATGCAAACTAGACAGAAACCAAAACCAAAACTAATTAGACCCTAGATTACATTGAAAAAAGACATACATCTAGAACCAGAGAGGTAGATGACAGTCTTGCTATACTCTAGTCCAAATGCAATTGGATTAGCATGCCAAGATCAGGGAGCAACATTTTAGGACAGACATAAGCTCAATGTCAGGAAAGACATTTTAATTAACAAAAGTATCCCAATCTGGAATGGCTATATCTGCAAATCACAGTTTCCCTCAGTGAATATTTTCCAGGCAAGATTGTATAATTACTTGGCAACAAGAATGCAGAAGGGATTCTTGGCCAGCTTCAACTAGATGGTCTCTGAGACCTCTTTCAATTTTGTGACTCTGAATTGGGGATTTTTCTGAGGTGGGTGCTCTTTCACACCATGCAACTATGCAGCATCACTGGGAGAATATCAGGGCTACAAAAAAGGGCTTTGGGGGCAGGAAGGACCCTGTAGTTTCCAGGAATTTCATTTTTATGAACTACCTCTCCTGTATGATGGATCTGTTTTACATATTAAAACACTGCTGCCCATCCCCACAGACACAGGCTTATTCCTCTACAAAATGTTAATTTGCCATCCAACAGACATGGCCTAGCTAGCATGGAATTTAAATACTAAGGAGTCATTTTTTAAAGCATCTTCCCACACCTCAGCTCATGGCAGAGTCACAAATGAGATTCTCTATAGTAGTTAACAACACGAAATGAACGAAACAAAACACAGAGGTCAATTCTGGCCTTAACATTGCTGAGTTCCCCATCATCTCAATTTTGAAATTCAGTGTTTCTCTTTAGAATGAAATAATTTATCCCATCCAGCACAGGGTGCACATGGAATGGGAGGAAATGGAGATGAGAGAAGAGCAAACTGACTTACAAATCAGCATAGTTCAAGCGGCATGATTTAAAGGGATGCATACATCTCTCTGTCAATGCTGCTCAGGATCAACTTCAGGCCAGGAACAAGTTATTCTCCACCTATGCTTTAGCCTCCTAATAGGCCAATTTAGGGCCACTTGCATGCCAGAGAGACAGTATACCTTGTCTACTGATTATCAATGGCGTCCATAGTATAGCACACATAAAGACACACTGCTATTAGCTTTATAACTGTACTAGGAGATCTTGCGGGCTTCTCCACTGAGGACCATGCTGCAGCATTTGGGAACCAAGTTAATCTTTATTCAACTGTCAGGGGATGGCACAAGGAGGGCAAAGTCTCTACAGTAAAACTTCAAACTCAGCTTCTGTCAAAGTCACTAAAAGAGATACAAAATGTACCATTTTATTCAAGCCATGAAGATTTTAAGTTTCAATGGACTTTAATGATTGGCATGTAATAGACATTCAATAAATGCTAGTTGACTGATTTAAAGTGTGTATAGGTTGTACATGATGGGATAGGTCACAAAAAAGCCCCCTCAGTCCATAGAGCTAGACTCAGTTCTGATCACATGCTCAATAGCCCAATACTGGGCTAAGTGATGAGGGGGAGAAAAGAGAACCCAAGCTATGATTCTTGATGCTGAAGAATCAGTAGTCTAGCTGAATAGATCCAGGCTTCAAAGTTCCATACCACAAAGCTGGAACTCCTTGAGAAACCACTTCCCTCTTCAACGCTAGCATCACAAGATCATAAGATCATGACTTTAGAATGGGAACTTGGAGTACATCTAGTCTAACCTCTTCATTTTACAGATAAGGAAACTGAGGCCCAGAAAGGGGAAATGCTTACCTAAGGTGACACAGAGAGTAAATGGCAGATCTAGGCTTCAGATACAGCTCCTTGGACTGTAAATCTATGGTTCATTTTATTGGACCATGTTGTATGAATCATGAAATTTCCTGGGTGGTCTAAGGTATGCTTGACCTGAATTACATCCTTTTTAGCTCTAACAAGATATGGGGGGGGCAGGGGATGGGTGAAAGGGAGGGACTCATATATACACACACACATATACACATTCTGTTAGGTGAAGGACACTGGGGCCTATTGCTTATACAGAGGAGGAAGAACTCTTGGTCCTAGGTCTCAGAAGAATATTAGGTACAGAGTCACATAAGACCATAACGCCTATAATATAAAAACAAATCATAAAACAACAAAAACTAGAGAATGGAATGAGAGACCTTTCATATCTGTGGTTCTGTGGGAAGATTCAAAGCCAACCAAGAGAGAGAAAAGATCACAAAAGACAAAGGAGCTAACTTTTAATATATGAAACAAAAAGCCTTTTGCGTGAACAAAATCAAAGTAGCCAGAATAATAAGAGAAACAAATGACTTGGGGAAAAATATCGACGTATCAAATGTCTTTGACAGAGTTTTGATATCAGACACATAGGTGATTGGTACAATCATATAAGACAATCTGAGCTATTGTCCAAGAGATAAGTGACCCCAAAGTATGAATATTTAGAAGATGAAATGCAAATTATAAACAACCATATGAAAAAGCCTTCCAAATTCCTAACAATAAGAGAAGTGTTCATTAAAACAATTCTGAGATTTAGTTTCACACCCATCAAACTGGGGAAAAATGATAAAAGAAAGAGTGTTAGAAAAGCTCTGGTAAGATAGCCATACTAAAAGATCATTGGGGAGTTATGAATTGGACCAACCCCTCTGGAAAATAATTTGTAACGGTAATGGAAAAGTTTGTGACTGGGAATTGCCCCCAAGAAATTAAAGGCAGTGGGTAAGATGTCATATGTACCCAAAATGTTTATCACAGTACTGTCTGTGGCAAGAAGAATTTCAAAACAAAGCAGTTACCCATTGATTGGGAAATAACAAAACGCAACATGAATGTAGGGGAAAGGGCTGGATCTATGAGTTCATTGATATAAGGAATTCCTGAGTGAAGAAATCCTATCTGTGCAAGTTGATATTTTCTCTGTAGCTTCTAGTCCAGGGGCAGGGAACCTGTGGCCTCAAGGCCACATGAGGCCCTCTAGGTCCTCGTGTGTGGCCCTTTGACCGAATCCAAACTTTACAGAACAAATCTCCTTAATAAAAGGATAAATGACTGGACTATGGAACAAGGACAACAACTGGTCCTTACACTGAGCAGTTTGCAGTTTGCAGGCGGGCAGTCTGGCACCAGTAAATGATAAAGGACAGTTACTGCACTGTAACAAATGGTGGTTATGAAACATTCAGAGAAACCTAGGAAAACTTCTTGTTGTTGTTTTTGTTTTTGGAGAGAGGAAGGCAGGGCAATTAGGGTTAAGTGACTTGCCCAAGGTCACATAACTAGTAAGTGTTAAATGTCTGAGGCCAGATTTGAACTCAGGTCCTCCTGACTCCAGGGCCTGTGCTCAATTCACTGTACCACCTAGCCACTCCAAAACCTAGGAAAACTTACAGGAGCAAATGCAGAGTAAAATGACCAGAACAAAGAAAACAATTTATTTAATGAGCACGATGCTATAAAGGAAAATAATGAAAGATATCAGAACTCAAATGAGAGGGAGTAGAATGGAAAGAAGAAAAGGAAGGAGAATGGGACCTATCTATTAGGCACTCACAGACTCCCGTGTATTGGGGTTATTTACTTCATCTTCCCTACTTCTAGTTGTTGCCATCACATATTCTTATAGTTTGGTCCTCTTTCTATTCTCCATTCTTATTAGCAGAGCAATGGATAAGATTCCCTCAATTAAATCCCGCCAGGTCTCCAGAATTAATTTTAGATGGCTTTCATTATGTCATCCGCATGAAATTTCTTTCCATTTAGGAGCAGATGCTTATAAACACCAGTCTGGCCCCATGGATCATGGTGAAAGTATGACACTGAAAAATAAGTAGGTTTTTTAATAGACTCTTTAGAAGCAAAATGTCATCTTTGTTGTTTATAACCTTTGCTTTCTGGATGCAGGCAGGTCACATTCATTCCAGCAGCACCTGGCTTCTTTGGGGATATGGAGATTTTAAATATCCATCTTCCAATTCCTGGTTGTATTAGAGAATCACAAAACCTCAGAGGCCATATAGTCTAATTATAATTGTACAAGACTCCCCTTTACAAGAAACATGCAGGAAAAGTGGTCAGCTAGCTTTTGCATGAAGACTTCCTGAAAGGTAAGCCAACTTCCTTTCAAGGCCGCCCATTTCACTTGGGAAGCTTTGCTTCCTAAGTGTGTTTCTTTGCAAGTTTTATCCATTCTTTTTAGTTCTGCCCTCTTAGGCCAAGAAGAATAAGTTTGATCTCTTTTTTTTTCACAAAAAAGCACTTCAAGTACCCAAAGGCAGCAACCATCTCCAAGCCCTTCAACCTCTTCGTCTCCTGGAATATGGGTGGGAAGGTGGCCCATATACAAATAACTATGATACAAGGTGAAGGTAACAAGCACTACATGGAAAGAAAGGGAGAGAATCAGGGACCATTTCATAAAGTAGTCAGCACTTGAGCTGGAGTTGAATTTGGAAGGAAGGGACTTCAACATATGGATAAGGTAGGGATGGATAATCATATTAGTGAAATTACAGATACAGGTGAGAGTGGAATGAGAATTTCATGCAGAAAGTAGGCATGTTGGTATGGAATGCAACATTTACAAGAAAGATTCGTATAGGATCATTTTGGAAAGGCAGATTTTGCAGAGTTGTGAATGTCAAGATAAGCTTTTATATAATTTCTTTGGTAGCCAATGGAGAACCACTGCAGACTTTTGAGCAGAGCACTGACAATGACCAGAGCGGTCAATTCTGAGTAAGGTGACTAATCTGTATGCTATTAAATAACCTAAGCAAGAAAAATAAAGGTCAAAACTAGGCCAGCATGGCGAAGAAAGAATGAGTGCAAGATACATGGAGGAAGTAGGAACAATGGTACCTGGAAACTAACTGGATATGGGAGTGTGGGTGGGGAGTGATGAGGGAGAGGGAAAGGGCAAGGAAGACTCCAAGTTAATAAATTTGATGAAGTTAATGAAAGGAAATAAATAAACAAAGGGAAGGACCGGTTTGGCAAGGAAGGTGAGTTCAGTTTTGGACATGTTGACTTTCAAGTATCAGTGAGACATCAAGGTATAGATATTCAGTAGGCAATTGGAAATACAAGATGACAAGGAAGGGCAGAGATTCAGATTTGGGAGTAAGTTGCATAAAGGTTAGAAATGCAGCCATGGAAATGGAAGTTAATGGAAAAAGAATATGAGCAAAATTTGGGCAGCTTATGGGCTCAGGTAGAAACCAATGACTTTCTTTTTCTTTGTGAAATGGTAGCTGATCCCTCCCTAAAAACAGCAACAGTCAGGAGAAAGAGCTCTGAAGATCCAATTCCAGCTACATGTGTACTTGCTCAGTACAAATAATAACAACTGGAGGAGACAAAAAGAGAGCAGAACTGTGAGGGACATTTGTGTTTCAGGGGCAGGAAGAAGATGAATTGACAAAGAAGAAGAAGGTATGGCCACAGAAGAAATCCATGTATACTTCTCCATGGAAACTAAGGAAGAAGCTATTAACTGTGCCAGATACTACAGGGAAGTCAAGTAGAATGTGGGTAAAAAATGACAACTGAATTAAAAAGGAATGTAATTACAGAAACCATTATTTTTCTTGCACATCCCTAGTCAAAAAGACCTTTTAGCACTCAGTCTAATAAAGAAGGAAAATAGAGAAGGGAGAAGAGAAGGGTGTTGGCGATCAGCCATGAGGGCAACCGGAACAGGAGGAAAAGATGGAAATGGGATTTTCTTTTCTCCTCTTTGGCAGTGAAGGATACGGGAAGTCTATAAAACTCTCCAGTTTCACCTAAGAAAGTGGCAGACTATACCACAGTAAAAATTGGGAGAGAGGAAGAAGGGAAGAGAGAAATGGATAAGTAAAATCAAGAAAGAGGAGAGGGAAAGGGAAAGTGATAGGGAGAAAGAGGAACAGGGAGTAGAAAAAAGGAACCTTAGTTCTTTGTGCTATGAATCTTGGACACAAGCTTGCAGGTAGGTTATTAGTGGCCTGAGAAAGAGCTTCCTCAGTGGAGTAATGAATGATGAAAGTAGCTAGGTTATAAGATATTGAGAAACAAGTGTGAGGATAGTGAAAAAGGAGTCCATAAGTAGAGTCTTCCTAGAAATGGAGTAATGGAATAAATAGCTTAAGGATACACTGGTGTCCAGAAGGTGTTTGCCTTTCTTTAAGGACAGATCTTCTATCACGCTCCATTAATATTTGCATCTTTTTCTTCATTTGCATCTTTGTCACATGTCACATGTCACATGCGATCATAGATTGGATGGGGTCTTTGCACCTAGTCCCATGTTCCCAACCACTACAATTCCAAAAATTGTTCTTCCCTAATCCTTTGTCCTAGACTTCAAAATCTACTTTGGGAAGAAAATGCTTACAAAGTAGGGAAGTCTTCTATTCTCTTCAGTGTACCATATGTCTGCATCTATATATTAACAATGGCCAAGACTCTGAATATGCAATGTGACAGGATTTTGAGTGCTTGCATGTTAGCAGACAGTTGCAGTATTAATTAATGCCACTTAATGTGAAATAGGGCCTGTTTTCTTAAGTTATCTCTTTCAAGAACATTGTATTTTTGCCCTCATTGATATTCAAATCTTTGCTCCCTTATCTGGCAGAGTTAAAATTAGACTTTTCTGACTAAGCATAATTCTAGCTAAAAAAAATATTTTGATTGCCTTATTCCCTGCTTCAGAAAGGATAGAGTTTACAGAGCAAATCAACATTCATGTAACACAATATACCCTCGTTTTCCATTAAGGTAATTAAGAAGAAGTAGGTCTTTCAAAGTAAGGGCCCTACCCATTTCACAGAGGAAGTTGGCTCCACATGGCTCCATAGGGCAAAATTTGGGCAGCTTATGGGCTCATTGGAAACCAATGACTTTCTTTTTCTTTGTGAAATGGTAGCTGATCCCTACCTAAAAACTGCCATAGTCAGGAGAAAGAGCACTGAAGATCCAATTTCAGCTACATGTGTACTTGCTCAATGAAAATAATAAACACTGGAAGAAATGAAAAAAGAAAAATGCAAGCATGGGCTTTTATTGGAATTTTAAAAAATATCCTTTTTTAATATCTTGATGCTGATGGGTCCGTGATTTCATCTGTGTGGGTCCTCTAGCACCCATGGGTACTGTAACCCCTCCCTGTACTCTCATGTTGAGCACCACCTCAAAAGATCATGGTATCTGTCTGTCCACATGCATATTCTTTCTACTGGTAAAGACTATAGCTCTGCTAAGCCTTGCGGTCTATATAGACTGGAGCGGCCAACACTCCTGGTATACCTAGGTACCAACTTCGGCTGGTAGGATGTGTTCACTTTAGCTAGACTACTCCATTCTGGCTGACCTACTGGGGTGAGGATTAGTAGAGCCTTACCTATACTGCTATGGCCTTTGATAATCCTGGGTCACCATTATGCTATGTGTGACATCATATCAAAACAGAGCTTTGTCAAAGTACAGAAGTCATGAAGATAATGAAAATGATGCTAACATCTCAAATTATCATAGATGTTCATAAAATGTTTTCTTCACAATAACCTTGTGGGATAGGTAGTGCACTTTAAAGGCAGCTTTAAAGGAAGCCTAAGCACTACTCAATTAAAGTATAACATAGTTACCAATCTAAGTACAAAATGTGGATGAAATAACCACATAAGGAAAAACTCTTCTACAGGTCTACCTCCAGATTCTAATATGATTCTTTCTGCTAAAGGTAATTTTAATCACTACCATAAGCGTTACCATTAAATGTAGGGCAGGTGGCTAAACCATTCATCTTACCCAGCTTTGCCAACTAGCTGCCGTTGTATGAGCTGCCTCTGGGCAATGGCAGTGTGGAGTGGGCTACGGGAACTACAGTGACAGTAATCTTAACACTTGCGAAGAATGGCTATGTGAAAGAAAATGATGGCTTGTGAAAGAGAGGCATTTAGAATTGTAGAAAGAAGTTAGTGAAATATCATTCAACCTAAAATATAGTGTTTTAGTGTCTTGGATGCAAGTTATATCATTTGAGTTCATATCTTCTGACATCCAATTTGTGATCATATAGAACAGTGGTTCTCAACCTTCCTAATGCTGCAATGCTTTAATATTCGTATGTGGGTGCATCTGCATGTGGGCAAACCCACCTGGAGATGGATAGAAGAGCAGTGTCTCAATTCCTAAGACTACTGGAAATATGTGTTTTCTGATGGTCTTAGGCGACCCCTGTGAAAGGGTCGTTTGACCCCCAAAGGGGTCGTGACCAACAGATTGAGAGCCGCTGATGTAGAACATATTTTGACAAAGTACATTAATAGGAAAAAAGTCAGTGCTTATAAACATCCCCTACACACAATTTAAACCTACACCATACAAAAAACTCTGATATTTGTTTTTGCATCTCTTTCTTATATCTAGGAAATTCCGTTTAGTGTAATTGTCCAACAAGGTCCTTGTGAAAGTAGGCCACTTTTTACCCATAGATAAGGATATCATCTCTGTATATATAGGTCAAATTTGGTTAGAATGAAAGTCTATACAGGCCAATTTCACTTTGCATATAGTTACAGAGGGCCCTTTCATCTACATACAAGATGAACTGAGTGGAGCACCAATTCAATAAACCAATCTGTAAAATTCATAAAAGTGCTTCCTCTGGATCACCTCTTCTCCAAAGAATAATTCAACTATAAACTTCAAAGACTTGGGTATGGACTGAAGGCTTCCAGAATTCAATAACACCTAGAAACCTTTATCTACCTTTCACAAGGACCTGACTGGAAACTGAGTTAGATTCTAAGGAAGGCTAATAAGCATGCTTAATAATATTTTATTTTTTCCCAATTTCATGTGAAGACAATTTTAACATTCATTTAAAAAATTGAATTCCAGATTTTCTCTCTCCCTCACCTTCTTCCTCCTTGACACAATCAGAAATTTGATATAGGTTTAACAAGCATTCTAAAGAATGAAGCTTTTCTACATCTTTGCCACTGTATTTAAAACAAAGAGTCTCTCAGATTCTGTCTCTCTCCTGCCTCTCCCGATTCCATTATAATTGCTTCTTAAACAAATATATCTTTCTACTTAATAAATAGTGAGTGTAGCAAAAATGGCACTAGACCAGGATTCAAGAAAATCAAATGGTGATGACACTAGTAACTAACTGATGAGCCTTTCAAGGAGCCATGTAGACTCCTCTAGAGTATAGGTCAAGATGAAGGACTATTCATTCATTCAGCATCCTTAGCCCTGGATCTGTAGAAGGAAGATTAATTGTGGGCATACTCTGTCCCATTTTGAACATACTCACATATATATATATGATTTATATATGTCTCTCTCTATATGTATGTGTGTGGAAAGATCCCTATTTTGTGATGCTTAATGTCTCATTCTGTTAAAAGAAGACAATTAGATAAATTCTTGCCTTGCCAACAGTTTTGCTTTAGAAGAGAGACGAAGCAACAAGAACCACTATGCTCAATGTTTTTTGTCCCAAAATGGAATGAAGTGCCTTAGTGAGCTCTCACCTCTGGAAATGTTCAAGCAGATATTTTTTAAAAATCCACCACCTGAATTCTTAGCATCTATCACAGTGCCAGGCACACAGTAAGAATTCAGTAAATACTTGTTCACTGAATTATATAACTCACTGCTTGTCATGATGAATCTTAATTTAGAAGCAAGTAAAGTCCCACACTAGGATTTTTAAAAAGTGAATGCACAAGAGAATTCACAGCAAGAGCAGATCATGGTAAAGAAAGGGACCATGGGGTTTTAGCAGAGTATACAGCATGAGTCAACACTGCTGACATGGAAGGAAAACATTGAAATGCAATGATAAGCTTTACTGGTAGATGCATAGTATCTGGGATGAGTCAGGTAACTGTAGGACCAACCCTGGAGTATTCTATTCAATTAAGGGAACTAAATTTAGGAAGGCTATTGATAAGAAGTACTGTCAAAGGAGAATGAGGTAAGGTGACCCAGAATATTGTACATAAGTATTGGTTGAAGTAGATGGGGCTAGGTTATACTAAAATTGCCTTCAAATATTTTAAGTCTGTTAAGTAGGAGAGAACAAAGACCAAAGAAGACAATTGTAGAAACTTACAGGGACAGATATTGGTTCAATATGAGTGAAAACTTCCTATCAATTATTAGAGTAGAATGAGCAGTCTATAACAAATGAAGCTTAGACCAAAGTTTTATGCCATTTTCCAGAATAAATTCAAGATTAATATGCAACCAGAATAATAAAGATTATACTGTAAAAAATTAGAAGAGAATCAGATCATATGCCTTTCATAACTTTGGGAACAAAATGAATTTTTAGTCTAACCAGAGAGAGAGGCAACTATAAAAATATAACTGAGAAATTTGATTTTATTTAACTGAAAAGCTTTTTGCTTAGGGAATAGCTAAACAAATTGCAGTACATGAATACAATGGACTATTACTTTGCTGTAAGAAACAACGAATGTGATGAATACAGAGAAAATTGGAAGGACTTAGTCAATTGTTTTGGTGAGAATTAAGTAGAACCTGGAAATGATACACACAAGGCTACAACAATAACCATGAGAAAAAAAACCAGATACTGAATGTTGCAAATGACAAAGAACAACCTTGGGCATACCAAAATATTAACTGAGCTGAATTAATCATTCTGTTCAGAGAAACAAAGGACCAATAAAGTAAAAGGAGATACTTGGGTTTTAGCATTAAGGAGGAGCAAAGTAGGTAAATATATTTAATTAGATAACTGGATTTCGGTTTCTGGTATGGCTTCTCAATTGTACTGTGTGTGACTTGCATATGCTAATTATAGGCATCTGATCAAAGAGGGTTGCTCTCTTTTGAGAAAAGGTAGGAAGCCTGGTATAAATAAATCAAGGTCATGATATTGTAGTGATAGGGGCTTCAATTATCTACTGGAACTCCCTCTGTTCTAGGCAGAGAAGCTAAGATGGCATACTTGATTTAATAATTATTTCAACCTGAATAAAGCAGAGGAAGGGACAAAGGAGAATGTCATCCCAGACTTGATTTTGACCAGTAAGAAAGAACTCACTGTCAAAGCAAAAATGACTGGAGCCTTAGGGGCAAGAGGCTTTCATCATGGATTTAATAACAAAGAATGAGAAGAAAGTCAGATAAAGTCAAGTTTGAGACAACAGACTTTTAAAAAATTGAGAAAAGACATAGAGGATTCATTGACCTAATATTCTATATTAGTAGCTTGGCCAAGAGTGATAAGTAACTACCAAGAATGACTACTGAACAACCCAAACAGAAATGATTTAAATGAACAATCAAAGAAAAAGTAGTGCAAAATAAATCTGGTCTCACTACGAGAAATCAGTGATCAAATCATTTTTTAGAAGTTAATTCAGAATATGGAAGCAAATATAGGGAAAGATAGTAGAAATAGAATATAAAAGATTAGCAGAGTTTTATAAGAATAAGGTCAGAAAAACCAAGGAACAGGGAGAGATTGAACTAGAAGGTCTTTGAGGTTCTACCTAATTAAGAAATATCACCTGTTGTAAATAAAGGAAGCATTAAGCAAATCTCCATGTTTTTTAAAAAATAAGCTATCACTGAACATGAAATTTACCACTTCCAATATTTCTTTCTAGGAAGGAAAGTATTTCTGTTTGGCTTCTAAAACCCTTTGCAACTTGACCCCTTCCTTTTCTAGATCTTCCTACGCTTTCCTCCTTTCCACATACTATACAATCCAGTAACCCTACTAGCCTCTGTGCTGTTCTCTGTGTGTGTGTGTGCGCGCGCACATATTTGTAAACAGCACTTCATTTTTTTACAATTAAATGTAAAGATAGTTTTCAACATTCCTTTTTAAATAAAATTTTGAGTTCCAATTTTTCCCTCCCTCCTTCCTATACTGCCTTCCCAAGGGCAAGCAATCTGATATAGGTTATACATATGCAATCATGTTAAACATATTACTATATTGATCATGCTGTGAAAGAAGAAGTAGAACAAAAGAGAAAAGCCATGAAAAAAACAAACAAACAAGAAAAGTGAAAATACTATGCTTAGATCTGCATTCAGACTTCATAGTTCTTTCTCTGAATATGGATAGTATTTTCCATCACGAGTCTTTCGGAACTGCTTTGGATCACAGCATTGTTGAGAAGAGCTAAGTCAATTGTAGGTGATCATTGTACACTGTTGCTGTTGTACACTGTTGTACAATGTTGTCTTGGTTCTGCTGACTTCATTCAGCATCAGTTAGTGTAAGTGTTTCAAAGTTTTTTTTTCAGAAATTTGCCCATTCATGATTTCTTTATAGCACAACAGTATCTCATAATATTTGCATGCCACAACTTTTTCAGCCATTCCCCAACTGATGGGCATCCCCCCAATTCCCATTTTTTGCCACCACATAAAGAGCTGCTATAAATATTTTTGTACATGTAGGTTCTTTCCTTTTGTATGATATCTTAGAAATACAGACATAGTAGTAGTATTGCTAGATCAAATGGTGTGCACAGTTTGACTGCCCTTTGGGCATAGTTCCAAGTTACTCTCCAGAATGGTTAGATCAGTTTGCAATTCCACTAACAAAGCATTAGTGTACCTATTTTCCCACATCTTCTCCAACATTTATCAATTTCCTTTTCTATTATATTAGCCAGTCTGATAGTATGAGGTGGTACCTCAGAGATATTTTATTTTGCATTTCTCTAATCAATCACGATTTAGAGCACTTTTTCATATGACTATAGATAGTTTTAATTTCCTCATCTGAAAGTGGCCTGTTCATATTCTTTTACCATTTTGCAAAAACCATTTTACCTCCTGACTTCATGACTTTGCCTTCACTGTTCTCTATTCCTGGGATGCATTCCCTCTTCCCCTTTGCCTATCAGATTCCCTGGCTTCTTTCAAACCTCAGCTCAAATACCACCCTCTGCAAAATAGTTTTTCTAGTTCTATCCATTCTAAGTGATATCATTCTAAGATTACCTTCCATTTATGTCATATATATCTTGTATGTATATAGCTGTTGGCATGTTATTTCCTCCATTAGAATGTTAACTCCTTCAGGGTAGTGACCATGTTTGACTGACTTAATGGACAAAATATTTATCTTTATGCCTAAACCACAAAGGCAACCAATCAATAGGATTTATGAAAAATTTACTGGATGTCAGGCATTGGAAACGCAAAAATGAAGAGCCTCTGCCCCATTCCTTTAGAGTCCTTGTGGCAGAATCAAAAATAAATCATATGTAAAAGAGAAACAAGTTAGGGAAGCATTCACAGCTAGGGTACGAGGAAAGGTCTCCTGCAGAAGTAGAACTTCAGTTGTCTTGAAAGAGACCAGGACCTATAGGATGAAGGAGAGGAGGGAGAACATTCCAGGCAAGGGAGATAGCTAGTGCAAATGACAATATTTTCATCCTAATCAGAGCTGTGATCTGAGGCTGACATAACTTTCCCCATAGGAAAACTTTATATGCTTATGTAAGGTAAGAGCATCTGGAAGGGTAGCTAGGTGATGCAGTGGATAGAGTTCCAGGCCTAGAGTCAAGAAGACCTGAGTTTCAAGTCTGGTCTCAGACACTAACTGTGTGACCCTGGGCAAGTTACTTCACCCTGTTTGCCTCAGTTTCCTCATCTATATAAAATGAACTGGAGAAGGAAATGACAAACCATTCCAGTATCTTTGTCAAGAAAACCCCAAATGTAGCCACAAAGAGTTGGGCGTAACTAAAAGACAACTGAACAACAGCACAAAAGAAAATTTCCAAGCAACCTTTGACCAGCACACTCTTCTTCCCTCCATTCTTTGATTCCCATGACAGGTACAACCTAGTAAAAGACTTTCCCACACAATTCTGAGGGTCATAATAGGAAAAGAAGATTTTGTTTATTACTAATTTTACAATGTAGTCTAGCATTTATTTTACATAACTGATGTTGAATTTCAAGAAGGATAGGGTTCAAGTATTCGTAGTTTCAACAATAACTTGGAAGGACGAATACATAGCATCTTTCTGAAAAATGCCACAAAGCTGGGAGAGATAGAGAATACAGTGGATGACAGGCATCTGAGATCCAAAAAAGACCATAATGGGCTATATCACTAGGCTGAATCTAATAAGACAAAATGGATCAGGGATGAATGTACCAATTTGCACTTGTATTAAAAAAATTCAGCAACAGTTAAGGATGAAAGTGTACTTGGATAGAAGTGAACCTGCAAAGGATCTGAGAATTTTAGTAGATTGCAAGCTTAATGTGAGTCAGCAATGGGATGTAGCTGTCAAAAGACTAATAGGATTGTGGGCTGTATTATTAAAAGCATAGCTTCCAGGAATAAGGAAGAGACCATTTCAATGTGCTCTGCCCACATGAGGCCAGCGCAGTAGATCTGTGTTCAGTTCTGCATACTATAGCTTCAAAAATACTTGAATAAGCTGAAGAGTTTCCAAAAGAGAGCAAGCAGAGTTCTGAAGGGACTGGGAGCTATGTTATATTATGAGGAGTTGAAGCAACTAGGGATATTGGGTCTGAAGAAGAAAAGGCTCAGAGGGGCCCATGATGGTTATCTTAAAGCACTTATAAGACTGTCATATGGAAGAGGTAACAGAGTTGGTTCTATTTGGTCCCAGAAGGCCCAACTAAGAGAAATGGGTAGAAGTTCCAAAGTGGCAAATGTATGGAAACAGATTATACCTTTTAAAATTGTCCTAGAAGAAAGAGGGCTGTGTTCACCAGTGATGGAGGTCCTCAAGCAGATCCTGGATGACTGCCTGTCTAGAATATTGTACTGGGTATTCCTTTTGACCCCAAGACTTCTGAGCGTTCATTGATCTCCAATTATAAATTATGTTTTCTATGGAACATTTGATTTTTGTTTGTTTCTCAGTGTTGAATTACATCCAGGTATTTTGGTCCTTGTATTTAAATGCAAGACCCATCTATTCAATCAGGACTTCCTTGATTAATTTGTTCATATCATCTGGTTAGGTCATTAGAATGCAAGTTGAGTACTAACCTTGACATCATGGGATCTGATTAAACCTTGTTTTGCGGTATGTGCATACAAATATCCATCATAATTCTCATCTCATTTTATGAACATTTTCTACTTCTGTCTTGCACAAAGTTGAAAGTCATCATAAACATTCCACTGAATCTCATTTGTCACCTTGGCATTAGCAGCTGAACTAGTATATCTCAGATACTTCAGTGAAATTCAGCTTGAGAACTTGCCTAATTCCAGTAAAGACTTTGGTTATGTGTAACAACTTAATGTGCAGGCCTTGAAAACAGGCCTAGATATTTTCCTAAGTAATCTTTTAAGTTTAACATTGTGGAGCAAAATCTCTAACTCTTCTTTCCTCAAAATTATATCAACTCCCTCCCTTCCCTACTATGTTCTCCTTTCTTCCAGTCTCTGATAATTAAGTATCCCTTCTCTGTGCCAAGGCTAATCTCCCAATAAATGTCCTAAAGTTCATTCACTCCCATCTTCTCCATTGGACTCCCTCTTCAACCACCTTCTGTCCCCACTCTTCAATCTTGCCCCATCTACTAATTTTCCCTTACTTCCTCCTAAGATGCAAAAGTCTCCTCCATCATTAAAACTGTTTAGACCTTTGTCTTCCCTTTAGTTACTATCTCCTCTCATTCTCAGACTAAGAGAAAAAGTGAATCCATATGCATTTTCTAATCTTCTTCATCTCTCATTTCTCAGCTTTTTGCAAGTAGCTTCTGATCTCACCATTTAATTATAAGCGCTCTCTCCAAAGGTGCCAAATCTCAGGGCCTTTCTCAGTCTTCATGTTTCTTGACCTCTTTGTTGGATTGTAGACTATTACTCACCCTCTCCACTCAGGGTGTTCATAACACTGCGTTCTCCTAATTCTCCTTCAGACTGTCTGAATACTTCTCAGTCTCTTTTTCTAGTTCACTGTAGACATCCGGTCTGCTAACTCTGAGTATAGCTTGAGATGATATCCTGAGCCCTCTTTACTTTCTATACTATATTGATGGCCTTACAAGATTTCATGGGTTTAATTACCATCTCTCTGTAAATTAACTCCTGGACCAAGAGATCCAGTCTCAGTCTCTCTCTTGAGCCTTAGTCCTGCATCACCAAGTGCCTTTCGGACATTTTGTAGATGTCCCAAAGGCATCTTAGACTCAATATGACCAAAACAGAATTCATTAATTTTCTCCCAAATTAATTCCATTCCAAATTTCCCCATTTCTGTAAAAGGTACCACCCTTCTTCCAGGCTCCCACATTCAGCCTTATCTTCTACTCCTCACTTTCCTCCCTGTCACATAATCTGATCAATCATCAAATTTGGCTGTCTCTAAAATGCAACCTCCTCGGAACTGCCCATCTTCCCTCCAATTTTTTGTCATTATGATCCCTTTTCTATGTAGCTGCCAAAATAATTTTCCTTAAGCACGTGTCTAAGCATATCACTCCTCTACTCAATCAACAATAGTGTCTCCTTATTGCTACTATGATAAAATAGAAATCTCTCTATTCGACGTTTAAAGCCCTTCACAACTTGGCCTCAACCTGTCTTTGTGGCCTCATTATACAACATCTTTCCCCCCTTCCACTTCTTACACTCTACAACCCAGGCAAAGAGGATTTCTCTCTGTCCCTCACACATGGAACTCCATCTCCCAGTTCTGGGTCTTTCCTCTGGGTATTTCCTGTGCTTAGAACACACTTTGTCCTCACCTCTGCCTCAGAGAATCCTTAATTTCTTTCAAGTCACAATTGAAGCATCACATTTCAAAAGATGCCTTACTTGATTTACACAATTCCTGGAGGCAACACCCACTAACTACCTTGTATTTTATGGATTTATTATGTATCTACTTATTTGGCAATTATTTCTATAAGTCGATTATGTCTCTCTGTACAGAATGTTAAGTAAGCTCCTTATGGGCTGGGATTATTTCATTTTTTCCTTTAAAATCTCAGTGCAGAAGGGCAGAGTCAAGATGGCAGCACAGAAGCAGGAGAACTCCGTCAGCTCGCCCCCATAACCACCTCAAATACCTATAAAATATGACTCTAAACAAATTTTAGAGCTCCAGAACCCAAAAAATTACAGAAAAAGAAAGCTACCACTGAAGGCAGCATGGCAGGTGGATGAGAAGGGTTCATTGCACTGCACTGGGAGCAGAGCCCAGCCCCATGTGGTTTAAGCTCAAGGGCGTCCAGGAGAAGCCATGGCTGGAGCTTTCAGGAGAGTGGATCACCTGCAGCTATGGTGGTTTCCAGAATTATCAACCCATAAGAGCCAAGGACAAAATGAAAGGTTAGTGGAACACGGCCGGTGGCCCTGCAGCCACCTCCACATGGCTGCTTCAGAGCTCCCAGCCTGCAGATTGCAGGGGGGCCAAGAGATCATTCAGAGGCTAAGTGCTCTCGCTTTGACTTGCATGGATTTGGATCACAGTCTTAGGTGGTGGTCCTGAGGTGTGTGACCAGTGAACCAAAGCTGGCAGAGGTTGTAGAGACAGCAGCCCCCTAATAGCTCTGGCAGCTGCAAAAACCCCAGTGGTTTGGGACAGAGCTTTCCCCTCTGAAAGCAGAGTTCTACTGAGTCCAAAAGTCAAGTAACTGACTGGCAATATGAGAAGGCAAAGGAAGCAAAACAAGCTCAGCAATCCAACTTTCTACTCCTTTTCTGGGGACAAAAAGGATCAAAGCATGGAATGGAAAACACCACCAAAAGCTTCCAAGAAAAATGTAAACTGGTTACAAGCCATAGAGGAGCTTAAGAAGGTTTATGAAAACTAAATGAGAGAAGTAAAGGAAAAATTGGGGAGAGAAATGAGAATGATGCAAGAAAAAAATGAAAAGAAAGTCAACAACCCAGTGACTGAAGAAAATAACACCTTAAAAATAGACTAACTGAAATGGTAAAAGAGGCCCAAAAAGCCAATGAGGAGAAGAACGCCTTAAAAAGTCGAATTTGCCAGATGGAAAAAGAATCTCAAAAGCTTACTGAAGAGAATAATTCCTTCAGAATTAGATTGGAGCAAAAGGAAGCAAACAATTTTATGAGAAAGCAAGACACTATTAAACAGATCCAAACAAATGAAAAAATAGAATATTTTCAATGAAATATCTCATTGAAAAAACCACTGACATGGAAAATAGATACAGGAGAAACAATTTAAAAATTATTAGACTACCTGAAAGCCACGATCAAAAAGAGAACCTACAAAGCATCTTTCAAGAAATTCTCAATGAAAATTTCCCTGATATTTTAGAACCAGAGGGCAAAATCACATCTTGAAAAAGATCCCCAAAAGAAAACTCCTAGGAATGTTATAGCCAGGTTCTGGAGTTTCCAGATCAGGGAGAAAATATTACAAGCTGCCAAGAAGAAACAATTTGAATACTGTGGAAACACGATCAGGATAACACAGGATCTAGAAGCTTCATGATGGGTAGGGGAAGGATGGGTAGAAAATCTTGTAACTCAAAATCTCGTGGAAGTGAATGACATAAACTAAAACTAAACACAAGTTAATATAGAAAAATAAAATCTTAGTGCACAGGGCAATGCCTGACACATAGTGAGTATTCAATAAATGTTTACTGACTGACTAGAACATACTAGCTACTTAATCAATATTTATTGACTGACAATTTACTAAATTCTTGTAGAATTTTTTATCCAACCAGGTCCAAATTCAAATCTAACTGTATTATTATTCAGCTCACATCTCTTCAATCTGTCTACAACAATCTCCTGTCCAAAAAAAAATGAAATTCATTTAGTCTGGCATGTTCTGTTCCTGATGAAGCAATGCTAATTCTTGGCGATCACCACTTCCTTTTCTAAATACCTGCAAACAATCCCTTTAATAAGCTGTTGTTCAGTTGTGCCAGCAATCAAAGTCAAACTCATAGACTCACTTGAAGCCTCTCCCTTTTTTCCTTTTGTGAAAATAAGCTTGGGCATAAAGGTCTAGGCAATGAGGAGACTTCTGTTAAAGCTTCTTACTTCAGGACAAATCTTATAGTTTCTTTGTATCCTATTTTTTTTCAATCAATAAGTCTAAGAGGGGGCTAGCATAAAATTATGGTCTGACTCTTCTTAGTTTATGAGGTCACTGATTATTTTAGGGGACATGTCACATCCAGAAAATAAGATTTAAGGTGAAAGGTCCCTGAATCCAAATGCATTATTTGTTCACTACTACAAGTGGGCATGCAACAGTTCTAAGATGACAAGCAACTCTAGTTTGGGAAAAGGCTTTTTCAAAAAGAACAGAATAACAGAGTAAATCTAAGGCAAAATTATAGTCCCCAGATTATTATTTTTTTATAACACTGGTTTTTACAAAAGGTGATCATTTCTTCCCATAGCTTGAACTGGGCTCCCATAGTGATAATGGCCAAAACAGTATTTTTTTCCTAAGGAAGTTGAGTACAACGAAAGAATCATAAATTTCAATTTGAATTAAATATCAAATTCCTTCCCAATGTAATAGATGCCAAAAAGACTTTCTAATAATGTGAACTTCCAGAGAAAGACCTATGCCAGTAGAAACGGTATTCTCAACTTATCATCTTTGCTCTTGGGTTAACAACATCAAAAGATGAAATAGTTCTTGGACTAGTAGGTAGCTCATTATACATTTTTCAAAGTCTACTCCATTCTAGGGTAAGATAAATTCACATAAAGATGCAAACAATGTCTGTATAATGTCAAATCTTTGGCTAAATATAATTAAACATCATTTTGCTGGATACATTGGGAAAATCAATGTTATCTCTTATTGAAGAAAAATAAAGACATCTTGGGCCAATCAAGTCAATCCATAACCACATCAAGGAGGCTGTAATATCTTTCACTGTAATGAGGAATATATGTGAAGAGAGAAGTGAGATCTAATGTATAATGTCCACAATTTAGAAAAAAATGGCCTAAAAACCAACCAGTATTATCAGAGAAGTTATGTAGTTAAAATTTCAGTGGAGCTTCGGAATGTGACCAACAAGTCTTCTGAAATTATGCTGTATATACACTGTAATTCAAATGTACCTCATTCATCAGTACCATAGGGCAAAAGAGAAGACACTGAAAACATGCTAAATGAACCAAAAAAAAAAGGCCCATAAATCATAGATTTTCTAGCATCTTCGAGTTGGAGGAACCCTAGAGGTTATCTAGTTCAAGCTCTACTTGATGCATAAATCAAATGAGTTAATATTTGCAAAGCATTTAGTGGAGTACCTGGAACATGGAAGGCATTATATAAATACTAACCATTACTATTATTATTAACACTATTATATTGTTGTTAATAATAATGCTATTATTGTTCATAACAACAACAATAATAATAAATTCTCCCATAATATCTTCCACAAAGTAGAAATGTACCACATCTCCAGCAATGGGCAATTGATCACTTTATTTAATTATTTATTTATTTGTTTTTTTGCTTTTTGGAGGGCAGTTGGGGTTAAGTGACTTGCCCAAGGTCACACGGCTAGTTTTTTGTGTTAAGTGTCTGAGGCCAGATTTGAACTCAGGTACTCCTGACTCCAGGGCCGGTGCTCTATTCACTGCGCCACCTAGCCGCCCCGAAATTGATCACTTTATAAGGTAACCTATTCCATTTCTGGACAACCTGATCATTAGAAAATTCCTCTTTATATTAAGTCTGGGCATTCTTTATATGCTTTTCACACTGTTCTAATGTAACAACCATTTGATGAACCCCCACATACATAACAAGGAACTAAACCAGATGTGTAAAACTCTGCAAAAGTTCTGAGTGCAGCTTCAATCAGGTTAAAATTTAACTGGGAAATGTTTAACAAAATAAACAAAAACACAGAGATGTAAAATAGATAATGCTAATTATCTATTTTATATCTAAGTCAATATCTAGCCAGCAAGGGTCCATTTCTATTTGAGTTTGACAACACTGATCTAAAGTACTTTTCTCATGAGATCTTGTCACAGAGATCCTCGCCTATTATTTGAGAGACCTGATCAGTCCTTTGGGGCTGTGCTGAGGATCTCCTGGCAGGTAAGCAGTTCTTTCGAATCCTGCTAAGTTGCAGTGGTCTGCCAAACAATTGTACAGAAATTTAATATAAGAAGTCTGAATGTTTGTATTTTATCCTGGGTTTCTTGTTGTTTTGGTAATGATACTGATTCTGAAGAATTCATCTGGCAGTGATTTGGGGGCACATTATATCACTTCTTCAGGCCTTCATTTTCTCATTTGTAAAATGAGGGGTCTTAGAGCAGTTCACTGGTTCTCAAAATTTGACAATAGTAGAGCCCATTACTTTAAGCAAGTATTTGGGAGACCCCATTAAGAAAAAATATTTTTAATTATGTTGGTGGCTTGGGCTTTTTTGTAAAGAGATAGCTAACACAGAGGATGGCAGAGTCAAAATCTCCAGAGCTGTAGACAGGTCAGAACATTAGGCTGAAATAAGAAAGATTCTTTTTCATAGTCATAAATGCCATCTTCCACTTAGATTAAAAACTGGGATCCAAAACAGAGGCCATAAGTACCACACAGGGGAGGTACGATGAGACAGAAGCCGTGTGAAGAAAAGGTCCTTTGGCGGTGGCTAGGTGGCACAGTGAATAGAGCCCTAAGCCTGAAATCAGAAGGACCTGAGTTCAAATCCAACCTCAGACACTTAACATTTACTAGCCATGTGACCTTGGGCAATTCACTTAACCCCAAGTGCCCTGCCTTCCCCCCTCCAAAAAGCAAAAAAAAAATCCAACCCAAATAAAAACCAAAGAAAAGGTACTTAGAATTTTAGTGTCGTACAAATTCAACGGTCTGATATGGCAATCAAAACAGCTTACGGAATTTTAGGTTACGTTAAGAAAGGCCTATTATTAGGGGAGAGGAGATTATAGCTTCACCATTGTCTGTCCCAGACAGACAAAATATAGGATCATAGATTTAGGGCTGAAAGAGACCTTAGAGAACATGTGATCTAACCCTCTTAATTTAGAGATGAGGAAACTGAGGGCCAAAGGAATGAAGTGGCTTGCCCAAGGTGATATATGTAAAGTGCCATTTCTTTCATTGACCCACACTGCCATGTCAATTTGAGATGAAATTTACTTCTGGGTATCATATCTCAGAAGGAGACTGACGATTCAGAGTGTGTACAGATGGCAGCCATAAGGAAGGTGAAGGAACTAAAAGCTAGGGCATGCAGTAATAGATTGAAAGACTTAGCTCTGCCTAACTTAGAGACAAGAAGGTTTATGGGGGAAATGAAAAGGTGATTTCAAGATTTTGAAGGAACATAAATAGAGAATGGAAATAAATATTATATTTGATGACCTATGATCTAGAAGCAATGGGTAGAGGGTACAGAGAGACTGATATGGACAAAGGATAGATAGAAATTTCATAATTGTCTAAAAATGCAACTTCAGGAAGTAGTGTGTCCCTTTTCAATGGAGGCCTTCACAAAGAGGTTGGATGACCATTTGCCAGAGATGTTAATGGAATTCCACATTCATTGTGGGTTGGATCAGATGGCTTCAGAGGTTTCTGGATTCTGGGATTCCCAAATTCTATAATTCTGAAATCCTACTACTACTGGTATTATGTAAGGTATGTTTTAAAAGTCTATTAAATAGTTAATCTGTTTTTTTAAAGGACACATTATAGAATACATCATCATCTGCTTCTCTTCTAAACCTACCTTGAACTTATTTAATATAAAATGAAAGTGGGTTCTCTAAGAATTATGATTGCTTTTCTTCTTAATCACTTCTATTCCATGTGGCAAAGGAGAATGAGAATATAGAGTTAGATACACTAGTTTGCCCTACATAAATGTGTGATTTAAGTTGAGACAAATCAGTCTTGTTTCTCCTGGGGTTCGCTGCAGAAAGACACTATGGGCAGTCCAAAGGATGGCTGTCTCTGCATGTTTCCTAGTTTTCCTTCCTTCTAAATTTCTTTCCCAATTCTCTTATAGGAGCTTTATTTGTTTTTAGTATTGTGATACTATTTTATGAACCAAAATTGAGACAGTCCAACAAATTATGTTTCTGATTTTTGAAGAGGGTATGATATTTGAAATCAGAAATTTAGTGGGCTTAGAACACATAATAATCAACAATTGATCTCCATTCTCCTGTCAGAAATGTTTCATAGTTTTAGAGTTACTGTTACAAATGATATTATCAACCTTTAGAATAGCCATTTTGATAAATATGTATATTCATATTGGGTTAAGCATTGCCCCAACAGTTCAGGAGCTTGTTAATAGTCCTCAATAAATTTCTGTCTCCAGATCAAAATTATGTTTCTTTAGTAGGGTTTAATCAATGAATAAGAATTTATTAAATGTTTGCTTGGCATTTGTAGGCATTGTGCTAGATGCTGAAGACAGAGAAATGAGATGAGTCGTACCCTTGAGAAGTTGATGTACATTCAAGTATCAGATCTATACAAAAGGAATACAAAGTCATTTCATGGGGGTAGGGTGACAACTTGGAAAATCAGTAAAAACCTCTTACATGAAGTGACATTTGATTTGAGCCAGAAAAGGTGCTAGAGATTACAAGAGATCAAGGTAAGGAAGAGAATATTCCAAGCATGGGGGAAAATTTGGACAAAGACATAGAAGTGAGAGATGGAAAGTTGAGAACAAGGAAAGCAGGGATAACAGTTTGGCTGGAACACAGAATTATAAAGGGGAACAATGTATACCAAGTCCTGAAACTCAGTTACTATAGTGGGAGGTCATATTTCTATTTGCTCTTAGTGTTTTTCTGTTGATTTATCTGTTTCTGCTCAACATTTTTGAGTTTTCTTCTTCCTGAAATCTTTGGTACTTCTAGTCTTTCATTCCCCATATTTTCCCATTACTTACTTTCTGACTGGCTCCTCTCTGATTGCGGTTTCCTTTGGGGGAGGATCTCAAAATTACACTGCCTCTTCCTATAGTCCCACGGGTGATTTTGGGGGTGATTAGAATTTCTTTCAGCTGGTATTTTTACTCTTTCGCTCAGGCTTGGTAAACTACTGCATAGCCTTCCACAGGCATGGCATCCTATGCTGGTGACCTTTCCCCATCCCCTCTGTTCCTCAGTGCTTGGGCTTGGCACCCAAGCTTTGGTGCTTCTGAGTTGCAACCCCTGGCAAGTTTTTGCTCTCGAAGGGCTATGACCAAGCTGTCTCTTGAACCTTGAATAAACTTCCATAGCCTCAAGCCACGGTCTCTATTGCACTGAAAAGAGAAACGGGGGCCAAGGAGTAGGGGTAGGTTTTGATGTAAGCCTGTGTTGTTTTCTTGGGTCTGGTAGTGTAGCCTAGAAAGGAGAATTTAGGATAGAAACCTTGGAAGCTTTGATTGCATAAAAATACAGAGAGAAGGGAGAATACAGATAATTAGAGGCATCATAAATTCCAGAGAATTAGAGTCTAGAGTACATAAAAAAGAGAAGACGACTAGTGAAGAAAAAAGAATCCTTTTTGAAAAAGGAAGTCAAAAAATGAAATAAAAAACCCCTAAGAACAGTATTACCTGAAGGGGAGGAGAGGAAAGTGGAATCTATTTGACTGAGAAGAAAAATAGAAGGGTAAATATAAAATTCAATAAAAACAGAAGGGAAAAAAGAACTAATAAAATCTTAACTCAAAAAAATTTAGAGACAGATGGAGGAAAAGAAACCCAACTCTTATAATTTTAAAGGTAAATGGACTAAACAGTTCAATAAAATAAAATAAAAAGTTTGACAGTTTCGATAAGAAAATAAAATTCTAATATTGCTTGCTTACAAGAAATACATTTTAAAACAAAAACATATATAAAATAAAAGTAAGGGGATGAAAAATAAATGACTATGCATAAGATGAATCCAAAAGAAGTTGCCATCATGCTATCAAACAAAACAAAACATAAGAAGGATAAACAAGGAAATTATATTATACTGAAAGGAACCACGGACAATAAACTAATATCAGTAATAATCCTATATACTCCAAATGCCTTAGCATCCAGACTTATAAAGGAAATGCTACTTGAGTTTGAGTGAGACAATACAATACTACACTTTAATATCTTGCTATTGATTTTAGATAAATCTAACAGAAAGATAAATGACAGGTAAAATATTGAACTGAAATAATTTTTGGAGAAACTTGAGTTAAAAGATATATGGCATCTTCTACATAGGACAGCAAAAGAATATACAGACTTCTCTACACTACATGAAACTTTTATAAAAATTGACCACATTGCACTAGGACACAGAGACATAGAAATATCAGATTGATGAAATTAATATGCATTTTAAAAATTATAAAATCAATAAATAAATCTAAAACACAAAAAAGGAGATATTTAAAATTAGAGAGGAAATAGATAAATTGGAAACAAAAACCCAAAGAAATGAAGAAAACTAAAAGCTGGCTCTTAAAAAGACTAATAAAATCGATAAACTTTTAGCTAATCTGATTAAAAAGAAGAAAGCATAAAATAAAATCAACAAAATAGCAAATGATCAAGGTGAAATCACAGCAAAGCCAGAAGAAATAAAAATAATCAGATCATCATATACACAGTTTGATGGTAGCAAAACTGAGGACACAAAAGAAATAGAGGTCATCTTAAAATATAAAATACCCAAACTAGCAAAGACCAGACAGAGATCTTTAAAAAAACATGCCTGGTCTTGATGCATTTATGGGAGAATACTATCAAACTTTCAGAAAAAAAACTTAGTAGCCATACTTCAGAAATTATTCTTAAAAACCGAGAAAGACCACCACCAGAATCCTTTCAGAGGACAAATATAACAGTAATACCTAAAACAAAGAAAGGAACTATAGATCTATATTATTAATGAACATTGGCTCATTTTTACATGAAATCCTATCATACAGACTACAACAATTTACCCAACAAATCATTCGTTATGATCAAGTGGGATTTATACTAGGGATGTAAGGATGGTTCAACATTAGAAAAACAATCAACATACTTATTTAAAACCAAAATATTCAAAACCACATGATCCTCTCCTTTGACATCCTCTCTTCTGATCACCAAGCCTTTGAAAAAATATGAAATATTTTTATGTTAAAACCTCCACAAAGTATATGCACAGTGGGATCATTTTAAAATATCACAAATAGCATCAACCAAAAACAAAAGTAAGTATCATACACAATGAGGATTCACTAGAACTTTTTCCAGTAAATATGAAATTGAAGTAAGGATGCTTAATCTCTCCACCATTATTTAATATCACCCTATAAATGCTGGCAATAACAATAATACAAGAGAAAGGAATAAACAGAGATTAAGAAGAGATACAACTGTTCCTGTATGCTGATGACATGGTAGTTTACTTGGAAAACCCAAGGGCATCATCGAATAAATCAAGATAATTAATAACTTCAGCAAAGTTGCAGGTTTCAAAATAAATCCTCAAAAACTCAACAGCATTTATGCACAATGGTAACAAAACCCAAGAAGGAATAATGGACATAGAAATCTAATTCCTAAAAACACCTACAAAATGCATAAAATATCTGGGGATCAACCTCTCAAAACACATAAAAGACATGTATAAATTCAATTACAAAATGCTCCTTAAATAAAGAACAACCTAATTAGCTTACAATGCTCATGTATTTATTTATTTGTTATTTGATTTTTAAAGTCCTTTTAAAGTTATTCCAAGGGGTAGTTAGGTGGCACAGTGAATAGAGCACTGGCCCTGGAATCAGGAAGACCTGAGTTCAAATTTGACCTCAGACACTTAACACTTACTAGCTGTGTGACCTTGGGCAAGTCACTTAATGGCAATTGCCCTGCCTTCCCCCCTCCAAAAAAAGATTTTTTTTCCTAAGAACTCTTTTTTTGTGCTTGGGTCAATTTGATGTTTCTCACTGAAAAAGGAGGGACTTTTTAAAAAAACCTCCTTTATCTTCCTCTGAATATGAACCCAGATCTTTTCTATCCCCATAGTGGTTATCTATGGTTGTTTTTTCTCCTTTGCTTGCTCATTTTTATTAATCTTTTGTTTTATTTTGTTTTTAGCAGCTTTTAGTGTAATCATGTTCTAGTCCTGAAGTATGTGGAATGATGCCCCTAGTCTCAGGTCCTTCTTTTTTTTATCTTATTGGATTTTATTTATTTTTTAAAAATATATTTATTTATTTAATTTTAATTTTCAACATTCATTTCCACAAGATTTTGAGTTACAAATTTTCTCCCCATCTTTTCCCTACCCCCACTCCAAGATAGTAAGCTTACTAAATACCCCTTCCTCCAATCTTCTCTCTCTTATATCCTCCCTGATTCCCTCTCTAATTTTCTAGTAGGGTAAGATGGATTTCTATACCCCAGTGCCTGTATATCTTATTTCCCAGTTGCAAGTAAAACACATATTTTAAACATTTGTTTTTTAAAACTTTGATTTCCAGATTCTTTCCCTTCTTCCCTTCTCA
>CM053602.1:12251409-12276871 GCA_028646575.1 Pseudocheirus occidentalis | reverse complement strand
ACAGCAGGAAAACTATTTGGTGTATCATCCAGGCAGCCTGGGCCTTGATCATAGTGGGGGACAAGGCCAGATTATTCCTAGTTTTAGTCTCTAGACTCAATACCAAGTCAGGCATGCCCACATCATACAGTATGAGCATGAAACCTGCACCAATCACAAGCGACCAATCCAGAAAATAATGCTAGGAATATGAGTAAATAGAAAAAAAACCCAATGAAGATAGACCTTATATAGGAAGAAGCCTAGGAAGTAAGCCCAGAATCAGAGAACACTTCCACAAATCCAAGCACAATCTCAGAGCAAAACACAATCAATCTCTTTCACTCTGTCTCTGTCTGCCTGTCTCTCTCTGACTCTGTTTCTCTCTTTGGTGTACACACACATGCAAATACACACAGAGAACATGATCTAGACATATATTAATCAGACAAAGAGAAAGGGAGAGGAGTGTTTAAGACAGGACAGGTGAAGAAATAGTCATAATTGAAACAAACTCTAATGCTGGATGGGGAAGCATGTAGAGGGTATTAAGGAAAGGAAGAAAAACTAAAGAACAAACAAATTATGATAATAGGTGGGGCAAAGGAAAGAAGAGACCTAAAACCTGGAGAAACCAGGCTGCTTCATTTGCTGATAGTAACCGCTAAGCAAATCCCTTTTTTAATAACTTTTTTTTATTTATAAAGAGAGAGAGAAAGAGGTGGAAACAGGAAAACATACAAGAAGATAGAAGGGAGGGAAATAAATAATTAACAATCATAACTCTGAACAAAAATGACTTGAATGCACCCATAAAACAGAACAAGATAGTAACATGGATTAGGAAGCAGACTCTGACACTACTTCGATTACAAAAAACATATTTCAAACATAAAAATTCACAAAGACTTAAAATGAGGAGCTAGAGCTGAGTCTATTAAATTTCAGGTGAACTCCAAAAAGCAAGACAAGCAATTGATTTCATATAATGTTACAGTAAAAATAGATATGATGAAAAGGGATAAACAAGGAAACTGTTATGCTTAAAAGCACTGTTGATATGAAATCAATATCAACACTTAATACATGTGCACTAAACAGCATAGTGACTAAATACTTAAAGGATAAATGAACCAAAAAGCAAGGAGAAATATATAGTAAAATTATAATAGTTGGGGAGGCTTTACTGTACACTTTTCACTTTCCCATGTGGAAATATCTAACCAAAAGATAAGTGAAAAAACAAATTAGGGACCTAAATGGAACTTTAGAAAAAACAGTGATGGTACAACTCTGATAATTTCTGAATGGGAACAAGAATGAATTTACATACTGCTAAGCCATGTACAGCACCTTTTACAAACATTGATCATGTATTGGGATCTTGTACTAGGACCTTAAACATCAACATAAATTCATAAAAGTAGAAATACTAAACACCATTTACCTATAAATCTATCAATAGTCATATGAAAAAATGCTTCAGATCACAAAAAAATTAGAAAAAAGCAAATTAAAGTAACCATGAGGTTCCATCTTAGACCCATCAGATTTGCAAATATGACCAAATGGGAAAATGATTAATGTTGGAGGATCTAAGGGAAAACAGGCAAACTAAATATAGGCATAAAAGTAACATTATTGAAATATAACTTGTAGATGTGTCGGTTAAAAGGTCTAGGCAATCAGGGTTAGAGTTCAGTAACAGACAACGTTTCCCAGAGCAAGTGTCACATGAGCTGTGCTTTGAAAAAAGGATAGCATTTAGGTAAGTTTTGAAGTGGTCATGCCAGGTCAGGAGGAATGAATAATAAGCCTCAGTAATGGAAGGATGCATTGCCCTTGCCAAACAAAAAGTCTCCCACATGACATTATCAGTAAGTGATCATTCAGTCTCAGTTTCATTGCATTTTTTTGGATAGTACTACTTGTTAGGAAATTTATTCTTATTTTTCAGTTAAAGGCTACTTCTCTGAAACTTCCAAATGTTCCTAGTACTACCCTATGGGACCAAAAAGAGTAAGTATAATTCCTCTTCCATGTAACAGCCCTTCAAATATTTGAAGGTAGCTATTTAGCCTCCACTGAATCATCTCTACTCTGCCCTAAATAAATGTCAGAGTTCCTTTGATTGATCCGTGTGGGGCATGGTCACCTCATCATACTCGTTGCCTCCTTCTAGTCACACTCCAATTTCTTCACCAGAAAAATGTAGCACACATATTTGGATATAATATAATAAGTATTACAGATAAAGGTAGATAGGGTATTTGTTATGTATTTACTATGTGACAGGCACATTGCCAAGTGTTGAGGGTACAAATATAGGCAAAGTAGTCTTTTCTCTGAAGTTTATATTCAAATGGAAAAGGCAGCACATTAAGGAGGTCAGGGAAGGAGAAGGGGTACTCACAAAGAAGCATGGTACAGAAATGGGCTACCATCATGTGGAGGCTTAATTTTGGGAAAGATAAGGCCAAAGCTGGCCTAGCCAAGACCTGCATAGTTCCAGAGGCAGAATCTAAGGATTCAGTGGGGAAGAGATAGAGATGACAGCCCAAATGGAGTGGGCACAATGTGGAAATGGCATGGTAAAGAACAGTAGGATTATCACCTCCCTCCTTTTGGACCCTATGTCCTTCATGCACCTTTGGAAAACAGAAGCTTTTTTGGTTACCACATCATAATGTTGCATTTTGAGACTGCCATTTGTCAAAACCTCCAGATTTTTCTTTCTTATGATTCTTCCATTTTATATGAGCAAAACACATAGAGACAGGAATTCTATGAATCTAAGATAATCTCTTTACTTAATTCCTAAATACTATTTCAAAATGACAAGGGAGCGAGAATTCTCTCCCACATTTATTTCCACATACCTTATACCATTTCAACCCCCTGTGGAACAAAAATAAACGTTGTACAGAATTAGGTATTTTGTCCAACATAGAATGAACATGTTTCCCAAGTTTTCTAAAGCTTATCCTCTACTTTCTACCAAGGTAGACATAGGCTAGGCAATAAGAAAAGAAAGAGGTATTCATTGATAATAAAAATAACATCAAATACCAGTATATAATGGTGTATATGATAAAAAAAAATGTAGAATTATCAAGCCCTGACTGTGGATAGGGTTATGGCATTATGCATGATACTATGTAATTACTTATCTGATGAGGAGATAACTCCCATTTGCTATTACTCTTTAGAGTAAATCAGTATATTTGAATCTAATTTTTAAAAATTCTTATTCTAGGGGTGGAGCCAAGATAGCAGAATAGAAACAAGATTTCCCCATGGCTCTGGCTTTCACCTCCTCCAATACATATAAAAATGAGTATGAACAAATTTTCAAGCCACAGAACTCACAGAGTGACAGAGAGAAATAAATCTGCTGAAGGCAGGCTGCAGGAAGGAGTTATTACATCAAACTGGGAGCCAAGTCAAGCACCGTGGGAGCCACACAGTTTTGGTCCCAGGGCAGCCTCACCCAGCAGCAGCCTGAGCAGACTTCAGGAGAGCAAAGCACCAGCAGCTCCGGAGGTGTCCAGACTTCTCAACTCATAAATGTTAAAGACAAAGTAAAAAGTCAGTGTGGAACTGTGTTGGAACAGGGGTGGTTGGAAGAGTGTGTTCCAGCTCCTGCCCCTGGGGCAAGATGGGGCAGAGGTGCTGCAGCTGCAAAGTGGGACTGCCTCAGTAGCTCCTGGCCTGCAGATTGTAGGGGGACCAAGTGACCATTGAGAGGGGAACTGTTCTTGTTTAACCTGATTGGATCTGGATCACAGTCATGGGCAGAGGTCCTGGGATGTGTGGCCAGTGTGTCAGAGCTTGTGGGGGGTATAGAGAGGGCACCCTCCTAATTTCTCTGGCAGCTGCTAAAAATACCAGCAATTTGGGACAAAGCTCTCTCCATTCTGGAAGCAGAGTTCTACTGTGGCAAAGAGTTCAAAATTCAAGTAATTGACTGTCAACATGAGCAAGCAATGGAAACACAATCCTACCATAGATTACTTTTTTGGGGACAAAAAGAATCAAAGCATGGAAAGGGAGGAAGACAATGAAGTCAGAACTCCTGCATCAAAAGCTCCCAAGAAAAATATGAACTGTTTACAGGCCATCAAGGACCTCAAGAAGGATTTTGAAAACCCCGTAAGAGAGGTGGAGGAAAAATTGGGAAAAGAAATGAGAATGATGCAAGAAAATCAAGAAAAGTGAGCCAACAACCTAACTGAATAAAATAACACCTTAAAAATTAGACTAACTCAAATGGCAAAGGAGGCCCAAAAAGCAATGAGGAGAAGAATGCCTTTAAAATTTGCCATATGGAAGAAGAATTTCAAAAATTAACTGAAGAGAATAATTCCTTCAAAATTAGATTGGAGAACATGGAAGGTAATGACTTAATGAGAAATCAAGATACTATAAAACAGATCCAAACAAATGAAATAATAGAAGGCAATGTGAAATATCTCATTGGATAAACCGCCAACCTGGAAAATAGATCCAGAAGAGATAATTTTAAAATTCTTTGAAAGCCATGATCAAAAAAGAGCCTAGACACCATCTTTCAAGATATTATCAAGCAAAATTGCCCTGATATTCTGAAACCAGAGGGCAAAAGAGAAATGGAAAGAATTCACTGATTGCCTCCTGAAAATGATCCCCAAAAGAAAACTCCTAGGAATATTACAGACAAATTCCAGAGTTCCCAGGTCAAGGAGAAAATACTGCAAGCAGTCAGGAAGAAACAACTTGAGTATTGTAGAAACACAATCAGGATAACACAAGACCTAGCAGCTTCTACACTAAGGGATTGAAGGGCTCGGAATATAATATTCCAGAGGTCAAAGGAGCTAGAATTAAAACTAAGCATCACCTGCCCAGCAAAACTGAGCATAATGCTTCGGGGGAAAATATGTTTATTCAATGAAATGGAGGATTTTCAAGCATTCTTGATGAAAAAAACCAAAGCTGAACAGACAATTTGACTTTTAACTACAAGAAGCAAGAGAAGCATGAGAAGGTAAACAGGGAAAAGAAATCATAAGGAATTTATTAAAGTTGAACTATTTATATTCCTAGATGGAAAAATGATAATTGTAACTCATGAGACTTTTCTCAGTATGAGGACAGCTGAAAGGAATATATATGTGAATATATATATGTATACATACATAAATATGTATGTATAGGACAGTGTAGGTATGTATAAATATATATATCTGAGGGTATACATATGTATGTACATGTATACATAGACAGAGGGCACAGGATGAGTTGAATATGAAGGGATGATATCCAAAAATTAAAATTAAAATGTAAGAGAGGAATATATTGGGAGGAGAAAGGGAGAGATAGAATAGGGTACATTATCTCATAAAATAGGCAAGAGAAAACTGTTATAACGGAGGGGAAGAGCAGGAGGTGAAAAGGAATGGGACATCTTTACTCTCATTGAATTTTGTCTTAAGGAGGGAATAACATGCACATTCATTTGGGTATCTTACCCTACAGGAAATAGGGGTAAAGGAGATAAGAGGGGAATGGCAGGAGGGAGTGAAGATTGGAAGAAAGGGTAGTTAGAAGCAAAGACTTTTGAAAAGGGACAGGGTCAAAGGAGACAATAGAATAAGTGAGGGGTGGGATAGGGAAATATAGCTAGTCTTTCACAATATACCTGCTATGGAAATGTTTTGCTTAACTACACATGTATAACCTATACTGAATTGCTTATCTTCCCAGCGGGGGGTCGGTGAGGAGGGAAGAAAGGAAAAAATCTGGAACTCAAAGTTTTAAAAACAAATATGTTTTTAAAAAAATAAGATATATAGGCACTGGGGTATAGAAATCCATCTTGCCCTACTAGAAAGTTAGGGGGATGATGGGGAAGGATATAGGGGAGAACAGATTGGGGGAAGGGGTATTCAGTGGGCCTCCTATTTGGGGGATGGGGGAAAGACAGGGATAAAAAATTGTAACTCAAGATCTTGTGGAAATGAATGTTGGGAACTAAAAATAAATAAATGTGAAAAAAATTTAAAAATCCTTATTCTATTTTTAGAATGCCCCATTTCTCAAACATTCTGGCCGACTACCTTAATTTTTACCCTACTACTGAAGGTATTTGCTAATTTCTATGTTAATGTATCCAGATGGCTTCTAGAATAATTCATAATTATATGTAACTTGATTTAAAGAGACCTGGACACATGAATAACATAGAATTCAATCATAAACAAAATGTTTCTATTAATAATGAAATCTAATTATAAAATTCTTCATAAGTCTATAATGTTAACTTAATGGGAGTAATCTAATTCATTTTGTTTTCCTTCCAAACTAACAGAATTGTTTTTATTTTAACACAAATTCTAATTAGGAATCATTCAATTCAATTTCACTGCTGCTATCATGTTTGTTTTTATATAGAACTATTTTAATTTATTAAATTATGTGTCTCAGTTTTTAAATTACCATCTGGTTGCAATGGTGACCATAGCAGCAATGACTGGGGTTGGTGGAAAAAACGTAATAATAGGGACAATGGATACCACTTGCTGGGCTAATGGCAAAGGTGACCATGGTGATCATATTGGTAATAGACACAGTAGAAAAATTATTTGTGTGTAAGCAGAGCAGGAATAATAGGATTTAGATAGTTAGAAAGATTCTTAGAAATGATCTAGTTATAGGGATACAAAACATAAAAACTAAAAGGAACCTTTGAGTTCATTCACAGAATTGAAGAAATCACTTCCTTATTTTACAGAAGAGGAAACTGAGTCTCAGGGCAAAGGTCTTCATCTGGGTCATATGGCTAGTTACTATTAGAGACTCTCAGCACTGGAAAGGCATTAGTAGTCACCTAATCCAACCCATAACAAGAAAACCTTACTTCCTATCATCACTATAAGTCTGAGCTCCTCCTCATTCATAGCAAAGGAGAAACTGAGAAGGAAATAGAAGAGTAAAAGGAGAGAGCAAAGAGGTGAAAAGAGATGGAAGGTAAACGTTACCAGGAAAGGATGAGGAACAAAAGAGAGGAGGGATATGCTGGGAGAGGAAGCAGGGGAAGAAGAAGGGAAAGAGGAAGATAATGTGGAGGAAGGAACAGGTAAGCAACTGACAGGGAGGAGTGAAGAAGAAAGAAGTGAGCAAGGAGCATGAAGGGGAAGAGGAAGGAGGGAAAGAAGTGAGGGGAGATATGAAGAAACGGAATGAGGGAAAAAGGAAAAAAAAGCAAAGTGTGAAGGAAGAGAAGAGGGAAATAAGGGAAGAAGAACATGAGAGTAAAAGGCAGGACAAAGAAGAGGAGTTAAGAAGGGAGAAAAGGGTCAGGGAGACAGAGAAAAGGGAGAAGAAAGGAAGGAAAAAGGAGGCCAAGTTTATATCACAAACTCAGGTTAGATTTTGACTGAATTTCTTCAGCATAGCAGCTATTTGTGACACAATGTCAAGGAACACAAGCTCAGAAACTTGACTAAAACTAGTAAATATACTTTCTACAAGAGATAAGCCTGTTTTACTGACAATCCTCTAAATTGTCACCCATATAAAGATAACTTAATCCCTCCCTGGAGGGTCCCAGATAGCACAAAAGACACTTGATCACTACTGCCCACTACCGCACAAAGTATTGGCGGAGGTCAAAAGAGAGAAACATACAGTTGGATGGGTCATGCGACCCAGAACTGGAGTGACTTTTTCCTCTTGGATTTTGCTTACCTTTGATGGATATTCTAATTCTGGCATGCTGTGAATGAAACCTACTAAACATGTGAAAAATATTCTAAGGAATTGGAGATGCCTTGTCGGATAATTATACTGATCCCATAGGAACACTCTGACAACTATACCTGGGCCATTGTGTTAGTAAGCATTTACTTTATCCAATAATATGCAATTATTTTCTTTTCAAAGGCTTTCTGCATGGGCACAACTGGTATTTTCACAAATCCCTGCATCTGCCAGAAGTGTCACAATCTTACAACGGCAAGTAAAGCATTTACACCGAATTTATGTGGAAAAGGTCACTATCATCTCCATGCTGATGTTCTCAGATCTCCCTATCTTGCCTCATTCTCTTTACTGGCCTCTAATTGGCAGTATCCCACAGTTTTTCAAATATCTCAAACTTAATATCTAGAAGACATCTCATATTCACTTTATCCAAAACTGAACTCGTCATCTTTCCCCTTAAACTCTGACCTCTTTGTACCATTCCTATTACTATAGAGGGCAACAACATCCTTCCAGCACTTCAGGTTCACAACCTGGGAGTTATCCATGACTCCTTGCTATCTCCCACCCAATATCAAATATGTCATCAAGGCCTACCGATTTGACCTTTGCAACATTTCTCATATGTGCCTCTTCTCTTTCCTCTGGACTATTGCAATAGCAGCTGGCAGGTCTGCCGGCCTCAAATCTCTCTTCACTCTAGTCCATCCTCCATTCAGTAATTAAAATGACTTTCCTAAAGCAGTGATGTCAAAATCAAATAAAAATAGAGGCCATTAATCTATAAATAAAAATTCCTATGAACCACTTGTTGGCTTTATTTTAAAATGTGACATTATCTATTTTATTGTATTTTATTTAATTTATTAAATATATCTAAATAACATTTTAATATGTCAGCTCCATTTAGGAGAACTGAGGGCTGCATGTGACCCACTCTGCACATTTGACACCTCTGTCTAAAAGCACAAGACCAATCATATCACTCTCCTACTAAATAAAGTGCTGTGGCTTCCTATCACCTCTAGAATCAAATATAAAATATTTTACACCCACTCTAGTCTTTTTACACCTTACTCCCTGACATCTATTCTTCAATAAATCTAGTGACATTGGCCTCCTGACTGTTCCAGGAACAAGACACTCCATCTCTCAATTCCAGACATTTTCTCTGTCTCCCATGCCTGGAATGTTCTCCTAGTTCATCACCATCTCTTGGCTTCACTAATTTCACTCAGGTCCCAACTAAAATCCCATCTTCTACAGGAAGTCTTTCCCAACCCCCCTTAATTCTTGCACCTCCTCTTTGTTAATTATTCGCTATCCTGTACATAATTCATTGCTTGTTGCCTCCTCCATTAGATTGTAAACTCCTTGATGGCAGATACTGTCTTTGCCTCTTTTTTATATCATTGGTGCCTGACACATAGTTGGTGATTAATAAATGCTTACTGAATAAGTGACTAACTACTGTGGTCTTGGGTTTAGGAGCTCATGTTGTCTCAGTCTTTTTGGGGGCTATGACGTCTCTCTCTAGCAACTTCCTGTGCTACTTCTGAATCTCACCTTACGAAGAGCAAGTTGCTCTGCTTATTTTTACCTTCCACAGAAACTAGATTTCCTCATGTCACTACATTCTTCTGAAGAGAGACAGCTACCTTCATCAAGTCTATACCTTTATTTATTTGTCTGATAATAGCTAACTTGGTCTGGGTTATTTCCCACCTGAGGCGGAGATCATCTTCTACCAAATTTCAATTAGTCAATTTTTAGAAATCACATAAACCCTATAATTCATGGGATGTGAACCATGACTATATTCCAATACAGCAAAACGAGTACTGGACCTGGAGTTAGAAAAGGCCGAGGTTAGAATCTCTGCTCTGGGTCACCATGAGAGTCACCTAGGAAGGTCATTGGTTGCCTTACATATAAAATTATGATAACAGTACTTCTCCCACAGGGTTGCTATAGGGATAAAATAAAATAATACAGGTGAAATGCTTTGTAAACCTGAAATGTCAACTGTTTTCTAGACTATTTCATGCTTCATGGACAACACAACATTTTCCATCATGTACTATGAAGAAGGTGTTTTCCAGTATGGACTGTCAAAATCAGGTAGTATCACACACCAGCTAAAACCCTAGTCACTTTTTCAGGCAACATGGATCATTTATAAATCTGTACATCACATGTTTAATGGGTTTAGAAGCAAAAAAGAGGAAAAATCCTCATAGGAATAGTCAGTTTCCCGCCATTCTTTTCCAACTCAAAGAGAGTGTTTCAAAAGACTCATGAAGCCCTTTGGACATTTTATAGGGTGAGAATTTAGCTAGTTCTAGTTTGTTAGTGCCAACTCCAGGAAATAAGGAGGACAAGAGCTTGAAACTGTGCTGTTCACAGGCCCATACTGCTCTGATCGGTGACTCCACATGTGGCAGCAATTATCTGGTCATTGTTGCTGATTCAATTAGCTGCCTGCCCTTTTTATGGAAGCACAAGTAGCCTATTATGGGAGTACATGGCACATAGCTAGAGTGTGGCCACTACAATTAAACCAGCAGAGAGGAGGCAGCAAACATGCCTTTTCACACTTTGATCAGGTTTTAATATGCCAGAGTCTTTAAAACAAATTTCTAGCGTGCAGTAAAAGGTGAGTATATGAGGGATGAGGGGGTATGGAGGAGATGGAGAAACAGAACAAGTTTCCCTCAAACACTATGTTGTCTTTGGAAAGGGAGATAGAGTCTTTTCTAATTCTATTTCCTACAGTGATTTCCAAACATTCTATATACTCTAGGCAAACTTCTTGAGTCTTCTATTTTTCAGGAATACCTTAGCTCCATAATTCTTTCCAAATATTCCCACCCTTTACGTCTAACTACACTTAGCACACCAAATTTCAGTTTTCTACCTTCTATTGATATCAAACGTATACCTTGGGGACCCAGGCTACTCCTTGAGACTGTCCCGAACTCAACTTTCTCTAGTCTGCTCAAGTTCTCCTTTTATATAACACATTTCACGCACTCTGGGGGTAAGTAAATATTGGCCGTGACAATGAAGGTTGATCTATTGACCTTCCGTCTAAGACTAGAATTTTAAAATGATGGTCATCCATTGCCAAAACTAGAATAAAACTAATCAATAATATACAACTACTGATACTGGCTAGTAACATCACTTCCAGGACTTTGAATGGGCAAATTAAGCTGTCTGAACTTTAATTCCTACCAAAATTACTAAAGGCATATGAATCTCATTCAACAAGAAATCATATGCTACTACAAAATTACTGGGACCGACAAATAATTTCTAAAGTGATTCTGTGGTCCCTTTATAACTAGACACTTGCTTGTATGGTTATTTATATGTACATTATAAAGGTATAAAATTCAGTATTATATATTAATTACTGTGCAGTCATGATGTTGACATCACCTTTATACATTTAAATTCCTGAGCCCTGTAAAATTCTCCTAGACTTGCATCCAGTGGTATTTTACTGTCACATATCTGCAAGATACTGGAAAAGCTACAAAAAAGAACAAGGCTTTCTGGATACTGAGTGCATTTGGGCAGATACTGAAATTCTGGCCTCTCAGGTGGGAGAGACCCAAAAGGGGGTTTCCTGCCCTCAATAGGGACAACGTCAGTCCATATTCCTGTAAAGCTACGGTAGCATTAAAAACCACTAAATTGTCCAGAGAAGTACCTGACACCCTAAAGAAACTCAAGTAGCCCTGCTTCAACCCGACTTTTGGAATGCAGGTGAAGGCAACTGTGAATTTTAAATCCAACTGGATAAGGGGGGTCTCTAAAATAGCAACTCAACTAGCAGAATCACCAAGAAACAGTGCCATTGTTGGATGGCTCCTAGGTGAAGATGCTGTCGCTTTTTTAAAGACGAAAATGAAGCTGCAAAAGTTTCAGGCTATTACTACTCCAAGTTATGAATTAAAGTGACATGATGACAACATCACTTTTCCCTTCTCTCTCTTCAGGCTAAGTAAACCATATCAAAGGCAGTATCTCATTCTGTGTTGCACTATATTCCTCCCATCCAAGGAGAAAACTGCTGTTAAAATGAAAAGAACGAAAGATGTTCTTATTATATGAAGCTCATAAGAAAGGGGATGCAGTGAAAAAGCAGGCAAGGGCACAGGTGGAGGAACAGGTTCCAGGAGATGGGGTGGGAGATGATTAAAAAGTAAGAGAACAAAAAGATTTTTTTTTTTGCTTTTTGGAGGGCAGTTGGGGTTAAGTGACTTGCCCAAGGTCACACAGCTAGTTTTTGTGTTAAGTGTCTGAGGCCAGATTTGAACTCAGGTCCTCCTGACTCCAGGGCTGGTGCTCTATTCACTGCGCCACCTAGCCGCCCCAGAACAAAAAGATTTAACTAGCTTTGATAACTCCAGTTCCTCCATTTCCCAACTAGGCCTCCCCACCATAAAAGGCAGCTGTCTATGACAAGGAGGATGAATCCCCAAATGGACTCTGTTATATTCTTATATTGCCTTAAAAAGCTGGGGGCTGGGGTGGGGAGGTGACAAGAACTGCAGCTTTTCATGTAGCAGCAAACAACATAAAGGCTCAGGATACAATGCTAGCAAGAACAAGTAAGGGAATGAACAGGTTCCTCATTTCAGGCGGAGGAAAGAACAGCATTCCATCCCAAATGCCACCATTAAAAAGAATAAAAGTCCACAAATGACAAATGAGATCATTTATTATGACCTACTAGTCAAAAGTCCAAGACTTGTGCTCAGAAGAAAGCTGGGTCCAAATTTCAATGCTGCTATTACTGCCTGGGTAACTGGGGACAAAGAGCCTGATTGCTGAGCCTCAGTCTGGCTCCAAAATGGAGACAGCAATGTCTGCAGTATCTTTTTGAGTGGCTGTTGTGAGAGTCCAGTGACATAATGCACATGATGCAGGCTGCAGAAATTCAAGAGCTACATAAAGACCAGCTCTTACTACCAGGTTATGGTGGTCATGAGGAAAGGTTAAAAATCAAGTTCCTAGGGATCTATGGACACACACAGATGTCCAAGAAGCAATGCATTCCTTCTGTCATTCCTGATGTATTAAAGATTCATTGTTTACTTCCCCCAGCCTTCCACACAGATAGCTCTATGGAGGGAAAAAGGTATTTTATTTAAATGCATGCTGCAAAGCTCATCTTTGGGAAGGACTTCCCAATATTCCAGAAAGATGCCTCAGTTTCTGTGCCTGGAAAGAATTGAAAACCACAAATGACTACTCTGTGTTTCTTGGAGGGCACAATGTTATGTATTATGGAGCAAAATACAAGGGAAAACAGAGCTTAGTTTTGCTGACCCTCATAATGCATGCTGAGAGCTCCAGTATGATTTTTCCCCATGTAGAAGGGAGTTCGAATATAATGAATTATAAATCCAGCTGGTCATTAAGGTCATGTGAGGCCAAAGACTAAGCTGTGCATACACATAAACATACACATACACACACACACACACACAAACACACCAAGCAATAGAATGGTCATAGAGGAAAGTGAATAGGATTTATATTTATTGGGCAATTTCTCATTAAGTCTCAGGTACAAACCACTTAATGTGGCAGCTAACTGTGAAGGCTAAGCCCAAAACTCTAGGCATTGGGCTAAATTTTAATTGATGTCCACATTTTACTAAAGGCTATCTACCCATAATAATGCTTGCTCTGTGTATCAAATGACTATTTATGTCTGCTGTCTGGGAAAGGAGTCTTCATTTCATTACCAGGTATTTACACAAGGCAAGTTTTAGTTCAGCAATGCATCATGGGTGATTACTGCTAAATAAATAATAAAAAGTACCCCTGAAATATCTAATTACTACTTCCCCTCTCAAATAACCACACACACATGCAGGCACACGCGCGCGCGCGCACACACACACACACACACATGTATGTGTCAACATTTATTTACTGCAAACTGAGAGACCGAGGAAGCCACCAACCATGGCAGCCCTGTAATTAACTGAACTTGAGTACAAGTTAGGAAGAAAACTCAGAACACATTACAATGATAAGGAAGCTTTAGCAATTTCTTTCAGGGCTAATGCCTAGGAGTTTATAGTCTCTGCTTGCAGCCTGGCTTATTAAACAGCTAAAGTCTCTTAAAACAACAACAACAAACAAGAAGTTTTTGATGTTTTTTCAATATAGGGAGGCAACTTTCCTTCAGTCAAGAGAAAAGTTTTAATAATAAATTCCTGATGGAATCAAATATTTTTTAATATTTACATTTAATTCACAGAAACTAAAAGAAACATGAAAGAAGCCCATATTCTTCAGGACCTATGAAGGATCATGACTTGCACACTGAACCACTAAGTCAACCCTTAAACAAAATCTTTGGCTAAAATGGTAAGTAAAAGGGTAAGTAAAAAGTAAATTAAGTATTGCAAAGAATCCTTGCCTCTGATGGTATGAAACCAAATATACAATTACCAGGAAGTGTGGGAAAGTAGTAAGGCAAAGGGCTCGTTCATTACCTGAAATGAAAAGAGGTGGTCTAAAAGCAGACAGGTAGAAAATAGTATTCTTATCTTCAAAAGGAAATAATGTATCATTTTTTATTTCACATATTTGAAGTACAATACACCAGTGACTATGAGAATGACAATGACATAAGTGGGAACCATTTTAATAGAGAAGGAAGGGGAAAGACAACAAAATTAAACATCCCCAAAGTGGATATAAGTTATAGAAGAAAACAGCACCAACTAATGAAAAACAAAATTGAGGGAAACAGATAAAAAAATGTTACAGAAGATAGAAATAAGAGTAAATCCTCTTGTGTTTTCCTCAGACATTCTAGAACAGAAAAGATTCTTAAGCTTCAAGGTAGCTCTTTATCACCTATGCTGATTTCAGAGAAGCATCCAAATTGATTTGGGGAAAATCTATAGCCCAACTGAAGTCTCCATTGATTAGACAGTACAGGGAGGGTCAGGGATTCCATTTGATTTGAAAAGGAGACAAAATTTCATAAAACCTTGGGGCTGGTAGAGACTACAGAAGCCAAGGCCAACCTGTACCCAAGCAGGAACTCCTTCCATGATATCCTTGACAATATCACCAGACACCACTTGAATACCTCCAGTAATGAGAAATTCTTTGCTTCTAAGTGCTTATTTCACTTTTGGACAGCCCTAATCAATGGCAAGATTTCCTTTTATATTGAGTCAAAATCTGCCTCTGCGCAATTTCTGACTATTGCTCAAAGTTCTTGCCCTTTGGGGCCAACTCTAAGCCTAATCCCTTTTTCACACGATGTTGTTCAGTTGTGTTTGACTCTTCATGACCCCATGGACCACAGCAATCAGGCCTTTCTATTCTTTCCTATCTCCCAAAGTCTGTCCAAACTCATGTTCCATCTATCCATCTCATCCTCTGCTGTCCCCTTCTCCTTTAGTCTTCAATCTTTCCCAACACCAGGGTTTTTTTCCAACAAGTCTTATCTTTCCATTATGTGCCAAAGTATTTAAGCTTTTGCTTCAGTATCTGATCTTCCTGTGAATACCCTGAATTAATTTAAGTATTGACTAATTTGATCTCTTTGCTATTCAATGGACTCTTGAAAGTCTTCTTTGGCATCACAGTTTGAAAGCATTGATTTGACAGTGCTCAGCTTTCTTTCTTTCTTTGTCCAACTCTCACAGTCCATCATTGCTATTGGGAAAGCCATAGCTTTGACTATACAGACCTTTATCAGCAGGGTAAAGGCTCTGCTTTTTCACTGCCATAGCTTTCTTTCCAAGGAGCAAGCATCTTTTAATGTCATGGTTGCAGTTGTCATCCGCAGTGATCTTTGAGCCTAAGAATATCAAATCTGACACTGCTTCCATTTCTTCTCCCTCTACTTCCCAGGAAGTGATGGGACCAGTTGCCAAGATCTTAGTTTTTTTGATACTAAGTTTCAAACCAGCTTATATACTCTCCTCTTTCACCCTCATCAAAAGGCTTCTTAATTCTTCTTCACTTTCTGCAATGAGTGGTATAGTCTGCATATCTGATATTGTTGATATTTCTCCTGGCAACTTAATTTCAGATTTTGATTTATCCAGCGTGGCATTTCACATGATGTACTATGCATATCAATTAAATAAATAAAGTGACAATACACAGCCTTGTCACACTCCTTTTACAATCTTAAACCAATCAGTTGTTCCATGTTTAGTTCTAACTACTGCTTCTTGGCTCCCATACAGATTCCTCAGAAGACAAGTAAGATGAATGGTACTCCATTTCACATGACAATTCTTTAACTACTCAAATGCAGGCAAGGGGAGAGGCCCAGAAGGCATCAGTGGCATAAGCAGCAGCAGCTTCTTGGGTCATGATAAAGAATGTCAGCTACTAGAACGGATCAGGTGAGGAAGGTAACGTCTGAGCCAGGATGAGGCCTGATGTATTCCACCATTACATGGAGATCAATTTCTCTTCCCCCTGCTGTTGGCCCCATAAAAGTGCCTACCCACCCACCCACCAGGAACCAGCATCTGCCAATATTGCTACAACTCTGGCCAGAGCTGGCAGCAGTCTAGATGCTGGGCCCTGGATGCAGATAGAGCCAGTGATCCCATGTTTGGTACTAAAGTGCAGAAAATGACTGGGCTGTAGGATTCAGTCTAGGGGACTGTGTAGAGACAAGAGATCTAAAGGGAGAGGAAATAAGATTTCAGTACAAAATAGTTTAATTCATCAGAAAGATTTTGTGAATGATGATGATTTTGAGCTATACCTAAGTAGCCAGACAAATCAGGGTAACAGCTGTCCACCAATGTCAGATCCATACACACTTAGTTACTATGCTCCAGCCACTGGATTTCCCTATTCCCTTGGGAATATGGTATGGTATGGTCTACAGCTGAAGACTCACCTTTGCCATATCTGATAGTCTATGGATAAATGAGCAACAGCAAACATTATATATCTGACAGTGTGTTTAGTCCACTTGGGGTTTTAGGAAACTCTTTCCCATTCCTTGGTCGCCATGGATTTAACTTTTTTTTTCCTGGCAATGAAGATTTCTCTACATGATGGATAAATGAATCTCAGGGGCAACCAATACAAAGTTCTGCTAATAGTAGCAGCTATGCTTATCTAACTTGCTCTCTTGGGAAAGCCATAACTGATAGACTGGCTGGCACTGACACTTTGAGTGAGATGCCTGGCATTAGCAGTATTGAGCAGAGCATGACCAAACGGAAAATTGATGGTGAAATGACAGCTGACATTCAAAGGTTGTAGATGCCCCTTTGATCAGTACTGGCAGGACAAGCATCTAATAGTGCACTTCTACTTAGCAGTTCAGCACCAAAACCAATCTCTTGGGTGGCTATTGCCAGAAAGCTTGCCAAACCTCAAGTGAATCTTATACCTAAGGGCAATGTGAGAACAGGGGGACCTACTGTACCAGCAGTACTATAAAACACAACATAAATATTAGAACTTGGGATGACAAAGGGTAAGTGGTAAAAGCTTCATCCAACCAACACGTTCTGCCCCCTCAGACTACAGTCTAGCACGTTTAGTCATTAACCACTACCACTGGTGCAAAGCCAACTGTCTCAACAGCAGCCTCAGCTACCACGACCATAGTAACAACAAAGATCTCAGCCACAGGCTCAGACTCATCAAAGCTAATGCAGCTGCATAATCGTTGGAGATTTTCTTGTTAAAGAGGAGTAGCTTTCAATCTGAACAATGGAGCAGGCATTGAAAACTTACTTTAGCTGCGGTTCCTAACACCTCTTCACAATCTGGACTAGAGGTATACCCAGTGCTGGAAGAACTAAAAGCTATAAATAATTATGGTTCCCAAAAAACTATGACTGGAATCTGAAGAATAGATGTGTGTTTATAATCCAAAGCTATTCTAAGGATGATATACATTGCTGTGTTAAGTATTCTATCTGGCGTAGTAACAAACATGGCTATTGTTGCTGTTTGTCCTTCACGCTTAAAGAGGACAAAGATCAATAACATTATGTGGGATCAATGTATAGTATGTCTTTCTAAGGCTGATCATACCAACACAGACTTGGAAGGTTCTACCATTTTTGTGAGGGCATCTCTAAAACTGTGCATGTCACCTTTCTTTAGAGCTACTGCAATTCTGCTTTCCTCACAGAGCACAGTCCCTTCTTCAAGGTGGGCATGTGTTGCCAGGTGGTCCTGTGCCAGTGTCTCCCATGTCTTGCAATTGAGTCCAAAGTTTTTCAGAAACATTAAGAGTGACCTTAGAGGGCAGCTAGGTGGCGCAGTTGATAGAGCACTGGCCCTGGAGTCAGGAGTACCTGAGTTCAAATCCGGCATCAGACACTTAACACAAAAAACTAGCCATGTGACCTTGGGCAAGTCACTTAACCCCAACTGCCCTCCCCCCCCCAAAAAGCAAAAAAATAAAATAAAATAAAAGAGTGACCTTATATTGCTTCTTCTGACTTTCATGTAATTGCATACCTTCTGTGACTTCTCTCATACAATAATCTTTTAGGCACATTAAAACAACGTAGGCAGCCCATCAGAGGTGCACTCTCTAGAGTTTGAAAGGACCTTAGTGTTTGGCACCTTATCTTGCAGTAACAAGCATTTAGATGTAGCTTACTGTTCTCTGAATGCTAAAGGTCCACTCCTACTGTTCAGTGTTAATGGCAGTGGACACTTTTATAGAGTGGCTAAGAGGAAGACCACAATGTATGTTGGAATCTGGTCTCAGGATGAGTGAAAGGGCAAGTTTGATGTTAAACGGACTTGTGTCAAAGACGTTGCTGATAACTACTTGTTGCACATTCTTTTGGAAGATGACAATAAACTAGTTACCAATTCAAGGGACACTCAAGAGGTACTCCTAGAAAAAGCTAAGCAAGTGCTTAAAATAATTGCTAATTTCAAGCATACCACCTCAACCTTGATGACATGAAAAGTGTCAAGGGGAAAAGGAAGTCATATGTAGGGAGAGAAGTAGAAACAAACAAGAAGTATCTGGAGATGCTTTGCTGGAACTACAACACATCATTCGTGGAATTTGAAAATCCACCTATGTCTAAGGAGACCTTATTAAAGCTTTTTTTTCGGCTTAAGGAGACATCTTTGAATGCTTTCATACAAAACTGACTCTTCTTGTATTGGTTCTCATCAGTACATCTGCTCTTACACTCTCACTAAACACACTTGTGAACTGTAACTTCATCAGGCATCTTCTGTCCTGAAGCTTTTACCAGGATCTGCAAGCCTCCAATTTCGTAATCCAGGTAAGACACAGAAGACTGAATGAAAGCAAGGTAACTCTGGGAATCTGTTAAATAATAACAACCATTAGAAGTGGTTCAATTATGTAAGATTCACACTGTTTCACCTTTTCCTTTGGTGGAGTTTTTAATTGTCAATTTTTAGCTATTTGACAGGTTAAAAGCAAAATTATGGCATAAAACTATTTAAATGCAGCCATTCTGTCTTCCCCAAGACTTTACTTCTTCAATCAAAAATGGCCCCAGTTCCTTTAAATGGTCTGTCTATGGCATGGTTTTAAAGCTATGTGGCAAAGTGCTGTATAGCATATCTTCCCTATTCTGCACTTGAATAGGTCACTGTTTTGAACCCAGTTACAGGATTTGACATTTAATCTTGCTGAATTTTATCTTGCCAGATTCAGGCCACAATCCTAACCCCCTTTTTATCCTGATTCTACCAGTCCATTTCCCAGTAGATAAATGGTCAAAGGATATGAAAAAAAAATGTTTTCAAAAAGAATTGCATAGTATCAAAAATCATATGAAAGATCACTTACAAAGAAATGTACGTTTTTAATATCTCTGGTTTTACCTCACATCCAGGAAACTGATAAAAACAAAAAGATGGGAATAGCCAAGGTTGAAGGGGTTTTTATTCCAAAAGGCCCACTCACACTTTTGCTAGTGGAGTTGTGAGTTAGTCTAACTGTGGAAAAGTCACTAAATTGTATAGACCTTTGACCTAGAGATCTCCATACTGTGGAAGAGAAAAAAAACCTCCACATAGACCAAAATATTAATAATCTCACTCTTCGTGGTAGAAAAACTTCAGAAACAGAGTGGATACCCATTACCTTAAGAGAAAAAAGAATACGAGAAATATGAACAAAAAACCTGGAGAACGTTTGTACACAAGTAATTGATATAAGTAAGCAGAACAAGGAAAGTAAAATTTGAAATGCCTATGATAATATGAAACAAAAAGAATTTTGTGTTTCATGTCTAGCCAAACTCTGAGTAATTGTAAAGACCAATCTTATCCCCAGAGAAGAGATGAGGCAATGGATAAGTCTCCTTTTGTTAGGGAGTCCTGCAGATGCTCTAGTCTGCAGATGACATTGTGGGGAGTACAGCAAGCCCCAAGGCATTGCAGAGCCGCCTGGAAGAAATCTGTAATCACTCAAAGGAGTGGGGGCTGTTTATCTGCAAAGGAAGGAAGGGGAAGATGAAGAATATCTACTGCCAGATTTCAACATGCATTTGGACGAATACCTTATAGTGTATGTCCAACAGTATGTACATGTGGGACAAACAGTACAGATGCACAATGAGCTGGGCCCACAGATGAAGAAGGGCGGAAGAGTGGACTAGATTGATCTCAGGAAATTGTAAAGCTCCTCTTACTAATCCCAAGCTTCCCATGAAATAAAGGCCAATCTTTTCAATAGTAATATCTACTAGTGTGGCAATTGCCTGTGAAGAATGGGTATAACAAATGGGTATAACACATAATGTAGTAGAGAGGTGGATATGAACAGGCTGCAACAGATAACCAAGGAGGAACCCCAGAGTAAAAGGGATCATCAAATAAGTTTGTGACAAGAAAAGACAAGTTCTTTAGGAGGCAAAAATGAGAGCTGACATGCAGAGAGAGTGCTCCGTGGAATTCTCACAATGGTAGGAGAGGGGATGGAAGGCCTCCAGCATAGTGGACCATCCCACTGTTGACATGGATAAAAGGTGCATGGACAGACAGGGATGATTTATAATCTGCGTTGCTAAAGGAGCTTCCAAATCAGTGCAATCAGACTGATTTCTGAGTATTTAAGAACTGAATGAAGTATCTTAATTCAGGAATCTGTAAAGCTAACTTTAATCCTGTAGTTTTACTCCAAACTGTCTTGGCTTAATAAATGACACTAAAGAACACATAAAAAGAATGATCCTAATTTTTAGTTTTACATGTTAAAAATTCTTCCCTTCATGTTCTATTGAAATGTTTCATTGTGGCTCAGAGGTGACCCTGAGTGGTCAAAGATTATGCCAGTAACCACAAGTTCTGATTGGTTCTATCAAGTGCAAAAAGACCTAGTTAACTTTGGAGAGGACCATCACCAGAAGGTAGGCACTAAAGAACATTTAGTTTTCTGCCACAGGATCTCATGACAACTGATCACCAAAGTGTGGAGGAGCTGTGACCTGTGTTTATTGATTCACACCAATGAACAATTGGACATTTGACGTATTAGTATATGTCCAATACTTAGGGTGAGAAAGGGTGGCTTCTGCGTGCACACAATTCTGGGAGTTGGACCCACAAGATATGCAGAGAGTACAGTGATCTGCCCACAGATAGTGCTGTCACTCAGTACTACTCAGATATAAGGGCCTATCGCGATGCTTGGGCCCACTCCATCCCAACCATGAAAGTGGAAGAAATTCCTGTCAGCAAGTGCCACCAGCCTGGAGTCAAGGAGTTTCACAACTCTAAGATCAAATTCCCTTTGCTCCACAGAGTCCTGAGTTGCCAGCACAAATCGTGTTTTACTATCAAGAGGCCCAACAGGTTATTTTAAATGCAGAGGCAAGGCACGTTTTGTCTGATATGTTTAAATACGTTTTTCAATTGAAAATTTCTATCCCTTAGAGATCAGTAGAATGTCATCAGTCAACTTTATTTATACCCTTGGTTAACAGCTTTGCACCACTCAGTATTTTTTTTCTTGTACCTAACATGGACTTTTGGTCATCCCATAGATTTTCTCCTTTCGGCTTCCTTTTTCTCCATACTTAATATGATGCTTTTTGGAGACAATCAGAGTTACATGACTTGCCCATGGTCACACAGCTAGTAAGTATATGAGGTCAAGTTTGAACTCAGATCCTTCTGACTCCAGGGCCAGTGCTTTATCATTTCACCACCTAGCTGCCCCTGATTAAAAATTATGCCCCAGGGTTATGTTTCACCAAAGAGTAGTCTATACTTTATTTATTTCTCTTTCATCATTTTTGGTCTAGGCCTGTCATTCCATCTATGTGGGGGAACTTCCTCCCTTGACACAGATAAGTGATTCAGAATTCCTCTTCTGTCTCTGACTTCAACGTAATCCTAACCCTAGCCCTTTTCCTCTGATTCTGCCTTGACTGTGACCCACTCTGACTCTATCTACAACTTATACTCTAGAGGAATTGAGAGGTCAGGAAATGACTCATGGTCACAAAACTTGTTGTGTGACAAACTCAAACCCAGGACTTTTTGACTCCAAGGTCCCTGCCTTTCCTATCAGAGCTAACTTTTTAAACCACTCTAGGAAATGATCCTGAAGACCACTAAAAATAAAGCTGATCCCAAAGTGATCTTTCTTCTGCCCAGCATCCTCTCCTCCTAATATCATATTCAGGGTGTGAAATGTCATGGAGATGTCCTTTGCTGAATTTAAAATGGCTCAATATGAAAGGGTGACTGAAGACTGAGAGGGAGCCCAAAGTCTATGGGGCCCCTTTTTACACTGAATCCATCCTGCAATGAGGTACTGACTATCTTTCAGATGAGTTGCAGAGCTCATCTAGCCCCTACTATGTGGAGGCCTTAAATCCCAGACTGTATTTCATATAATAACAGAGATAATAACATTGCTGGCCAGGCCATATTCCAAGTGAGCTACTTCTCTCTATGGGCATCGTTTCCCTGTTACCATCTGAACGTGATGGTATACCCTATTTCATCTATCTAACATGTCTTATAAGATGACTGAGAAGCAGTTAAAATAATCCGTCACCAAAGTAACCTTCCACTCATTTTGCTCCAACCAGTAAATCCCCTTGTTCAGGCTCATAAATTCATTTTTATTTTTGCACTACATTAAGATTCGATTCTTTCATAGCTCCCTTTTGCCACTTCCCACTTCCTGATCTGTAGAAGAGTTCCTAAAACTTTTCCCAGGGCCACTGGTCATTAGGTTGTGCTGCCATACTCCTTAACAGACATTTAACTAGGATTTTTTTTACTGCAGGCAAAAAAGATTTGGGAAGGAGGGTACAGTGGTGGCAGCTGAAAAGAAGGTTGTAACCTGTAAACAAAACACATGACTTCCTTTTTTCTCCTCCTCCAGCCTCCTTTACCTTGTTTCACACTACTTGTCCCAGCACCTGGCTCAGGACTCTAGAACAATGTGAGACCACAGGCAAAGAGATGGGACCACCATGGAGAAGAAACACAACTCTTGGGCCAATATCCCAGGAAAAGGCCTTGCAGTTTTATCGCAGCTATAAATCAAGCCCTCAGCAAACTCCCACTGCATTTTGGGAGTAAAAACCAACATGAAACAATGCAAAGCAAACGCCTTTCATTTTCCAAACTGTGATGCTGGGACCAGCTAGGCTAAGAAATGAAGTCAAAGAAGAATTGAAGAATGAATAGAATGGTTGTTATGGCGGGAGAGGTAGATAATAAATGATCATGATGAAAAGAAGGGAGGGCTGCTGAAGGTGCTGTTTTGCTACTGTTTTCTCTGTTAATGAGGATTATCTTTGAACTGGAAGGGATGGAGTCAAAACATCTACTAGAGAATTGATACCTAGTATAAGTAGGGAGACAGTGAAAGATCACCTAGCTGTGTGGCCCAGACAGAGTATATCCGAGAGTCCTGAAAGCACTGACAGAGGGTATTGCTGAGCTGCTGTCAGGGATCTCTAAGGATTATGGGGAACAAAAGGAGTATGGTGGGATTCGAAATGAAGGAACATATCCACATTTTCAAAGGAAAAAAAGAGAGAAGGGAAGGGAGTCTGCAAACAATAGATTTCATTTCTATTTCAGGCCAAATTCTCAAACATGTTGTTGTTGTTATTATTATTATTACTATTTATTTATTTATGTTTAGTTTTCAACATTCATTTCCACCAGATTTTGAGTTACAAATTTTTCTCCTTATCTTTCCCCTCCCCCAACCCCCAAATAGAGAGCCTACTGAATACCCCTCCCCTAATCTGTTCTCCCCTATATCCTCCCCCACCATCCCCTAAATTTCTAGTAGGGCAAGATGGATTTCAATACTCCAGTACCTGTATATCTTATTTCCCAGTTGCTTGTAAAAAAACAATTTTTTTAAACATTCATTTTTAAAACTTTAAGTTCCAGATTTTTTTCCTTCTTCCCTCTTCACCCACCCACACTGGGAAGACAAGCAGTTCAATATAGGCTGTACATGTGTAGTCACACAAAACGTTTCCATAGTAGTTACATTGTGAAAGACTGATTATATTTCCCTCCACCTTATCTTGCCACCCAATTATTTTATTTTGTCCTTTGACCCTGTCCCTTTTCAAAAGTCTTTGCTTCTAACTACCCTTTCTCCCAATCTACCCTCCCTTCTATCATCTTCGCTCTTATCCCCTTCCCCCCTACTTTCCTGTAGGGCAAGATACCCAATTGAATGTGTATGTTATTCCCTCCTTAAGCCAAGTTCAATGAGAGTAATGTTGAAACATTCCCTTTCACTTTCCTGCTCTTCCTCTCCATTGTAACAGTTTGCTCTTGCCTCTTTTATGAAATAATTTACCCCATTCTATCTCTCCCTTTCTCTTCCCAATATAGTCCTCTCTCACCTCTTAATTTTATTTTTTAGATATCATCCCTTCATATTCAACTCATTCTGTACCCTCTGTCTATGTATACATGTACACACATATAACACACACTCACATATGTATTTATATACAGATATACTCTCCTGTTATGATTTCTTTTCCCTGTTTACCTTCTCATGCTTTTCTTGCTTCTTGTAGTTAAGTCAAATTTTCTGTTCAGCTCTGGTTTTTTTTCATCAAGAATGCTTGAAAATCCTCCATTTCATTGAATGACCATATTTTCCTCTGAAGCATTATACTCAGTTTTGCTGGGCAGGTGATACTTGGATTTAATTCTAGCTCCTTTGACCTCTGGAATATCATATTCCAAGCCCTTCAATCCATTAATGTAGAAGCTGCTAGGTCTTGTGTTATCCTAATTGTGCTTCCACAATACTCAAATTGTTTCTTCCTGACTGCTTGCAGTATTTTCTCCTTGACCTGGGAACTCTGGAATTTGGCTACAATATTCCTAGGTGTTTTCTTTTGGAGATCTTTTTCAAGAGGCTATTGGTAAATTCTTTCCATTTCTCTTTTGCCCCCTGGTTCTAGAATATCAGGGCAATTTTGCTTGATAATTTCTTGAAGGATGCTTTCTAAGTTCTTTTTTTTTGATCATGGCTTTCAGGTGGTCTAATAATTTTTAAGTGATCTCTTCTGGATCTATTTTCCAGGTCAGTGTTTTTTTCAAGGAGATATTTCACATTGCCTTCTATTTTTCATTTGTTTGGATCTGTTTTATGGTATCTTGATTTCTCATAAAGTCATTAGCTTCCATTTGCCCCACTCAAATTCTGAAGGAATGATTCTCTTCAGTCAGTTTTTGAAATTCCTTTTCCATC
>CM053602.1:12209892-12250909 GCA_028646575.1 Pseudocheirus occidentalis | reverse complement strand
TTGTTTGGATCTGTTTTATGGTATCTTGATTTCTCATAAAGTCATTAGCTTCCATTTGCCCCACTCAAATTCTGAAGGAATGATTCTCTTCAGTCAGTTTTTGAAATTCCTTTTCCATCTGGCAAATTTGGCTTTTTAAGGCATTCTTCTCCTCATTGGCTTTTTGGGCCTCTTTTGCCATTTGAGTTAGTCTATTTTAAGGTGTTATTTTCTTCAGTTCTTTTTTTGGGTCTCCTTTAGCAGGCTGTTGACTCGGTTTTTATGATTCTCTTGCATCATTTTAATTTCTCTTCTCAATTTTTCCTCCACTTCTCTTACTTGATTTTCAAAATCCTTCTTGAGCTCCTCCACGGCCTGTAACCAATTCATATTTTTCTTGGAAGCTTTTGATGCAGGAGTTCTGGCTTTGTTGCCTTCTTCTGTTTTGTGCTTTGATCCTTTTTGTCCCTAAAAATGGATTCTATGGTCTGTTTGTGCTTCTGCTTGTTTATATTGCCAGCCAATTACTTGACTTTTGAGCTCTTTGCCATGGTAGAACTCTGCTTCAAGAACAGAGAAAGCTTTGCTCCAAATTGCTGGGGTTTTTGCAGCTGGTGGAGTTATTAGGAGGGCACCCTTTCTACGGTCCCCACAATCTCTGGCACACTGGCCACATACCCCAGGACCAACACCCAAGACCATGATCCAGATCCAAGCAGGTTAAAGGAAGTGCAATTACTCTCTGAATGGTCCCTGGGTCCCCCTACAATCAGAAGTCCAGGAGCTCAGGAAGCAGCTATAAGATAGCAGCTACAGCTGCCTTGTCTCTCCTGTTTCTTGCCCTGGGGGCAAGGGCCAGACAGAGCTTTTCTGTCACCCTGCTCCAACAGAGTTCCATGCTGACCTTTTACTTTATCTTTGGTGTATGTGGGTTGAGAATTCTGGAAACTTCCACAGCTGCTAGTGATTCACTCTTCTGAAGTCTGCTCTGCCTGGTCTGGGCTGCCCTGGGGCCAGAACTGTGGTTCACAGGGCACTGTGCTCAGCTGGCAGCACCTTTCAGACTTTATCTATATTTATATATCTGTATACACATACATATATATCTCATATATATTCATATACATATTTAGATTTATTCATATTTATATACATATATAAACATATAGCATATATGTGTTTGTTTTATATTTCTATCGTATATATGTTTATATATGATATGTATCACATATATATCTCAAACATATATATAAAGGGATAGCTAGAGAACATCTTGAAAAGAAAATGTGCATACAGAGCTATCTTAGGTTGCTCCTAAAGAGGTCATGCCCAATTACTTTTATTTCCTTTGTTAATCCTGTTGCTAAGTTAGTACATCATGAGAATGGAACAGAGTACACTAAGATTTTAGTAAAGCATTTAACAGTTTTTCTTGCTATTCTTGTGGGAAAAAAAACATGGACTAATAAGTTCATTAAATGTGGACTTAGTTGAATTTGAACTGAAAAAAATTAGTGGACTCAAAAGCATTCAATTAAAAGCAGGTCTTCAGTGGAGTGCACCAAGGATCTCTGCTCCTCTCCTAGGGCTTTAACATTGTTATCAGTGAATCTGGCAGTGCGTACCTGTAACATTTGTGGAAGACACAAGCCAGGAGGCATAGGTAACACAATGGCTAACGGAATCAGAATTCCAGAACATCTCACCAGACTCAAGTATTGGTCTAAATGTGGAAGAAGCTGAATGAAAAGCATCCAGTGGAATGGGACCTAGATGATTAGGGGCCTCAAATTTATGCCAGAGGAGGATTAACTGAATAAACTGGGGATATCCAACCTGGAGAATAGAAGTTTTACAGGGCTGTCCTTGATGCCTAGAATGAACCCCCCTCTTCACTTCTACCCCAAAGATTCCTTCAAAGCTCAGTTAAACCATATATTCAGCATGAAGCAATTCCTAATTCCTCTCAGCTCCTAAATGACCTGTGTACATGTAGTTTCTCTCCATATAGAGGCAGAGATTGTACTTGGCTTCGTGTTACAAGGGATGAATTCAGCAATTGGCACACAGAAGGTGTCTAATGCTTGCTGACTAATATGATTGCTGTATCATGGTAAGGGAATAACATTTGTTCTGTTTGATGCCAGAGGGCAGAATTAAGAACAATGCATGAATTGCAAAGAAACAAATTTAGAGGGGGAAACCACCTTTCTACTAATACAAGTTGTCAAAAAATGTAATGAGCTGCCTTAGGAAGGAGTTTAGTTGGTTTACCCTCACTAGAGGTCTTTAAACCAAAACTGGGTAGCATCTTGCCAAATATGTTATAGACAAGATTTGTGTTCAGATACTGTTTATTTATCTGTGTATATCCAGCACCTTACACAGTGCCTGGCACATAGCAGATTCCTGCTCAATTGAGGATAGTAGTAGTAGTAAGAGTAGTAGGAGTATTAGCAGCAGAAATATCAGTAGTAGTAATAGTAGTAACTGTTGTTCTTTATCTCTTTATTTTTACTGTAGTTACTTCAATCAACCAACATCAATTAAGTATCAGTGTCAGACACTGTGCTAAGCACTGGACTGCTAAGCATATGTGAATACATGCATCTATACATTCACACACATGTATGTGTATATACATATGCTGGTGTCTATGTCTACACACATATTTACAATTGGAATTGCACCTTCATTGGCGTAATGGAGCTTCTGGTCAGAGAGGAACATCCTCTACCAATGGAAATCAGGGTGCTCTGCAGCTGGTCTAAGATATTGCCTGATAGTCATAAGCCACTGTCTCTTCCCTTTTTCTTTTCTCTTCCTTCTGCTGCAGTTCCTTGGTTTCTTCATATGTGGCTGAAAAGGTTAAGCTAGATGACAATGGAAGTCCCACCCAAAGCAACTATTCCAGTAAATGGAGCATGGGTCCACTCGGAGCATTCTTTTTGTCTGTTTCCAGTTTTCAGTTTCAAGCCACGAGAAAGGAACCAAGTCCGTCACTACTGCTTTCTCTGGTTAAGTGATTTATCATCTAGCCACAAAAGCCATTTCTTCAGCTTTCACAAGTGGAAAATGGAAAAGAGACTATTCAGTGCTGTTTGTATAGCATTATAGAGGCTGCAACCTACTTGTGCCAGCTCCTTATGTAGGAAATCTTCTAGGGTCTTTATGCTCATTTTATAGGTGATAAAATAGGGGCTTGGATGGGTCTAGTGACTCAGCCAGTGTCACATGTAGGATTCAAATTCAGGTCTACCTAAGAATCATTCTAACCACTATCCCATAGGGCCTGAGGAAAACTGTCCTTAATGGGGAAAGAAGTGAAAATTAACCTTGCCCAACAGCTGAAGATAAAAGATTGCATTTTCCTTTAGTCTTTGCCAAGTATTTGTTCTGTAGATCTAGGTCTAATCCAAGAGCAGTGATAGGACCAGGAGATAGGTCTCTCAGGCATTTTTCCAAAAGCTGTATTATTTTTATCAAAACAACAAAATAACTGTAATGAGAGTACATACATTAAAAACTCGCTTCCTTCCCTTGAGGGGAAAAAGCTCCTATAGATTTCCTTTTCCTGCCCTCTAATGGACATGTTTGCTCTCCAGTATCCTCTTTCTTTGAACACTTGCTGTCAGGGATGACCTAGCTATAAAGTAAAATTAATTTGGCTGAATCCCTCATTTTATTCTCTTGTTAAAAAAAACAAAACAAAACAAAACTCTGTCAACTGATGCAAACCATTGCCAACAGAACATCTCCAAAGTTCAGATCTTGTTTGTTACCGCAATAATGTGCAAAGAAAATGTTTCCTTGAGGATTCATTCACTTTCTTGCTTCAAATTAGGATTTACAATTTTTAAATATTCAGCTTTTCTATAGCCTAGCTGTGAAAGGCATTTCAGCCTTACTATTTATTCATCAGGGTATTTGATGTGGAAAACAGCGTGATAAGTTACAAAGAAGTTTATTAGAGTGAGATCTAGGTCAAAATGGGATTTTTTAGGCCATATGACGAAGGCAAAAGACGGACTTACTTTTTTTGGCTTTTTTCCCAGAGAAAAGAAAACTTTTTAATTAAACAAAAACTTTGCGCTATGAACATAAAGTTTTTTCCCCTCTTCATATCACACTGGAAACCTCACTAAGGTATGTGGGGTTTTTTTTTGCTTGGTGTTTTTTGGAGGAGGGAGAAGGCAGGGCAATTGGGGTTAAGTGACTTGCCCAACGTCACATGTCTAGTAAGTGTTAAGTGTCTGAGGCCAAATTTCAACTCAGGTCTTCCTGACTACAGGGCTGGTGCTCTATTCGCTGTTCTACCTAGCGGTTCATTAAGGTGCATGTTTTAGAAAGAAAAAGAAAGATCTGCTCTGAAGAAATGAAAACACATTTGATAGGAGTAGCCCCTCAGATTGTCCATGAGAGCTTCTCAATTTTTATTAGATAGAATAAGGATGAATTAAAAGGGAATTTAAAAAATAAAACCATGCATTGAAGTAATGGGGAAATGGAGAAGGTGGGATGTCAGCTGAGTTCTAATGGAAGCCAGGGAAGACAGGAGGTGAAGATGAATAAGACAATATTTCAAACATGAGGGGCAGCCAGTATAAAGGCATGGAGTTTAGAGAAGGGGTTCCAGGAACTGTAACTAAGCCAGTGTAGATGGATCACAGACTGTAGTGGGAGGGAGGATTAAAGTGTGAGAAGACTGTAAAGGGAGGTAGGGGACAGAGTATGAAGGACTTTTAAGGCAAAAAAATGGGACTTTAAGGACTGTCTTTTGCTTTTCTTTATATCCCCAGCAGTTAGCACCATACTTAGCACTTAGTAGGTCTTTAATAAATGTGGGCTGATTTCATTCAGTCAAAGGAAACAGAAGGTTCCAGGGCAGCAGTGGAGTTTATTGCCTGATTGGGGTACTGATGTGGTCAGACCCGTCCTTTAGGAAAATTACTTTGGGAAGCTGAGCTGAGGATGGATAGGAGTAGGGAGAAACTTGGGGAAGACAAAAACATAAAAAGGCTTGGAATAGTCCAGGCAAAAAGTGAAGAAGGCCTAACCGCATGAGTAAAGAGAAGAGAAAATATATAAGAAATGCTATGACGATTGAAACTACAAGATTTAGCAACAGCATGGATATGAGGGAATCGTAGGATGACTGACTACTGACAGTGACGAGGGAGGGATGACGGTGTGTGATGAGGATGATAGTGATGGCCTATAGTCATATACACAGATGTGTAGGTTTTATATACATGCACACATATACACATGCATATATGTGTGTGTGTGTGTGTATGTATGTATATATGGAACTAGCCAGCTTCCTCACACTTTCCTGATGGTGTAAGACCCATGGAATGGGTCTCACTGGGATAGGAGAAGGTAGAAATAAACAATGTGCTGCCAGGAAGACCAGCCCAATGGGGCACTGTGGTGCTGGGGCTCTGTAGAAACAAGGGGCAGCACAAAGACACCAGCAAACTGGGACTGTATGACAGCATTTACAAAGGAAAAGAAGACCCAGAAGGGTGATGTAGGACAGCACAAGGCACATTTCTTCTATCGCACAATTTTCCAGTTGCACCTTCTGTCATCAGAGCAAAACTCTTTTGTATTGTTACGACTAAGGTTTTTAAATTAATCCAAATTCCCAGGTTCACTGGGAATCACTGAGTCTTGATCTGTGACCACTAATTATCCCACTTTGTATTATTTCAGAGCAAGGTAAAGTTAGCATGAGGCTAAGAAAGGACCTTGAGAGGATGTCTAAGCCATTTTCCAGACCTCAGGTAGGTAAACCATTCCAGGACCAACTAATCTGTTTTTAAACATCCCTTTTGTTTAAATTTTGCCAAAGGGTTAGGCCCTGAGTATATTAAGTACTTAAGTACTTTTGGCTCTCAATTTCTTCAAATTTATAGAACTCTTTGGGTTTTTTTTTTATGTGACACAGTAGGAGCCATGGACAATGGAGCTGACATCAATTAAATATGTCTTTCATGGCCACACATTCTTTGGAATGCCCCCAAATGCTTTTTGGAACAGTGGGGTCCTAGGGAACAGAGCCTGGGAACATGCTTACATCTAATCCTGCAGCTGGCTCCTTGAGCTCTCCACTGACCTACCATCACTTCCACCCCCTAATTAGACATCTGGAAAAACGCAGACTTATATAATGGGAAGCAGGGGGTGGTGGAGGGGACAAGTTATAGAGAGACTGTTCAAGGGAATTTAGCTACCTCTATCTCTTAGATTGGTGAAGAAATGACTAATTTCAAATGTTTAACACGGAATCTGTTAGCACCTACTCTATGTAAAACACAGTACTAGGACCTTAGGGAGATAAAAAGATAAATCCGACCCAATTCAGGCTCTTCTGTACTTGATGACTTCCCCAATATTTGTAGAATGCTGGCCAAAAATCCTTGCTAGACTTTTATACTCTGAGGAAACTGTTACCCTGAAAGCTGATGCCCCCAAGTTCTCATTGGGCTTTCCTTTCCTACCCAACCTCCAAACCTTCCCATGCATTCTAGACTCATGGTGTGCTCAAGATGAAGAGAGGTAGAAGAGCTGGGTTCTGAGCCAAGGCAGGGAATGCCCACATCTATGAGATGCCATAACCACTGGGACGCTGACATATGTGGGAAGATAGAGAGGCAAATTGGAAAACTCACATAAAGGTATGGGTAGTTGGGGACAATATGCATGGTAGTGGAAGGAAGGCTTCAGAGGACCTGGCTTCACATTCTGCCTTTCCTTTTTTTTTACATGTATGTGACCTTAGGGGAATCTCTCTTTGCCTTTCTGTGTCTCAATTTTCTCATCTCTAAAATGGAGGCAAGAAGGTAGATTAAGAGCTGGAAGGGCTCTGTGGAATTCCAAAGGCAAGTCCCTTTCATTTCTAGATCGGAGTATCAGCAGAGTTGATGTCCAGTGACCTGGTTGGTGTCCAAACTCAGTAAACCTTGACTAGCACTCAACTCCAGACTCCTCCAGATCCCGAGATGCCCTAGTCACAAAGACTCAGCTGTATGCCCCTCTTTCCAGAGATCTTTTTCATTGGCATGCTATATGTCTTGTATAAAATACCCTGCCCTCCTTCTCAGAGTCCAGACTGGAACAGCACCATATAGGTCCTGCGTCCAATATTTTATACACCTGTATACAAAAATAAATGTGGGGGAGGAGGAAGAGGCAGAGGTTCATCTGTCATAGTGAACTCCTAGCATTCATTCTGCCTACCTAAAGGACAGCAACAAGAAATCGAGTGATTTGCGAAGAGTCACACAGCTAATTTATACCAAGAGTGGGGCCTAAACATAGGTCTTCCTGTCTCCATTGAGGTTCATCATTTTGCTTCCAGAACCACAATTAGTGTGACTTTATTCATCTCTGACCACAGAGCCTAACTCTGTGAATACCAGCTAAGTCTCTACTCTCTTCCTCTAACTGAATTCAGTCAGGTGGAACAGGGCCAGGACTGCCTGGAATCAGGAACACCACTCAAACTCAGCCTCAGACACTTATTAGCTCTATGACCCTGGGCAAGTGACTTAACCTCTATTTGCCTCACTTTCTTCATCTGTAACATAGGGCTAATAAAAGCACCCATCTTCCAGGGTGTTTGTGTAGATTGAATGAGATGATAATTCTAAAGATCTTAGCACAGTTCCTGGCACATAGCAGCTGTTTGATAAATGCTTGTTCCCTTCCCTTCCTCAACCAATCTGGGGAAGAAAAGGGAACGTGAATCCAAGCAGGATAGAAACATGTTGCTTATTAGCCCCAAATGGTTCCCTCCCACTTGACTGAGATGCTGTGATTCATTCTTGACTTTGCAGCCAATGTTCTGGGGAGACAGTAAGATCTCCAAGAAGGAGCACTTGGCAGGGAAGGAGAAGGCTTGAGTCGGAGTCCTAGTTCTTCCCCTTTTTGGCCATAATCCTGAACAACTCACTTAACCTCTCTAAGCCTCAGTTTTCCCATCATTACAATGAACATAATGACACTTCCATATCTTATTTCCAAGGGTTGCTGAGAACAAAACACTTTGAAAATGATTAAGGTCATTGGCACATCTATAATGGCTTCCCTTTACCTTCCTCCCCAGAGTTCAAAGAGATCTCTGTCTGAAAGGTATCCTGGACTGCCTCATGGGATAAGTAACCACCATTCCTTAATCTTGAAATGTTTATTATTACATTGCCTGTGGTTATAGCCACATATGACAACCATGCACATGTTTTTAAGTAAACAATTCAGGTAATCAGCCAGTTGCTGTGTCACCAATGAGCCAAACAAGCATTTGGGTTGATTTTGGTCCCTTGATTGACAGGTTGTTTTGTATTATATCAAGTCTGTCGTAGTCTTGTCAATGTCATTGGTTCCCTCAGGTGGTTAAAGTATGGTCCTAATGAGGCCAAGGTGATGGGTTCAATCAGTGCAATCAGCCCACACAGACCAATCAACCAAAGTCTCTCGATCAGAGCAACATTGTCTAGCTCCTGTCTGCTTGATAGGAAACAGGGCGCTAGTTGCATAAGGCTCTCAAAGTCAGGGATTTGGCTATCATTCCCTTTCTCTGTGCACCAATCACATCACTCTTTGTGCAAAGAGATGTTGTAATAAAACAAAATCTTTCACAGGCAGAGGGCCACAGAATATTAGCACTGGCAGAGAGTTCATATTACCCTTGTTGAACTTCTTCATTTTCTAGATGAGAAAGTAGAGGTTGGAAAGGTAAGAAAAGCAACCCCCCCCCATCACTAAATGGTAGAACTAGGGCTACTACCAGTGTCTTATGGTTCCCCAGTCTGATTTCCATTCCACCTGGTAGCCAGTTTATCCACTGAATGGCTACCAAGGATATTTAAAATGATAATGCTTAAGGAAAAGAATAGGAAAATTATCCTTCCAGAAATACCATTTCTCCATGGTAGACCACAAGCTAACATTTAAAAGACTAAAAAAAATGGTCATATTTCTCAGAAATCAAAAGGAAGATCCACTGTGTGTTTCTTTTTTAACTTGTACATATTTGAATATGGACCTTTATATGAAACAAATGAATTCATTTGAGCATAGGAAACTTCTAGCACTGACCCTGGAGTCCAATCTCCTCTCTGATGCTTCCTACCTGGGTGACCTCAGACAGGTCATTGACCTTTCAGAAGCTTTCTATTCCTCATTTGGAAAATGCAGGAGTTAGACTGGAGAGGCTCCATGGGCACTTTCACTTCTAGATATACATAATCTTACAATCATATGAAAAGCAGTTTTTTAAAGGGCCAAGGGTAAGGCTTTCATTTTGTCAGATGAGTTTCTGCAGCACTCTTGGCATACATACAAGTTAAAAGTCCTTCTTAGTATCAAGGACATTTTTCCATGTGAATTAAGTTCTTTCCAAAAGACTCTAAAGTTTCACTATGGAAATAAAGTAATTTTAAGCAAAAAATGCAGTGCTGACAACAATTCAAGGTCCCAGTGTGAATTTGTTCAAATTGCTCAGTACTAAGGAACGCCAAAGGCTAGCATCAGTGTATTATGACCACCCCCAGAGTCTGACGTGCCATCAGCATTTGGCCTCATGCCCCATTTCACTCTCCTAACGTGTTCTTATTTGTAGAAAAAAATTGGTGGCCATCCCTGAATGATAATCTAGCCCACTTATTACCCAAAGCCTTTTATAAAACATTCTAGGTTTAACAACAACAACAACATATACAATCTTGATGCTAAGTACTTTTTGTATTTTGGTAGATTTCTATTCAAGGCACCAAGTTCATAAGACAAGATGAGTGAGAGAAAAGTCAGAAGGAATCAAATACTTCTTATAAAGAGGTAGGCATCTTGATCAATTATTCTTTATAATCCAGTAGTCCCCCTTGATGTGTGCATTGGTTCAGTTAAAAGTGACTTTTTTGCTGCCCCTCATAGAAAACACTCATCTTCCTCCCTATTCACAGGCCACATCTGTGTCTGGAAGGCACTTCCTTCTTTCTCCTGCCTCTCAGAATCCCTAGTTTTCTTGTAGTCCAACTCAAACACCACCCTCCACATGAAGCTTTTTCTGATCTCTCCAGTTGCTAGTGCTCCTGTCACACTCAAAAAAATGATCTTGTAATTGTTTTGTACAATACCTGTCATGTGTTCTTTTGCTTGTAAATGAGGCTGTTTATGAAAGACAGAAAGGTGAAAGTATTAAATGGTCCAAAGGATCATAGACTTCAGAGTTGAGAAGACCTTAGCAAGCAAATAGTCCAATGTCTTCATTTTGCAGATGAAGCCCAGAGAGGTCAAGTAACTTACTTGCGGCCTTGTAGGCAGGAAGCAACAGAGTCAGGAAACAAAGCTAACCCTTGAGCTCCAAAGCCAGGACTCTTTCCACTACACAATGATGATGCTTCATCTCTAGGTCTTTAACTTCCTTTTTGCGCCAAGATGTTTTCAATAAGTGGCTTAACCAGGCAGTTTACGAGAGACAAACAAAATATGGTCCCCTCTATGTTCCTCTGAACATTTTTTGTTGACCCATAACAGCAGTTGCCTCTTCGTGCTTGATTTTCATTTGCTAAATCAACTGATTATGTTTAAAAGAGAGATTTAATGAAAAGGCAAGGATGGGAAGGCAAAATGAAAAAGTACTTGTTAAAACCCTCTGACCTCACATATTGAAGCTCATCGTCTTTTAATTGAATATTGGCCAGATGAAATTCTATGAACACTTGAAAAATAATGGCTGGGACCTCTGGAGATACTGCACTTCCTAAGTGGAGTCCTGAGATCAACGCCCCCCCCCCGTGTCCAGTAAATGGGCCAGACTGTTTAAAGATTGGCTCATAACCTATATCATGTGTCACCAGATCATGAAACGAATTTCCTCAGAAAAGGCTTCTCAAAACAGCATTAACTAATTTTCCACAAGGCTTTTGTTACACATGACCAAATCACTGTAGGACTTAATATTGCCTGGGATTAGAAAAAAATTCCTAGGATGTATCTAGCACCATTCATATGGGAAGCTCAACACACTCCATCTGCATCACTTCATTGATTTCAGCAATTTTTCTGAGAATAACATTGCTTGTGATAGATTTGGGAGCAGGGCAAAGATTGCAGGAATGGACATTCCCTAAACTTCCATTTGGAGGCAGGGCTCAGAATACATTCTCCTAATGCTGTGAGAGTCTGCCGGGCTCTAGGAGTTGTTCTGTGCACTAGTGAAGAGACACATTTCAATAAGTCATGTCCCCGGCCCACAGTAGCACCAGCCTCTGGAAGGCAATTCCTTCTTTGGGTCTGGAGCCATAGGATGACACATAGAGCATGGCATACGGGAGGTAATTAATGGATGCTTCCAGAATCTAATAAAATGGAATTCTTAGTATTCATTCACTTAACATGCCCCTAATAAGGTGGAATAAGGAAGCAGACAAATGAAAAGACCCAAAGCACCATAAAATACAAAAGAGAACAGAGGAGCAAATAGGTGTCATTTCATTGATGTGACTGCATTGTCCTCATCTGTACAATAAGTGGGATGGACTCAATGATTTGTAAGGTCACTTTAGGACTCCAAAATGAGAGGGAGGGAGGGAGGGAGGGAGGGAGGGAGGGAGGGAAAGAGAGAGAGAGAGAGAGAGAGAGAGAGAGAGAGAGAGAGAGATCACATCTAGTTGGTGGGAATCACAGATGGTATCAGCGCTTGCAGCTGGCTTTGGAAAATGGTTAGGATTTCAATAGGTGGAGATAGGAGCAGAAAGTGATATTCAAAGTAGGGAGAATAACATGAGCAAAAGATGGAGGTAGGAAAGTATGGGATATGGTCATGGAAACAGCCCATAGTTCAGTTTAGTAGGAAGATAATGCACGTGTAGGGGAACAGCAAGACTAAGACTGCAAAGGCAAATGGTGTACTGTTCATGAAACACCTTGAATGTCAAGCTAGGAGATGGATATGGATATGGGCAACAGGGAGCCATTAAATGTTTGCGAGTTAAGAGAGCAACTTGATCAAAGAGACGTATGCTCCCCTAGGAAAGAACAAGGCACCCTTGCTCAGAGCCTGGTGCATATGGCCTCAACCTAAACGAGCCAAAGCCACCCACCCACTTGGATGAAAGGATCTAATTTTTATTTTTAATCCCTAAATCTAAAGTTCTTTATGTTTTTTCTTTCATGGATCCCTCTGGCAATCTAATGAAGGCTATGGATGGACCACTTTCCAGAGTCATGTTTTTAAAGGCATAAAATAAAAGATAATATTATAAAGCAAACCAATCATATTACAAATTACATTAAACTTCAGTTATCAAAACATTAAGAAAGTTCACAAATATGAGATTAAGAACTCCTGCTCTAAGTAGACAGCCTAAAGAATTCTGCATCTACCCTCCCCCTACCCCAACTCCATTTCCTACACTCCCACAAAGTACTCTGGCTTAAAAAAAGATGAATCAGTCAACAGTTTATAAAGAACCTACTCTGTACTCTGAACTTTGTAGAAGAAAAGCAAAAGATACAAACTATGACCTAAGACATCTTATATACTGAGTGCCACATTTTTACCTCTGATCTTAGGACTGAAATGGCACATTTAGAAATTCAACCCTAGTCATGGTTATATAACACAGAGATCCAGAACAATGATGCTGGTGGCACCAAACGGGATATTGTTCATCAGAGACATATGGCCAGCTCAAGTTCCAAAGTAGACCCTCGAACCCTTCTGTGGAAGTACTGCTAAGGTGGGGGCAAGAATCAGACTTGGATACGACAATTTTTTTTTAGCAAGAACTGGTAGAAGGTGTATTTGTTGTGGATCCCAGTTCCTCCATTAAAATTTGTGGACTAAGCTCTGTGTACAATGAATCCTCTATACCACTTGGTGATATGTGTATTGTTTTATAGTTGTTTCATAGGAATCGAGGAATTCACCCTTCTGTCCAACTAGACTGTAGGTAGGTTCACTGATTGACTAAATGTGTTATGTTAAGGTCAACTATGATGACAAAAGAAACTCTGAATAAGCAAGGTCAGAGAATAAAGCTCAGCTCTTAGGATGTGCCATACACCTACATTCCAGGGAAGCTGCTGGCACTGCTGAACTGGATATATTCTTATAAGGAACTAGGAGACTTGGAAAGGAACGTTCCTCAGTGCAATGCATATCCTTATTAAGTGACTGCATGCTCCTTTGCCATTCTTAGCTGGTAAAAGATGGATGTCTGGGTGTTTTTTACATTTGTCTTTTTATTTTTGTTTTGCTTTTTGGAGGGCAATTGGGGTTAAGTGACTTGCCCAAGGTCACACAGCTAGTAAGTATGTCAAGCGTCTAAGGTCATATTTGAACTCAGGTCCTCCCGACTCCAGGGCTGGTGCTCTACTCACTGTACCACCTAGCCGCCCCAACATTTGTCTTTTTAAGGGTTTTGCCAACCACTTTGTTGACACAGGCTCACTAGACTACTAATCATGCTCTTGGGACCAGTGGGCACCTGACCTACAGCAGCTTACAATCTACTTGGGCAGAAGGTACCTTTGAAATACTTAGGAAATAATATAAACATCACCAAGTGGTATAGGGAATCCATTGTACACAGGGCTTCATTCATAAATTTTAATGGAGGAAATGGGATCCGCAACAAATATTCCGTCTGTCAATTCTTCCCAAATAAAATTGTCCTATCAAAGTTTGATTCTTGCTCCCACCTTAGCAATGTTTACATTTCTGTATTTCTCAAAAGGACTTCTATAAATATCATGAAATAAAATCAACCATAAAGATGGAGCGAGTCATCACCCAACAGATTGGCAATCAAAGGTTGGGAAAAGTTTCAAATGAATTGTAAACTCTACATGACTACAGGAATACAAGAACCACATGAATAACAGTAACTAATAAAAATAGAAACTTTGAGGCTTCATATCATACCGTGCAAAGTGACAAAGATGAGGAACCAAGGTAAAGCCCACTGAGCAGAATCAAGAGAACAACACATACAACGGATACCACAGAAATAAAAAGTTCATTAAAGGAAAGATGAGCTCCGAGAAAACAGAAAAAAGCAACAACAAAAGTTCCAGAAAACAGAAGAACCAAATATTCCTCCTGTCTCCTGGCAAAGAGTAAAGGATTGCTAGGCCAGAATATTGTACACAGTGTCAGATAGGGCCAATGAACCAGACTTGTCTGATTAACTTTTGCTGGTCCAGAAGAAAGACTCAGTTTGAAGGGGATAGTGAAGAATTACTGTGACACAAAGACAAAAGGCGTCCATGACGACTATATTTGAAAAGCAGGTGTACATCTCTTTAGAGTCCAGTTGAGGCCCATTTTCCCCTCTTACAGAGGCACTTTTATTTTTCCTTAAGTAAATCAATTGGTTGTATTTGAAATTCCGAATCCACTGAGCTCTTCTTCTCTTTTTCCTTTTATAAAATAGATGACTATAGGTTGTTTTCTTTCCCCTTACTTCAATGGTAACTTTGCTTTATGTTTTGCACCATTACGGGCAATTGCACATTCTGGACCTGCATTAAGGTAATAATAAAGAGGTCATTATTAATACCATGGTGACTAGCTAAAAGGTCCACACAAAGCAGCTCCCTTGTGAAATTATTTACAGAACAATCTGAAAATATTTAACAAAAGATCCCATGGTTTAGTCAAATGACAAAGTTACAATCTAAAGAATTTTTCCATTATGCATGTACACACTTGAAATTTGTTTCCTTCAAGGAGCAATTTAATTCCACAGACTTTTACCAGAATGAGCACCACCAGTAGCCCCAAGCACAAAGCCACATCCTCTATGTTTCTTACTGGTAATGCTGATGACCTTTAATGTGAAACATGAAGCTTTGTTATTTGGACGAATCTGTGATCTGGCTGATAAAGGCCACCCTTCTCTCAGTACAGGCCCTCGTGGGTTCTCTCACAAATTCCTTTCTGGGGGCCACCCAAATTCTGAAACCTTCCTCCACATCCCTACAACAACAACAACAACAACAACACACACACACAGAGATGAAATCCTCTAAGCCATTTCTGCTACATGATCATCAACTGGTAATCTGCTAGCGACTACTCACATTTACCAAGTACCTCTTCTTTACCCTTCTAGGAATTCTACAACTTTAATTCTTAGGAAGCTGCAGTATTCCATGACTTAAAGCCATAAAACATTAACTGGAAAAGTACTGATATTAAAACAAAGTACTTTGTTTAAAGGGCAAATTTGGAGTCATTCAAAATAATCTACAGCTTTTCAAAGGCAATCCAACTTGCTTTCTCCTATTTATTTTGGTGTTCATTCCAAAAGCATTTAACAGTAGGATAAAAAAACAGACAAAAATGGAAGAGTTTTATGACAAATTACTTTATTCCATCAACAGCAATTTGAGTCACTATATTTAGATTTCAAAATTACTGTCGCTGATGAACCTACTAAAGTGTGCATATCTGGCAACAGGAGTGAGAGTAGACCAAGTATATGAAGACATGGTCTACATGGGAGGCCCATGAGGGTAAAGTTAGTCTAGCCAACAGCTCTAATGTTATTTTACAGAATGTTAGAAGTTCCATCCCTAGTCATATGATGAGAGAAAGAAAGTGAGGGAATAAATATAGGTAAAAAAAGAGGCAAAATCATCTCCATCTGCAGATAATATGTGTTTACTTCAAAATTCTGGATATGAAACGACAACAAAAGCATTAACACAGCAAACGCAGTAAAGTATCAGGAGACAATTTACTATCAAAATCCAGCAGAGAGAAATGGAAAGAGACATACCATCTAAAAAACGACAAAGTACAAGAATATATATTTGGATGTTAACCTACCAAGATACACTAAGGATTTACATAAATACAACTACAAAACATTTAAGAAACCCACACATGTTTGGATTGTGCCAGTATAAAAATTATTATAATAACATAGTGCTAGACAAAATGAATGGAATTTTTATAGGAGCAAAATATCAAACAATCTCAAAGAAGATCACAAAAGGTGAAACAAAATGGAGGAGAACATTATTCGATTTCAAAATACACTGAAAGAATTAGTCATCAAAGTTATTTGATATTGAACCGACTGAAACATAAGACAACAAATCTGCAAGACAGATTGGATAAGCAAGAGGAAAAAGCAATAAAGCACAATCACCCAGTATTGGAGAAACCGAAGAACACAAATTACTCTCTTCGTGATAAGCAGTATGGGAAAACTGAAAAGCAACTGGGCAAAAATCAGATATAGGCCATCATCTTACACCATCTACCACAATAACCTCAAAAGGAACAAGCAGTCTTAACAGAAAATGTCATGTCTTTAAAAGTTATAGGAGAATTGAAGGAGGTACCTTTCAGATCTAAAGTTTTTAAGAAAATCCATAACAAAAGGATAGAGGGGATCACAATAGACAAAAGAGAGAAATTTTCCTGTTAAAAAACTAGGAAGATTTTGCAAGAGTAAACTAATATAGCTAGATTAAGAACCGTCAATTGGGAAACCCCTCATTAAATAGTTGTGGATAAAGATATAGGATAAGAAAAATATGAGGAATTTATATAAAAATAAAAGAGTAAGAATGTCCCAATAGATAGTCAAACTATATGAATAAACACCTCTTAAAATAAATGAAAACTATGGACAACCATATTAAAAATGCTCCAAATCATTAATAACTAAAGAAACATATATGAAAATATCTCTGAAGTTTGAGCCAGGAATTGGCACAAATGACAAAAAGGCACATATAGTCAATAGAGGAGGAGCTCTAGAAAGACAGGTGCACTAATCTATTGTTGGAAGAGCTACAAATTGGTCTGACTTTTCTGAAAAACAATTTGTAGCAACATTAAAACAGTGACTTGACTATTCATCTTATAAATATTGCCACTGATTAGAGACAAAGGGGAAAGATCCACATTCGTCAAAATCTTTATGGCAGCCCTTGCTGTGGTAGCAAAAATGGTGGGAAAAAATTAAAAAAAACTGGTGGGTACTCACTAATTGACAAATGAATGAACAAACTGTGACGTATGAATATGATAAAATATTACTGCATCCTTAGAAATGACTCATATGAAGAATTTAGAAAAACTTGGGAAGACAGATGAACTAACAGAAGTAAGAATCAGAACACCAGAAACAGCCATCACCATACCATAAAAGGAAATAACCCTAAAAAATCAGGAAATAACTCAAATGAGAAAGATGAACAACCTGTACTTCAAAGGATCTGTGATGAAACATACTTCCTTCCTCTCAGAAAAGAGTTGGTGAACTAAAAGTAAAGAAAAAGGTCTATACTCTCATAGTCAAAGGCTAAATTTTTTTTTGTTGAACCTCACTTCTGTGTTACAAAAGAGGAGTTGATCAGAGGGTGGTATTGGGAACTGACAGTGATTGTTTTTAAAAGCATCAAAACTTTTGTTAAAAAGACACATAAAGAAGATGGATGCAAGATCAAATAACAAAATAAATACAAAAGCATGATCTTTTAAGAATAGTATCAGGACTACTGAAATCCCAAATGAGTTTTAGCTGGTGAGGAAGTCTAGGAATTACAAAAAGGGAGTTGTTGGTTTTTTTAAAGTTATACTGATGAAAAAAGAAAGATCAAAGAAAGGGTAAGAAGACTGCTTGGAGTGAATAGTATGATGGATGAGGATAAATGATGATGGAGAAAAGACAGAAATACCAGACTCATTTTGCTTCTGTTTTCTCTAGCAAAGAGCATGGCTTTTGGACTAGAAACAAAGATGAAAAATATGTAATATAGTAAAGGTAGTTGATACAAAAGGTAAGAAGCACCTAAATGCCCTCAGTAAACCAAAGCCCAAAAGGCTAGAGATTGAATCCAATATACTGAGACAATTTAATTGAGAAAAATTTCAAGTGTTATACTTTGGGTCAAAAAATCATCTTCATAAATTCAAGGTGGTAGAGGGATGGCTAGACAAGAATCTGCAAAAGACTGAAGTGTTTAAGTGGGTTGCAAACTTAACATGAATCAACGTGGTGAGGTGGTAATAAAAGAAAGCTAATGTGATCTTTGGTGCATTAAGAGGTACAGTGCCCAGTGCTGAAGACATGATAGTCCTGCTATCTCCTTACAGGGTCAGACCACCTGAGGGCTACTTTGTGCAGTTCTGGGTTCCACAGTTTTGGAAGTGTCCAGGCTAGTGATAGGTCAAAATATCAGTCAGTTGGCTTATCAATTTAAGGAGGGGGGGGATGATTTTCCTGGAAGAGAAAAAGACTTGCTATTCTCAAGTACCTGAAGGGCTGACATGTAAGAAAGGAATGACAAGTTTTCTTAGGCCTAGAAGGCAGCACAGGAACAAGAAGTATAGTCTCAAAGAGCCTAATTTAGACTTGGTATCAGGAAAACATCCTGAGAGTTAGAAGGATTCAAAAGTAGAGTGGGCTGCCTAAGTCAGTAGTAACTTTTACCTCCCAGAAGGACTTCACACAAAGCTTGTATGACCACCTGGCAAGAGTGTTATAGGGAAGATACTTGTTCAGGTAAGCATTAGAACTGCTGACATGTGTGGTCCATCTCAATGCTTAGATTTGACGATTCATCTATGCACAAAATAGTTCATTAAAAGTCCGGCAGTACGTAAATGAGTGACAGAAGAGTAACAAATGTGATCAAACTAGAGATATCCATCTATAGAAGATCTGGAGGAACTGGGGAAGGGCTTGTGGCAGAGGGGGTACGTTGGCAATTTAATAAGACGCTACTGTCATAGCTCCCGACACGTAAAAAACTTTTTAAAAAACCGATTCCTGCCAAATACCTGGATTTTTTTCTTCTTCTACAACTCCAAACATTCTGATGTTTCAAAACCTCTGGATACTCGATTTCATGTTCAGCTTTCCAACAGATGCTTGTTGTCATAATAATATAGCCTACTATAAACTTTCTCATTTACTCTGAATCAGCCATTTATCTTCAGACACCACCATACCTGTAATTTTACCATGTTCCAGAAACTGCTGAGCTCTTTGTGGGGACAGTTCATATCTTCTAAATGTTTCATACTCCACACTGCTTGTGTGACACAGTAAGCACTTGATTACTGGCAGAAGTGAATCCAATTTAAGCATACCCACGTGAATATGTGTCATTTTCTTGGGGATGTTGAGAACAGAGTGTTTTTATCTTACCAACTAAGAAGCAAGTACAGATAAGCCACGACTACTGCCCTGTCCCTGCCAGCTCAAAGAAAACGTGCATTGTTTTACTTATCCACGAATAAACATTTTATTTAAACTGAATTCTCACAGCTCATACACTAAACCCTAATCAAACCACACTATATTTCAACAATATTATGAAACAAGCTCAGACAAGACAGGAGCATACGCTTATTTTCAGGAGAACGGAAAGGTTAAACAAACTGTGTTGTTTTTGTTGCATGTTATCATATAGGGATCTACCTCAGAAGGAAAAGACTCAAGGACGCCTCATTGCCAAGACTGGTGGAGACCATCAGAGCACTGACATTCAGACTCTTGGGCCATATCTGGTTATTCCTTAAAGCCTTATTGTCCAAGGCTCTACCAGCCAGAGGCACTGGAGTTGCAATCTCATTCAAGTATGGCAGGACCTGAAGTAAATGATAGTCACAAAAATAAAAAAACCAACCCCCCAACAAAGCAACAAAAGAAATGTGACTTAGAAAAATAATCATCCAGCCCATGAATTTGCTGCATTCAACAGGATTTGCCCTAGGAGAGCTGCAAACCAAACATTTGTTACTTTCAAATAAATAGGTCAATATTTTTTTTAGTCAAAACCAAGAACTTTTCTTATGCTTTATGATGTCTGTCTGTTAAAGTTTATCCATCATGTCCAATTACATTAAGACTATACTATTATCCATTAGGACATGACATGCGGACACCTTGTGTAAGGGATATCAACCATTTCCTGGATCATCCTCTTACCCTTAGACCAAGCTACCCATAAATCATTCCTTGCAGATGCACATCTGGCTCAGTGTTTCAAACATCCAATCAAGTTTATATAATAAACAGAGGATCTCCCTTAGCCATCCAGTTTTGCCTTTACCTTGATAGGACAAATTTCTGTATTTCAATGCTCGAGATTAAAATGGATTTTTTGCCCATAAACCCATCTGTTTATCACAACTAACAGCAGGACAACATCCCACCGGAGTTACACAACAAGACTGACAGGAAATACATGGTAGCAAGCTTCCAGGTGGAACTCTAGACTTCATATAAATTCTGGAGACCTGTCCTATTTTGGATTTATGCTGTCAAGAAGATACTATAGGGTTGCCTATAGGGTACATCATGACTGTTGGAAAGTCTACCTATCAAAGCTACGATGAGCCTAAACCAGACCACAGGTGGCATAATTAACTGCTAGTGCATCTTTAGAATTCAAGTTATGGGGGACAGCTTAAAGGTCACCTTACCTTTTTACTAAAAGGGCCTCATCTGTTTGCCTTAATAGTACTAGAAAAACTGATTAGAATTCTCATGGATAATCAGATGCCTTGAGAACCAAATTGTAAACTAGCAGCTATACTTCATTACTTTGCATTAAGCTACTTTGTATTTTCTTTCAAAACAAATATGATTATATCTTATTAAATATTCAAAGATTGATGTCTCCCATCTTTGTTTATTTTCCATTTTCGTGCAAGCACCAAGGAGTTAAAAATACCTCTGCTGGTGTGTATTTTCTTCTTTGTATTTCATCTAGTATTAAATAATCAACTTTACAAAAGTAATGAATTAATGAAAATTATGAGTGAAATTACTGCATATCTGGAAGTTATGAATCTGAAAAAAAGCAAAGCTTCAAAATATGTTTTCCCCCCAGAATTTAATTAGCTAAAACTATTTGGTGAATCAGTCCTTCCTTTTCTTCAGCCTAATTATATGAATATTTATGTCTCCAAATTAAAATAAAAACTTAGCTGAACTAACTTTTCAATTTAGGCACAATCCTGATGCTGGTATCTAATAAAACATGTGGTTTTTTTGTTTTGTTTTGTTTTACTCATCTACACCTAGGTCTTCATATAAATCAGGTCAATGGGTCATCTGGGTCCCAATTCAATAAAAAATGAAAAGGAATAGGGACTTTGGGAAAATCACCAATTAACAAGTTTAAATACAACATGAGTCATTGGATGGGGCTCTCCAAGGACAACAGCATCTCAAGGTACACACCATTCTGACACTGTTTCTCTGAAGAGATGTGGCTTGCTTCGGCAGGCAGGAAATTCACTTGCCAAGGAAACGCCAAGCTTCCTCACATGTTTCTGCCTGGTGGGAAAAAGCAGCAGGTAGCTTCTCCTGAGGAGGGAGAGGAGGAGGCAGTTGGCAAGAGCCGCGGGTGGCCGCTGAGGGGGAGGTGTCATCTGGGATGCTTGACAGGTGGCTGTGGCTCTAGAGAAGGAGGTGACAGTTGGAGGGAGCAGCAGGTGTTTGCTTTGGAGGAGAGGGACCTCTCACCAGACTTGTCAGTGACTGCTTCTGTGTGCAACTCTGCAATAATCTGGTATCAGGCATTTCCCTTGACAGCTAAGATATGCCTAAAAATAATTTCAGGGTCTATTCTTTCATTGGCTGAACAAAGGGACAAAGGTACTACTGAAGCTTATGATTAGGCCAAGAACTCAACAGCTGGCAAGAGGTTAAGGGTGACCAGATTTTCCAATTGCTGCTCAACAAAATCGTTAAAGCTAAGATGAAAATTCAACATCTCTTGCAAGAATCTCAACATTGTAAATATATTCCATTTTCAGAGCATACAGGATGTAATAATCTAAATTGACCAGAAAAGTAAGAGCAGTGAAACAGAACAACAGTTAAGTTACAAAAATTAGTTTCAAAAAACCAAATTCACCACCACCAGGTGTGTCTGGGTGATTCCTCCTTATGTCTGGAACTTCAGATGGCTCTCAGAAAGGTCCTCTTTCAATCAATAGCAGCTTTCAAAAAGGTTATGCCTACTACTTTATCCATTTCCCTTTGGGTGACTACAGAAGGGAATGGGCATGTGAAATTCTCAGGAACATCCCTCTTCCCCTATGTTTTAGGACTTAGCAGGACTCCACTGTTAGTGGAGTGGGGAAAGTGGGAAAGATGATAATTGACAATGGGAATGGTGATCACCTGGACAGAAACCACACTAGAAATTTTTGCTCCCAGGGCAAGTATTGCATATGGCACCTAGGGAAAGACCTCCAATTGGACAGATGGGGATGGGAAAGAAGAGAGGGAAATGAGAAAGATCAGCCCAATCCATCACTTGTTAACTTCTTAAACTAACTGAGACTTGAAAAGGTGAAGTGATTTCTCCAGCATTCTATGGCTGGTTACTAGTAGAGCTAGGGCCAGACATTCTAAGCATTTCCTCATTGCTAACAGATATGAGTTAATAGCAACTGGCAGCTGAATTAAGTAAACTTTCTCAACACATAATGGGTACCCACTTTCTGAGAAATTATTGTCTCAGTTGATTCAGAGTGAATTCTTTATGTCTCTGTTCTTCATGGGGTAAGTACAAAAAGTAATAGGAAGCAAAGTAGAATGTGATGGGAGGAAAGGAAAGAAATTGGTTTCCACATGCCTTCTTTCCTCCTCCTCATAGGCTTAAATACTCCTGAGTAGTTCCTATGTGGCAGTGAGAGGGACAGGAGGTAGGGATCTGCTTATTTTATAGTTAACCCAAAAGAATGGAATTTGTTTTTGATATTGTTATAACTTTAGCTTAGAGACCATAACTTCTCCCTACCATTCATTAGCAGAATGTAAAAATGCACATAAATGTATATCAGAAACAGCTTGGAAAACCAAGGATCAAAGGAGTGCTGGCACTCCTCCTTCAAGGCCTTCCTTTAAGTCTTCCTCATCTTCATCTCCTCCATGAAATCTTCCTTAAGTTACTAAGTCCAAAATGATCTCTCCTTCATCAAAACTTTTGAAGTGCTGGTTTACATTTCTTTTATTCACTTGCCTTCTCTTTTGTATTATAATTACATTTATCCTTGTCTAATATCCCCTACTAGACTTCAGACTCTTTAAGGAGAGTGATGGGTCTAATTCATCACTCTGTCTCACTTAATGCCTAGCTCACAACCTTGGCTGGTAGTTTCCAAGTAAATGCTTGTGGAATTGAATGGACCAGAAATAGGATTGAGGAAAATGAAAGGAAAAAGAGAATACATTTTTCCTCATATCCATCCTTTCTAACACAGGAGCTCTTTCAGGTACCTAGAAATTGGAGAATTTCAAGAAAGATGGGTTCATATCCAAGAAGATGGAGATAACTTCTCTAAAGTGCCAAGTGAAGGAGCCTCCATGAGCAACCAGGCCATGAAGGCAACAAAGGCCATACTTGTTCATCTCAGGCACACTGGCTTCCTGTGCTATATTTATGTAGGAATGGTGAAGGTAATTACAACACATATGGTAGATCTCAAAGCTGGCTTTTTCTAAGACCTTCTGCCATGTTATTTTTCCTGAAAGGCAAACTCATATTGTGAAAAATGGAGGGACTTCAATATTTTTTCTTTTAAAATTAAAGGGGATTTGCAAAAAAAGCAATATTTATGGTGCATTACATCTGCTAGAAGATGGCTTAAAGCAAAAGAGGGAAAAACTGTAACTAAGGTTCTGTTCTCAGAAGACAAGGAGTAATAAGTGAACTTTTCATTGAGCTTAGTCTGAGGGCTCTGGTCTTCAGAATGATTAATGTAGAACAATGAACTGACATTCTTTTGGAAGAGGTCTTCAAAGTGAAGTTAGCAGAACCAGGAGAACAAGCTACATAGTAGCAGTGACATTGTAAGGAAAATCACCTGTGAAAGACTTAGCTACTCTGATCATCATAATGATCCACCATAATTCCAAAGGACTCATGATAAAATATCCATCTATCCATCTCCAGTCCAGATGGAGAACTGATGTACAAGTAGAAGTTCATTTTCTCTCTCTCTCTCTCTCTCTCTCTCTCTCTCTCTCTCCCCCCCTTCTTTTGAACATGGATAATGTGGAAATTTATTTTGTATAACTATACACATTGGTAATAAATTGTGATTTTCTTCCCTTCTCAATGGGTGGGGAAGGGGAGGAAAAGAATTTGGAATTGGGAAAATGAACAAATAACAAATAAAACAAACAAAGCCATGGAAACCCTGAAGGGTTTCCCCAGGCATTTTAAGCCCTCAATTGGCTATATACAGAAAAGTATCAGTCATCCCTTGTTTGTTTTTTCAGGGGGGAAGGCAAGGCAATTGGGGTTAAGTGACTTGCCCAAGGTCACATGGCTAGTATTAAGTGTCTGAGGCTGGATTTGAACTCAAGCCCTCCTGATTCCAGGGATGGTGGCTCTATTCACTGCACCACCTAACTGCCCCAATCCCTGTTGTTGATGCAAAAATATATATAACCAGCGTAGATACTTTGATTCTAAGGTAAAAAAAAATTAGGTAAGTGATAAGTATCCCATTTTGTCCTTAATATGGCAAAGATCCTTATTTAACTTTATTTAGAAACTTTATTTAAACTAGAAATCCAACGAACTGCAGGGATTTGAAAAATTATTTCATAAACTCAATGCTGTTAGATATTATTTAATAATTTCTTTTCAAAGAAATACATGGCTTTGTTTTCATTAGATGATTTGGGGATTAAATGCAATTTAAATGATACTTCCCATGAGGTTAACTTTGGTCTCAGACCTGGGGCAAATGTATTTTCTTATATAATTTGCCCTAGGTACTGCTCCTCATTTGGTGGTTCGAATCTTTGTTCTGGGCACATTTTCTACTATTTCCCATTCCATTAATGAGAAAAGATCTCTGGAAATGGTTAAAGATGAATTTCAATTCATAGTATGAGTAAACCTAACATCTCATGCCTGGATTATCATTCCATTTCAGTTCTCTAACATTTGCTAGAGGTATCATTAGTGAGTGTCTTCAAATAACACAGTTTGAAGTAATTTAATGATGCTTTCCAATTCTTGAAGTGATAAGGAACTGTAGCTCAGCTCCTACTTCTTCAAGTGAACACAGTTGCTCCAAATGAGATAGGAAGTTAACTTCAACTTTAGAACTTCAACATTGTGGGCAATCTAGGCTCTTCTGAGCAGGGTTAGACTTGATCTCCTGAGAACTATGGGATGTTCCAACATCAATGTCATAGGCTCATAGGACTGAGAACTGAATGAGATCTCTAGTCCAACCCCCCCCCCCATTTTATAGGTAAGGAACTTGAAGCTGAAAGAACTTAGCGCTGTACCCATAGTCTCACAAATATTAAGTAATGAAGTTAGGACTCATAACCAAGTATTTTTGGAACAAGTTTAGTGCTTGACCCATTCCTCCATGTTTTCCTTCACTACTGAGTCTCTCTTTTATGGTGTATGTCCTTTGGAGAGGGTCATAAATTGGTTGTGCAAATCTATGTTTCTAGGAAATGTAGTAGAAAATCAAGGTGGAAATTCAAATTTTGAGTGTGTGTGTGATTTTTACCTTTGAGCAATGAATTATTTATACCATTAATAAGGGTTTGCTTCAGGCATCTCAAGTCACCAATTGGCTAGACTTAGAAGAGTCCCAGTTATCCCTTTTTTTAATCAAGATTTAATGATATGTTTGGGATAGTTGCTATTTTTTTGTACTTCATTTTCTGAGAGGACCAATGACATCACAGGTGATGTACTGACTTGCCATGTAAGTTGGATTTAAGGGAGGCAGAGTTTCACAAAATATCACTTTCTCTTCCTGAGTTATTGAAATCTAGTAGCAAGACAAAAGTCAGGACAACTGGCAATGGCCCAGGATGCAGTGGCTGACCTGGGCATCTTCTTTGTCTGACCAAGCTCTAAGTGCTCCACAGCACCCACTCTGGCTGCCTTCATGGCTGTTCAGACAAATTTGTGTCATCTGTCCATTGCACTGAGAAAGTCTTCACATGCTTGAGGCAGATATCCTCCTAACTCACTGCCAGGTTTGAGGTCTGTCAGTTACCCTGGACCTGTTTTAGCCCTTCTGTCTAGATGGTTTATCAGGGTGTGGCTGCTACATGTGCTACATGCCCCAGGTGAGAGTTGGGTGAATCAGATAGACACACCAAAGTCGGATGAGGAGTCCTGAAAAAGGCCCAGCAAGCCCTCACACCAGAGTGAGTATCTTCTACCACCTGCTTCAAACAGCTTTCTTAGTGAATTGCTGATACCTCTCACACCATGGGTTTAAGTCAACATGCCTGGGTAATGCATCAATTAGGAAAAGGATGTGACAGGGCAAGCCAGTTGCCTCACTTACTTTACCCACCTTCCCACACTGGCCACAGCTTCAACTATCTCCTTTGTGTTACTCCCTCTCAAATCTCTTTCTCTAGACTGGACCTGTCATCTAAGCTGCAGTAATGAACTCCCAGTTGGCAGCATAACATCATCAATTATAAGTTGTGTTAGCACCTCAAATGCAAAAGTTCAAAGCCCAAATCATCACTGTGATCCCAAAGCCAATTCCTCCTCTACATTGTACTATTTCTGTCATTGACACTGCCATCTCCCCACCACTCTGCCTCAATACCTTGGAATCATCACTGACTCAATTTATTTGGTTCCCCCATACTAATCAACTGCCAACTACTGTCAATTCTCTTTTTTGTAACAATCATTCTTTTCTCAGGTTCTTCGTTATTCTCATTGCCACCATCCAAGTTCAGGCTCTCACTATTTATCTTAATTCAGCATCCTCCTAAATGGTCTTGTATTTAGCAAGAACCATTGCAATCCAATCTCAACATGTCCAAATTTGGCTCCACGAAATATAACTTGCATCTCTCTCTTATTCAATACATCTTCAAGGACTACCTCTCACCAACAAGATAAATTCTAAACTTCTTAGCCTAACGTTCAGTCTTGTTTCATCTCCCATGATACCTTATGGTTAACTCTCAACTCTAGAAAGGATGGTCTTTTTTTCTGGAGATGGTCTCTCCACCATCCAACAAATGTTTGTTGGTGTTGATACATGGCCTTTTATCACAAGTTAATATCTAATGTTCTATATCACGTTGTTTTGACTATATTGCAAGCTCCATAAAAGCATAGACCATGCCGTATAATTCTGTCTTATTCCAAGCTGACGAGAATGTTGTTTTACTCTGTAGTAGATGCCAACACTTATTTTCTGATGAATTACGTGTTTTTTAAAATGCCTCACACCTTTATGTATAATGCAATGTTTAAACTGATATGTTTTTGTACTGAGACTGATCTCAATTCAATGTACAAAATAAAGTTCTGTGTTAAGAAATAAATATAGGAAACCTGTGACTGAAATCTTTTTTTCAATCTGTGCAAATCTTCCACAATTCTAGGAATGCGACTCATATTATCTGATATCATTACTTCATGATTTGCAGTAGCCTTCTTATACTAGATAATCAATAATTTCCTAAACCTTCTCACAAATCTCCATTAAAGAAGTTTTTAAAGAACTGCTTTCCATCTTCTCTTTTAGGAAAGTGAAAGAATTATATTTATATAGAGAAATCTTCCTAAATCACAGCACTGTTGATACTGGAATAAAGTGAAACTAATGCCTGGAAAAAAAGAAATTGAAAAAAAAAGTTTAAAATCAGTATTGGAGAAGACAGACCTAAAACCACGAGAGAAGGAAAACCAGCTTGAGAAATTGATAAGGATACAGACTTCTATCTCCAGGAAGATCTGAAGCACTCATCTTAACCAAGAACCAGCTGGGTTATAATCGCCAATCCCTATTGATACATGGACAGATGGTATCAACGATGTTCTCTCTTTTATCCTTCTTGGTCACTGTTACTTGTTTCCTTTCACACATGGATATGGTTACACTGATACAAGGAAGTTGTTAGACTGGTAATAAGTAGGTTAGATGACCAAGGCATCTTTTACCTGAAACTAAAGAATAAAAAGCCTTGGAGATTTCTCTTATCAAACAACACAGCAGCCTGTGTTATCAGCAGTAGCCTAGTTTCCAAGCATTATCTATTGAATGTTATCAGTACACTAAGGGCTATAGAAAAGTACTGATGTCACTTACTGTCTATAAAACATATAAAAGACTAAATGAGAAATTTAAAAACAGAGAAAAAGGCATTTCCCTTCTTTAAACTTCTACTTTTTCTAGGTTTTAAAAAATGTATTTACTATAAGTTTACAACAATCAGTTCCACAAGTTTTTGAGTTTCAAATTTTCTCTCTTCCCCACATGGCAGCATGCAATTTGATATAGGCTCTACATATACCTTCACATTAAACATTAGTCAAGTTGTAAAGGCGAATTATAACCAATGGAATGAATAATAAGGAAGAAGAAACAAAACAAAATGAAACAGAGAGAGAGAAGGTAGTTTGCTTCAATCTGCATTCAGACTCTGTAATTCTTTCTCTGGATGTGGATAGCTTTTTCCATCATGAGTACTTTGGAGTTGTCTTATAATCTTACATTGCTGAGACAAGCCCAGGCTATCAAAGTCAGTCATCACAGATACGATATGTCTGTAATTGTATGCACTGTTCTCCTGGTTCTGCTCCCCTCACTCCGCATCAGTTTATATGTCTCTCCAGGTTATTGTGAAGTTCATCTTCCCCTCATTTCTTATAGTGCAATAGTATTCCATTGCATTCATATATCACAATTTGTTTAGCCATTCCTCAATTGATGGGCATCCTCATGATTTCTAATTCTTTACCACCACAAAAAGAGCTGCTATAAATTTTTGTACATATAGGTCCTGTTGCCACTTGTATGATCTATTTGGGATAAAGCCCTAGAAGTGGCATTGCTGGATAAAAGGGCATGCACATTTTTATAGCCCTTTGGGCATAGTTCCAAATTGCTCTCCTGAATGGTTGGATCAGCTCACAACTCCACCAACAATGTATTAGTGTTCCAATTTCCCCACATCTTCTCCAGCATTTATCATTTTCCTGTTTAGTCATATTAGCCAATCTGACCAGTGAGATGTGGTACCTAAGAGTTGTTTTGATTTGTATTTCTCTGATCAATAGTGATATAGAATATTTTTTCATATGATCTTTAATTTCTTCCTCTGAAAACCGCTTGTTTATATCCTTTGACCATTTATCAAATGGTAAATGACTTGTATACTTATGGATTTGACTCCATTCTCTGCATATTTTAGAATTGAGGCCTTTTCAGACACACTGGTTATAAAAATTCTTTCCCAATTTTCTGCTTCCCTCCCTCCTTAAATTTCTTCATCTCTTCTTGACATTTTTTCTTTAAGATATAACTGAGAAAAATGTATAAAGATGATAGTAAAAGACACCAAGTGATGCAAAACAGATAAAGAGGCTTATTTACACAGAAAACTAAGTGTTTATAGTGAAGAAGTGGAGGCTTTTGGTTTCTCATTTAGAAATAAAGTGTCCAGAATAAGATTCCCCTTCACAAACCCAGGACAGGTAGTCACCCATCCTTTGCTTTAAAAACTACTGAGGCAGTCCCTTCAGCGTTTGGAGGTCTGTACTTTGTTTCCTGACATCAAGTCTAAACCCATCTTTCTGAAATGCCTACTGATTGCTCCTAGTTCTACTCCCTGGAGCCAAGTAGAAATGATCTAGTACCTTTTCTACATGCCAGGTCTTCAAAACACTGAGGACAACTGTCATGTCATTATTAAGCTTTATCTTTTCCAGGCTTTTATCCATCTCTGCTTCATTCAAACGATCCTCATATGACATGAGCCTGTGGCCCTTCACCATTCTAGTTGACTTTTACTGGACATTCTTCAGTTCATCAGTATCACTCAGAAAATGTGGTGTTCTGAAAGAAGACAATATCCTAGGTGTGGTCAGACCAGAGCAGAGTACAATGGAACTGTTCAACTTGACTAACATTTACTAGGTAACAACTACATGTAAGGCATTGTGCTAAGTATGGGGATACACAGTAAAAAAAAATCAGTCGCTGCCATTAAGAGACTTACATTGAGAAATGCAAATATATACAGATAAGTAAATACAAAGTAACTTAATTAGGGAGAAATCTTAATAAGTTCTTGTTGGGCTGCATTACAGTGAAGGAGCAGGGGTGGATGAGTCAGGACATTTGACATAGGAGGTGACACCTAAGCGGATCATTAAAGGAAGATGTCAGTAAATGTCAAAAACTATTTGCTAGATGGATAATTGTTACTGAAGAAATATTTGTTAAATATCTACTAAGAATTCTAAGAGGCAGGATTGAAGAGGGAGTATATTCTAATCTCAGGGTAGGTGGGGGAATCCTATTGCAAGGTATAAAGAAGGAAGAAGTAATGTAGCACTTAGGGAATGCTAGAAGACCAGTATGTCTAGAATGCAAGGTAGATGAAGGGGAAGAATAAGAGATAAGTCTTGAAAGGTAGATGGGAGGTATATGGTGGGCCTTAAATGTCAGGAAAAGTTCATATTTTATCTTAGAGAAACCGTGTAGTCATTGAAGATTTTTTAATCAGTGTGGTGGCATTGTCAGACTTGTGTTTTAAGAAAATTAACATGAAAATCAATCAAACTTATTAAGCAACTACTATGTGCCACAGATTTTTGTCAGGTACTGGAGATACAGAGGAAAAAAAGAGAAACATTACTTCTCTCAAGGAACTTCTTTTCTTTTTTTTGGAGGGGGGAAGGCAGGGCAATTGGGGGGTGACTTGCCCAAGGTCACAGAATTAGTAAGTGTTAAGTGTCTAAGGTCACATTTGAATTCAGGTCCTCCTGACTCCAGGGCCTGACCTCTATTCACTGTGCCACCTAACAGCCCTACAAGGAGCTTATTTTCAGCAAAAGAGGCAACATGTACATACATAAAGAATAAAAGAAAAGAAATACTAAGTTTTCAGGGAAGAAGGACACTAACAATTGAAGGGACAATCAAGATAGGTTTCATGTAAAAGGTGGTGGTTGAGCTGTGTCTTGAAGGAGATGAGAAATTCTATAAGGCAAAAGTTATGAAGAAGTGCATTCCAGGCATGGGGGGGGGTGGGCTATGGGGAGATAGAAGGTTAACCATTGCAAAATCACAGAAATGAATTCTATGAATGATAAATTGGAGGTAATACCATCGGTAGTCCATTGAAAGTAGTCCATTGAAGAGGCTACTGAAACAGTTAAGGTTAGATACCCTAAACTAAAGCAGGAGCTGTAGATTTGGAGACAGAAGGGATATACAAGATGTGGAGACAGAATTCATAAGATTTAATGACTGACTGTACATGAGAGGTGAGGATGATGGAAGAGTCAAAGATGATTCTGAGGTTGCAAATCTTGATGGCTGGAAAGATCCTGGAAAATTCTAGAGGAGGCATAGGTTTACAGGGGAAGTTGTTGAGTTCTATTTTCCATATGTTGAGTTTAAGAAGCTGATGAGGAAGACAGGTGGAAATGTTGAACACGAAGTTAGCAATCCAGGAACAGAATCCAGGAGAGAGATTAGGGCTACTCACTAAGAGCTGGGAATCATCTGAGTGGATTTATCCAATTTATCCAATAAAATTTATCCAATATTCTCACCTGTCAAGAGGTTGATCACTTGCCTAGTCATGGACACTTTGTTTCTCTTAATTCAGACTTAGATCACATAAACCTTTTTTGGCTTCCATATAACACTATTGACTCACACTGAGAATTAATATTCTATGACTGTGCCATCTCAATACTCTCAAATAGTATAGATGCTAACTGACTTATACTTTCTCATCCTGTCTAACTTGGGTCATGGGATCATAGAGTTAGATGTGGAAAGAACATTAGATGACATCTAGTCCAGCTCTGTCATATCAGACTCTAAGAAACTAAAATCCAGAGATGCAGAGGTGGGATTTGAACCCAGGCCTTCTGATTCCAAGGCCAGTGCTATTTCCCTTACAACAAGTATTTTCATAAATCTCTCTCCAAAACTCTCCATTGGAATTATAAGCAATATGTTAGGGGTCCTTTTCTATATTTCTTGACATTGCATGGATACCAAGAGAGCATGGAGGCTGTTTAGTAGACATCCTCTGTTCTTGCTACATGATTATCTCTATTCCTGATCATGCATATCTCTGATGACATTATTTCTGCTGATTTTTGCATATTTTACTACTGGTAACAATAGTATATAGCCTACTCAAACTCACTATATACCTCCTCCATTACACTATGAGTATTACCAAAATTTCATTCTTTGTTGACCATGGTATCACGTCACTTGTAGCCACATTGACAGTACAGTTTTTTTTTTCAGATGGACTATCTTCTACCTATGCTAACTCATCTTGTACTTATAAAGTTGGTTTTTAAACCTAAGCATAAAAATTTGCATTTATCCATTAGATTTCATCATCTTAAAATTTACCCAATATTCTCACCTGTCAAGAGCACTTTGGAATCTGACTCTCGAATCCAGCATTTAATCTGTCCCTCCTAGATTCTATGTCACCTACAAATTTGGTAAGGGTACAATCTAAGGCAGTGATAAAAATATTAAGGGGCACAGGACCAAGTATAGGTCTATGAATAAAAGCAAGTCTATTTGAATAAAGCTTTTATCTTCATAGAAGTGATAAATATGTGTGTATGTATATGATACTAAATAAGTGTTCGGTCTCAACTTGAATATATACACAAATGAATTTAAAAAGCTGGGAGAGGTCAAGGCTAAGAAATAAAAAAGTTGTTTCTGGGCAAATAAGAATCCATCAGATCAATATTCTTGTTCCTGCCAAGGTTGCTTATTACACTGGTAGCCAGGAACTGCTTACAGCCTCAGGAATAGAAATGAGAGGAGTCAACTTTCCATTCCAGCTTTGATTACAAGCACACTATCACAAACTATTTTCGGAGAACTCCAATGTCCCCACAAATGGTGGTATATCTAAACCCAGTTACCATCACTGAGTAACCAGTCCTCTTCAGTCAGATCTTCCCTATCATATCAGTAACAATAAAATAATAGCTTGTTTGTCTGGAGGTCAGTAAGCTCAGCCATTTAGAACAAAGCTAAGAACTGGAAGAAATCAAAAGACCTGAGTAGTTAACATAATATAAAAACCGTGAACCAAAGCTCATGCACTTTACTCAAAGTCTCTTAGACTCTTATTCAGAAACTATTTGTTCTTACTTTATTTGTTATTATTCCAACATGCTAGATTATCTACTGTTCCAGACCACAGAAGAATGGAAATAAGACATTTAAAAAAGGAAGGAGATGCTGCTGACCATAAGGAAAGAATCAGAAAAAAACTATACTTTTAGTAGGAGAGAGTGTTAGAGCAAGGGAAGGGATCCCAATCTGGGAACAAATGGGGTTGCTACTGTGGGCAGCAGGAAAGAGGGGCTGCCTTATCTCTTCTAGGAGCCTAGCATGGTACCTTGCACAGCATAGTTACCTAAAATACACTTGACTGAATTCAATTAGTCAAGTCTATTAGTCTTCTAAAGAGATAGAGTTTTGCATCAGTTTGTGATCACTGAAAACAGTGCAATTTCTCAAATGCATTAAAACCTGCTATCTTCTTGCACCCAGTTTTAGAGCTAACTCATTCATCTGTATCACCTGTTCAAAAAGATCTTTTTGTGGAATAATTCAATTCCACCCACCTGCATATCACAATTTGGGTAATATGTGGTTTCTACCTACTTCATTTTTCACAGTGTAGCTGTTAAACAATCTCTTTCACATTGCTGTGGATTCCACTCAGGAGGTTCTCGAGTGCTTGATGCAATAAACAAAATAGAACAGAACAGGAACATCTGGAGAAACATTTTTATTAAGGGCCTTGCATGGAGCATCTTCCATAACAAAGATGTAACTGGTTCTCTCAATTCTTTGTAAAATCATTTTCTTCTCAATTGCTCTTTGTGTATTAATGATATTTGTAATATATTCTCCTCCTCCTCCATAGTGTTTTATAAGAGAACTTGTGCCCTGAGTGAGTACTATCTTTGGCTAGCAGGCCTGTGCCCTTGACAAGAAGACTCAGAATTTGCTGGCAAAGAAAGATTCTGACTCTGCAATTCAGTTCTCCTACCCTAGTATAAATAGGTGAGAAGCATGTTTTATGCACCCTCACGAATCATGCTCATTACATTGACCAGCATTCTTAAACTTTTCAAAGTTAGTTTTCCTTACAATGTTGTTATCATAGTAGAAATCGTTTCCCTGGCTCTATTCATTCTACATCAGTTCACAAAAATCTTACCAGGTTTGTTTGGATCCATCCCTTTCCTCATTTCTTATGGTGCAACAACATTGCATTATATTCATAAAGCATAACTGATTCAGCCATCTTCTAATTCAAACACTGATCCTTGACCTCAGAATTTCAGGTTTGTCCACCCCTGCACTAACTGATGGGTACCCACTTTGTTTCTAGTTCTTTGCTAGGATAAAAAGTGAGGCTATAAATGTTTATGTACATATGTGTCCTTTCTCTTTTGCTTTGATCTCTTTGGGGTATATGCCTAGTATGGCATAGGATATTGCTTGCTCAAAAGATATTTGACCCAAAGTAAATTTTGGTGCATAGAAACAAACTGTTTTCCAGAACAGCAATAGTCACCAGCTATACATCAGTGTACCTGTCCTCCTCAACCACCAAACAAGAATCATTTCCCCTTTTTTTGTTATCTTGGTCAGTCTGATAAGTGTGAGGTGGAACTTTGGTATTATTTTATCTTGTATTTCTTTAATTATGAGTGATTTGGAACTTTTTTCACGTGACTATTGATACATAGTTTGAATGTTTTTAAAGGACCTGTTCATCTCTTGTTTCAACATGTTGGGTTATATAACTCCTGCAATTCCTTACTGACTTCTTTTTCTTCTAATTTGGTGTTTACTTTGGCCTTTGTTCTCTTCAGCTGATAATCTGACAGTTGATTGTGAAATGACCAATAGCTCTGTAACCAGCTGCTTATTATCTGTTAGGATCATAAATTTCCTGATTTTATGATGCTGCTAAGTGCTCTCCATGTCTAGCACCTTCTGATTTTCCTGAAGCATATGGGATGTACAGGTGTGAGTCTTCTGAGTAGTCTACCAGCCTGTGACCTCTTTCCTCATGTACACAACCATATTTTCCTACTACTTTTTACACTTCTCCCCTGTGCCTGCTTGTACACTGAAGTCACTGAGCATCAAATTATTCATTGAGTTAGTTGGGAAAACTTGTCTTTGTAAACCTTCTCTGGCCCTTTATCCTTTGCACCAGATGTTGGGGAGTAAGCTCCCATTATCCTGTGTGCTTGCTTTCATTCAGCATGAATCCTGCAATACCAAGCAGCTAAGAAAGTGATGTTTTTTGTTACTTTGGGGAACATTTCAGTGTTAAATCCACCAACTGCTTTATTACTTCTTCAAAGAGAATGTGAGAACCAGTCTTTTGTATAGGAGCCATCTTTCTTTGTGTCTTACAATGACACTCAGAGCATGGCCAGCAAACAGGATATGGCTCAGTAGCTCCAATAGCCACTGGACAAAGATTGTGCCTTGAGAGTATATGGAGTGGAGCAAACATTTCTAGATAGTTTAAGAACTCTGTGATTGTTAGCAGCTTCTGCTCCTCCTTTTTAGCCTTTTCCCTATAGTCACCATAGAAGTAAACCTTACACTACTGAAGGCCACTAGGAGTTAATTTTGTGCGTTGTTATTACCAGAAAATCATTACTTTCTAGCAATGAAAGTCAAAAAGGTAAACTGAAAAACTCATTTCTGTAGAGCTCTCTTCATCAATACCACTCAAGGGAGGTTTTTATATAATATTGTTAGTCAACAAACATTTATTAAATGCCAACTATGTGCTAAGCATTGTGCTAAGTGCTCAAGACACAAGAAAAAGCAACTCCTCCCCACCAAAAAAAGAAACACATACACGCACATGGAAACCAGTTCCTACCCTCAAGGAGATCATTTTCTAATTGGGGAGGCAAGGTGTGAATAACTGAAAAGGGGAAAGACAATGGCTGAAAAAAATCATGCTTTGGTGATCAGATTTCAGATGCCAAGCCTTTGTGTAGCCAAAGCCTCTTCAGTTTGAGGGACCATGACAGAATCTCCACTTGGTTGGCCAAGCTTTCTAAGATTAAGGAGCACTTCTGCACCTTAATGCAAAATGAAACCCCAAGGATTGGAGCTAAAGATCGTCCAAAAGTAAGTCTCCAAATGCTTTACCTTGACAGGTTCTGATTTGTTCATGATTAAGATTCTGGTGCCAAATTTCCTTGCTTACTAATGCTTTGTTATTTACTGTGACAAAAATGTCTAGAATGCATGGGCTGGATCTGTGGATATAAAAACAATCAGTGCCCAGGAATCAAACTTCTCACCTTAGAATCAATTATTATGCCTATGTTATGACAAAGTATACAAGAATGGAAGACAAGTGCACAGCACAAATATTTTCTGATGACCATAAACACCTTCCACATTTCAGTGCTTGAAAAAGAACTATTTTCTCCAATGATAATACTGCCTCCATCAATGCATATTACAATTCTTCTATACCTTAATGTATAGAAGATACATTATTAAGATAATGTATCATGAGGGATCACCAGTTGTTGGCAAGCCATTCAAGTGATAAGTGTCATTGTACAAAGCCTGTCCCTGGATAAGAGTCCACTGTCAAGTGTTACTGTTGAGTTATTTCAGTCATGTCTGGCTCTTCCTGACTTCATTTGGGGTTTTCTTGGCAAAGATACTGGTGTGGTTTGCAATTTCCCTCCCTAGATCATTTAACAGATGAGGAAACCGAGGCAGACAGAGCAAAGTGACTTGGCAGAGTCACACAGCTGCTATGTGTCTGAATCCAGATTTGAATTCAGGAAGCGGGGTCTTCCTGATTCCAAGCCTGGTGCTCCATGCATTATGGCACCACCTAGGTGCTCATTGCTAGATCCATCCTCAAAGCCTTTCCAGTTAGTGATAACCGCTAGTGCTTGTTCGCTGGGGCAGTGCCTTAGAGCAGCCTCAGAATCACCTACAGACCACAATGAAGCATCCAAGGAGGACTTTTTTGAAGATAAAAAAAAATCAAAAGGTGATATCACTTACTTCTTCTAAAATGGTCTATTTGACTTTTCATGTTTGAAGATTAAAATTGTTAAAACCTAAGAGATACTTTGGTTTTCCTGTGAGTAGGAATATTAAACATCATATGCTTTTCACTGCCCTAGGCAACTTTCTAAGACTTTAACTTGCAGGGCAGGTGTGAATTTACATGAAAAGACAGAGTTCATCACTGGGAGTTGCCTAAACCAGAGGTGTCAAACATAGAGCATGCAAACGTGCACTGGAACCAGATTCAAGTATCATTGGGGAATCTTCAACTAAATAAATCAAAATATAGTAAAACATTTTAAAACGAAGTCAATATGTGGCCTACATGGATCCTTATGCACAGACTCTGTGCATTTGTGCCCTCTCTTAGCCTATACCAATCAAATTACAGATATGGTTTAAAAAATAAACATTATTATTACTAACAATAATGACAACTGGACCTTGAACATGCTCTGAAGTAATTTTATCAGGCTATACATCCTTTTTCATTATATAAATTTATGCATTTACAGTGTCTTTGTAAAATGAGAAAAAAAAAACCCTATCTGTTGCTATGGTTTAAATGAAAGCCAAAGTCAACAGAAAAAATAAATCTAGATTCTTAATTCATCCACAAAAAATGAATGGCAAAAAGAGCAACATGCTTTAAATAAACATTAAAAATCAGCTACTTAAGTTGGCAGGGGAGAGTAGGTTTATATGGAAACCTACTAAAATAAGTCATTTAAAACCTGATACCCTTAAACTGTCTCCCTAGAAAGATCTCCAGCTTCTATAAAGAGCTGATGAGAGTCTTAATATCTAAGTCACTTGTTTCATTGCAACCCCAAATGGAAGTAAATGGATGTCTACCAGAGTAATGAAGGACACATGGTACAATAATAAGGAAAAGGTAGAACCAAGACAAAAGCTGAGCTGGCTGAGCTTACTTGAATAAAATTAATTGAATAAGATCCTTGGGCAAGAAGGCAATGACTTATGTCGAATGTGTAGGCACTACAGCTTTAACAGCTAGAAGTTTTAGGAACAGACAGACAAGCCAGCATCCAAAGAAAAGATGAAGAGGACAATGGACCACAAGTCACAAGGCTCCATTTAAACTCTTGCTTCCACCAGGTAAAGCAATGTGATTTCAGACAAGTCACCTGCCCTTTCTGAACCATATCTATATAGTAACGTTTCATTGATAGCATGGCTGATGAGTGCCAATCTATGGAGCATGTGCAAATTATTCCCAGCCTAGTTCCAGCTCATTATATGAAAATTAAGGGGGACCCTCCTTCTGGCCAAGTGCAGAAGCTTGCATTGTGTGATGATGAAAAGTTCCCTAATCTGTTCCTGAGCTAGAGCTCAGTACAAAGAGGGTAATCTACTCCCTCCATTTGCTTTCTTCCTTTTGGTTCTGAAGAGTAAGGACTGATTGAAGGTGCCTCCCCAAAGCCCAAAGGGGCAAGAACAGATGGGTCTTATTTCCCCACCCAGTCACAGCAGTCATGAGCACACAGCTACCTCTACTCTTTTGTGTTTGTTCTTTGATGATCTGAGAGGTATAAGTATTCCAACAGGACATGTCCTGAAGATTTTGTAAATTCAGAAGATCTGGAGGTCCTCTTGGGGTTTGGGGCTGAATGGCAGCAGTAGCTGAAAGCAGGGGAAGCAGTAGGAGCAGAAACACGCTAAGGACAGGTAGATGCTGAAAGAGGGTCACCAGAGGAAAGCGGCACCTCCAAGGAGTGGAACTCCATGTGGCAGGGAGAAGAATTTGCCATGGATTCAAGAAAGAAGCCAATTCAGAAGGGCTCCACCCAGCACAGGGCTACAGCTAAGGGAGGCTGTGGGAGGACTCCATGAAGGAATAAACACCATCTAGTACCAAGAATTGTGAGTTACTCCTTTGCAATATATTACCTACACATGCACCTCACTGCTATTAAAGAAGAAATAAAAGGATATGAGAGTCATTATGATCACAGATCGGGAGCTGCTTCAGCATCAATAGGACTGTGTTCAAGTGCCACCTTTGATACATATGAACTGTGACTCTGGGCAAGCCATATAACATCTAAGTGAAACCATCCAACTCTTCTAGACCCCAAATTGCAGAGCACAGTTGCTCTATATTGGTAGGAAGAGTTTCTTTGCCTTTTAAATTTGCTTTATTCTGAATCAATAGTAAAAACAAGAGAAAGAAACAGAACATTTTATATACAAAATAGGACAGAAAAGGTAGATTATTTGTGAAATCACAAATGTGTATTACATAGGGTGCTTTTAAAAAATATATCATGAATTCAACACATTTTCTAGGCTACTCTACTTTTCTATGTTTCAGTAGAAAAAGAATTTCTTCACCAGGGATCCCTATCCCAGTGAAATCAGAGGCCCTATCAATAATAATAGTAGCTTACATTTGCATGATGCTTTAAAGTTTGCCAAATTCCCAACATACATTATCCCATTTAAGCTTCGGAATAGTCCTGTGAAGTGGGCACTATGGGAATTATATATAATATATATATATATATCCATCCCTAAGGAAAATGGGGCTTAGAAAGGTATTGAGTGACCTGTCCATCGTTATATAACAAATTGGTGTCAGGAGCTGAATTTGGGGCATCTTGCAGTTTTAAGAGTCTTTCATCTCATGCCTACTATATGTCAGGCACTGTGCTAAGTGCTAGGGATATAAAAAGAGGCAAAAGATCATTAGTGACTATTCTTGGGATCTAGCAACTCAACCAGTTCTGAATCTAGTTCATTATATTATTCTGTGGCCAACATCAGTTCATCTTTTTCCCAAGAAAAACATGACAGTCTTTCTCAAATGCTTTCCTAAAATCTAGGCAAACTGTATATACAACATTTTGATGATCCTGTCAAAAAAGAAAACAAGTTTAATGTAATATCCCTTGTCCTTTATGTAGCTATGTTGGGTCTCTGTGAATATTGTCTCCTTTTCTCCATGTTGAATAACTATCTTCTTTATAAGATAATAAGTAAAAAGGTAGAATTGAACCCAAAGTCCCTTTACCTCTGAATCCAGTGTTCTTTCCATCACATCATGCTAAAATAAGTGTGTAGTTAATTCCATGATAGTACACCAAGAGGGAAAGAATCAAAGAGAGGATAATAATTGGAACCAAGCTCTACATAATGGCACAGTAAGTGTTCTGGGAACATGCACACTCATCTCAGGGGCTGGAAGAATGGCAAAAGTTGAAAAGAGACTCTCAGATCAACTTGGAAACCCATTCATCATTAAAGTACATCCAAAGTCCATAATCCATATGAAAATAACTAGTGTTACGAATCAAGGGAAAATCCAAAGGAAATAATGATTTTCCTATCATTCTTGAAAGTTTTAAGGGGGGCAGAGCCAAGATGGCAGCGTAGAAGCAGCAATGCACCGCAGCTCCCACACAAACATGCTAAAAACTCATAAAATGGGTCTCTAAAACATATTTTCAAGCTCCAAAACTCTCCAAAAGACAGAAAACACATCTGTTGCTACAGGCAGCTCAACAGGTGGGGCTCTTCTCAGCAGTCTGGGAGCCATGGCCAAAATCCCGGCAGGCTCAGGCCCCAGGGCATTGGGCGGGGAGCCGCGTCTATAGGAGAGCAGATCTGCTGCACTGGAGGCACAGTTATCACATTTATCAGGCCAGAAGAAAAAAAAGCTAAGAGAAAGGTCAGTGGATTTTGCTAACTCAGGAGGAGAAGAAAGGGTCCAGCCAAACCGCTCCCAGGGCAAGGAAGCAGTGGGAGGCGGCTGTGGCAGCAGGAATGGCTGAAAGCAGCAGCAGCCTCCACAGGGCTGCTTCAGAGCCCTCAGCCTACAGATAGCAGGGGGGCTGAGGCGCTTGATCAGGGTCAAGGGCTCTTGTGTTGAGCAGCCTGGATCTGGATCATGGTCTTGAG
>CM053602.1:12179931-12209392 GCA_028646575.1 Pseudocheirus occidentalis | reverse complement strand
TACCTACTCATATGTCTATATAGGAGGGTATATATGTGTATGAATATATATCTGAGCATGGGTATATATGTGTACATAGAGGGTTCAGGATCAATTGATTAGGAAGAGATGATACTTCAAAAGGTGAAATTTTGAAGTGGGACAGGACTTGAATGAGAGGAGACAGGGAGAGACAAAATGGGGTTAATCATCCCATAAAAAAGAGGCAAGGGATAATTGTTACAAATTTACTTTCATTTACTCTCATTAAATTTGGTTTAGGGAAGGAATGACACACTCTAAACTGAGTATCTTGCCACACAGGAGTGTAGGGGGGGGATGGGGATGAGAGCAGGGATGATGGAGGGAAGGGAGGGGTGGCGGGGAGGGTTGCGGGAAGCACACACCTCAGTAAAGGGACAAGGACAGGGTAGAGAACAAAACAAGGGGGGTGCAGGATAGGAAGGAGGGACATACAATCAGCCTCTCACAATATGCCCACCATGGAGATGTCCTATGTAATTATACATGTACAGCCTGTACTGAATTGCTGCTCCTTCCAGTGGGAGTGGTTGACAAGGGAGGAATTGCAAGAATCTAGAAATTAAAGCTATATAATCAAATGAAACTGGGAAATAAGACATAGTGATGGGGGTAGGGAGACCCTCCCTGCCCTACTAGAAAGTTAGAGGGGCGTTGGAGGAAGACATAAAAGGGAACAGGTTGTGGGAGGGGCTTTACAGTAGGATCACTGTTTTGGGCTTGTGGGCAGGGGAAAGAAGGGGAGAAAATTTGTAACTCAAAACTGGAAATGAATGATGTAATCAAGAAAACAAGTTAAATTTTTTAAAAAAGAAAGTTTTAAGAATATGATATTCCTTATCTGTATGTCCATGCTCTATTTTGTCCTACATTGAAGTCTTCCTCTGACACCATAAATGACTCTGACACTTTAATTGTTAGAAAAATTTCCCTATAACCAGCCTAAATCAGTATCTTCTTATTTTCCTCCCTTCTCTCCTAGTTATGCCCTCTGGAGTCAAGAAAAACAAATCTAATCTCTGTTTTACCTGTCTAAACTGCCCCTCCTCTGCCCCAAGTCTTCTCTTCTCAAGATTAACCATTCCTACTTTCTTTAAATAATAATCACACGACATGAAATCAAGGCCCTTCACCATCCCCGGTTGCTTACTGATGATAACTCTTCAACTTATTAATGTCTGTCCTAAACCACAGCACCCATAAATGAATATGATACTAGAGAAATGAGCTGAAAAAGGGAGAACATGGCAGATCTATTAAGTCCTTCAAAATACCGTCTAAAATTATACTAGGTTTTTACAGTTCTCCTTGTGGTCTGTTCCTTTAATCACAGTTAGATACTTTGCACTAAGCTGAACTGCAGTGGTTTCAGATAAGGCTGCATAGTGTACAAATTGTATAGGGATGAGATAATCTTGAGATAACTAAATGCTTTTTACCTGTTTTGGCTTGAACCCATATGTCATTTCTGTCTTTAGAACCCATGGCCAATCATTACTTCCCATTTGTCTATTTCCTCCATGACAGGTTGGGTTTGATGTCAATATGTTTGAGAAAGCATGGTATACTGGGGAATTTTCAAGCCCTTTATAATATATTCATATAAGAAGAGGAGAAGATGCTTTATAATTTTCTTAATAAATTATTTAAGATGATAGGCATTTAGAGAAATTATCCGGAAAAAGAAAAGTTCCCTGGGATTTTATCCTTCTTTTCAACTTATCTCCTCACTCCTACAGCTTGATTGGTTAAAATGAATCAGATATAAGAGAGAACATTCTAAAGGAAGAAAAATCCCCTTCTGGCATCCCTTCATCCCTTCTGCGGAGACCAGCAGACCCAAAAGGCAAATTTGCGCTGCTGAAGTATGTGATTTGTGTGGAAGAATATGCATTAATGGTGGAGTGGATCAGAGAGCCAAATCAGTCTTTTTTTACCTTTACTTCTAAAGTTCTCTGGTCAGGCACTGATGTTTAACAGTACTAGCCCATTCAACAGAAAATCTTGACTCCAAGAAATCTAAACAGTGGGAAAAGCAGAGTGAGACTTCTGCCTATTTGGAGAGGAGACAGAGACTCTATAAAAAGTCACAGGGCTATCATAGCCTAAATATTGTTTTCCTGATTTTTCCATCTCTCCCAGGAAAGGATATATTTTAGATTTATTCTATGTGAGAAGGCTGTTCCTATTTAATAATGCCAAAAAAGTGACTACATATATTCATATGAATTTTATATTAGAAATAGTACACACAGGATAGTGGTATCATGGTTAATGATACTTAATTAACAACTAGAAGAAACCTCACTAATTGTCTAATCATAAAATACATATCTAGAGTTGAAAGACGCATCAAAGACCATCTATTTCACCCTGTCATTTGACAGATGAGGAAAATGAATCCTAGAAAAGTGAAGTGATTTCCCCAGGTCACAAAGTTCACTGAGTGCATGAAAACATACCTGATAGTAATAGTGCTTCACTAATCCAGGCAATTGGATTTCTAGTCCACTATTCTTTCTATAATATCATACATCCTCTCAGTCACAGTTAGCTCCATCACTTTAATAATTTTTTTCTGTTGCAAATCTTAAGGGACATGTGTTTAAGTTAAGACAGAGTTTTCACTCAAGAAAAGACAGTGAAATTCTAAAGAGTTGACATACCTTTGCCCTTCTTCATTTCTTATCCTGAAACTGTGTTTTCCCATGTCTTTCAGCACCCTCACCTGACTCTATAGACACATTGAAATCTTTGAGTATTAATGTATATGTTGACTTGGGGGGATCTTGAGAAGTCCCTCACAGATTTTTATCAGCCACTCTTTCTCTGCAATAAATCACAAAGCATATCTTCTGATTACCACTATGGATGTCTTTTTGCTTATTCTCATCATGGGCACTGCCATGTGAGATGACCAAGAGTCATCAGAATATCTGCCATTGTCTTTGGGTATAGGTTAAAATCAATCCTGCCAACTTTTGAAAATTTTCCTCTGCACAGTTGATTTGTGAGCCATTCTTTCATTTAGGTAAAACCTCCTTTCATCTTTTAGTTCCGCATAGAACAAGACAATTAGCATTAATGTGATTCATTTCCCAGGTTGACATCCATGTATTTACTCAGTTGGTCATTGGACAAGGATTTCCCATTTTGAAGTCCAACAGTTAAATAAAAGTGCGTAGACAGACTGAAACCTTGGTGATTTGAGGAGCAGTATGGTATAGTGGATAGAACAGTGAATTTGGACTTAGGAAGACATGGCTTTGAATCCTGCCTCCAAAACTTAGTGACTTTGTGACACTATGTAAATTACTTTCCCACTTAGGACCTCAATTTCCTTTTCCGTAAAACTGAATAGTTTGGACTCACTGACTGTTGAAGTCCCTTCTAGCTCTAAGTCTACTATGCAAAGATCCTAGAACCTTCTGTACCTTTTTCCATCACTCTGGCCCTGTCCTTGTAGATGTAAAATAGGGCTCTGTAGGCCCTAGGGCATTTGGTATTTTTCTTTTTCATTGTTCACCACGCAGTGAAGACTGGCACTTTTGTACTCAGCTGGGTAGCACCTCAAACAGACATCGTCATGGGATCTTTCTCACTCAGTTGAAGCTTCCAGACCTAGCACTCCACTCTCCCTAGCCTTTGAGGCCCCAATGTTCCATCTATATCATGTTAAGTCACCCAAGTATGACTTGGTACCTGAGGCCCAACTCAACAAAACAAGGAGCCGAATAACTTTGTCTTTAAACTCTCGTTGCTTTTCGTGTGGCGTCTAGGTAATGGGTTTTTTCTTTGAACATAAAAATACTTACCCTCCATGATGTGTTCCATATAGAGTAGCAGTCTAGAGAAACGATGTGATATCGTGGAGAAAGCATTGGAGTTAAGAAGTCTGAAGAACTCTTTCATTAACTACTGATGTGACTTTGGTCAGGCCATTTCTCTAAGTCTCACTTTGTGCGTCTATAAAATGAGGGTATTCACATAAAAGAGGGACCTATGGTTAGACAGCAGTTGTTAAGAAAGAAGCCCAAAGGTTCTAGTGAACAAGGTCAACAGGAGTCAGCAGCATGATGCAGAAGCCAACAGTGCTAATGAGCTATTAGGCTGTATTAAGAGGGCCATAGCTTCCAAGAATTAAAAGGTGATTGTTGCTTCAGACTTTGAGCTCAAATGACTTCCTATGGAGTATTGTGGTTTCTTCTGGGCATCCTGATTTAAGAAGGACATTGATCAACTGGTTGAGTATCCAGAGAAGGGAAGTGATAGTGAAGGGCCTTGAAGACTTGGGGCATTTTGGCCTGGAAAAAAGAAGACTCAGGGAGTCATGTTCAAGTATCTGAAGGCCTATAATGTGAAGAAGGGATTAGACTTGTTCTGTTTGGATCTAGAGGGCAGAACCAGGAGCAAAGAGTAGATGTTATACAGAAGGAAGTTTATGCTGCAGCTCAGGAACAACTTTCTCAGCATGAGAGCTTTCCCAAAGGGGAAGGGGCTACCACAACAGGTAGAATGGCCCCCTGTTCCTGCACTGCCCACCCCCTGCTCAATGTACTGTTGGTGCAGTTGCCATCTGAGATTATGCAAGATAAATTACTATCCTTATCATTTGATACAAGATAAGAACAAAAATCTGAAAAATGCCAAAATATTCAAAACAGAATTCCTTGAGGTAGTAAAGGAGAGGAAACAGAGTGGAAATGAAAAAAATAGTAAGTCTATAGGTCTCTTCTCATGGCAGAGAGACAGAGACTATGAGGACAAAGAGTTGTATACAGTTACCCTTTTGCATGTATTGGTTCAATTGTCTCCCTTTGTTACAAGGAAGGGCTCAATTTTGTGGGGAGGAGGAGTAAGGATTCCCAGAACTGCTTGTAATGAAGAGACAGAGGGTAGAGATAAAAATCATTTTAAGGGATCTTCTTTTTCTTGCCTCAATACACATCCCTTTATATTTCTTTCCTTGATCTATCTTCTAAGGTCTAATAAATAAGGAACTTTAAGATCTCATTCTTCCCAATAAAAAATGCAGGATTATAAATTTGTATTGGGATATCAGAACTACCAAGAACATTTTTAAACCTTAAAGTACTATATCACTGTGATTTCTCTTTATTATTAAAGCTGATTAGGAAAATGATGAATAATGGAGCTTTAACTATATTTCAATTCAGGCTTATTTTTATAGGAGGTAAGTTGAAATTATCCACTGATTGACTCATTCATCTCTTCAATGTCCTTTGAGCATCTACTATAATGACAGGCATTGTGCTGGGTCCCAAGAAAAGTATTGAGATGAACAAAAGGAGGCTATCAGTTGGTTGAGGAATAAGACATATATACAAATAACTAATGCAAAATAGGATGTGATATGTCATTAGAGTATCCAGAAAGCTACAGCATTAAGGGACGGATGGTGGCATGAAGAAAAGTTTCTTGGGGAAGACAACATCTATGTTGGGCCTTGGAGGATGGGTAAAATATCAACTAGGATGTGTGGTGAACAAGACATGCCATCTCCCAAGGCCAAGCATTTGAAGTGGCTTCCTCTCATGCCTGGAACCTTCTTCCTCCTCATCTCTGCCTCCTGACCCACCTGGCCTCCTTCAAGTTCCAGCTAAAATCTCACCTTCTATAGGAAACCATTCCCAATTTCCTTAATTCTAGTGCTTCTCTCTTTTCCTCATCTCCAATTCATCCTTGTGTTTAGAGCTTGCTTGTATATAGTTGTCTGCATGCTGTCTCCCCCTTTAGACTGTGAGCTCCTTGAGAGCAGAGACTGTCTTTTGTCTTTCTGTGCATCCCCAGGGCTTAGCACAGTGCCTGACACATAGTTAGAATTTAATAAATGTTTACTAACTGACAGGTGGTGGGGTGGATGTGAGCCCAAACACGGGACACGCTCAGACTCATCTGGTTGGCCTGAAGAATAGAGGACGTAAATAGAAGCAGTGTGAAAGAAGGCTGGGAAAGTAAATGGGAGCCAGATGGGAAAGGAGTCCATGGTGGAGCAAGGCTAAGAAATTTGGGCTTTAAGCTACAGGCAATGAGGAGCCACTGTAAACTGGAGACCAGGAAAGAGATCAAAACTTAACTTTTAGAAGAACAACCTGGCACTGAAAATGAGTGTAGTTGGAAGAGACTCGAGGCAGGAAGGCTAGCTAAAAAGCTATTATCACTTTAACTGAATACAGAAAAGTTAGAATGCAGATACCTTGACCAGGATATCTTAAGGCTGTTTGTAATTCAGAAACAATCAATTCTAAACTCCTTAAGATGTGAGGTTTTTTCATGGGTTATTAGAAAATGTCACCAGCATGTTAGAACTTTGCTTTACTGTACTGGTGAAAATAGAAAGGAAATGATGAGAGAAAGAATGTGAGCTCTTTCTTGGAGCCTTATTCACTAGGATACCCCTGAAGGGACTCAACCAAAGAGCTAAAAACACACTTAGACTGAACAAAGCCCAGCTCAGCCAAGACCAGTATGATCTTGGGGGAATAATTTCCCCTCTCTGAGCCTCATTTCCCTCATTTGTAAAACGAGTCACCAGATATGCTAAGCTCCAATGCCCGAGCAGCTCAGAATCTCTGATCCTTACCTATGATCTGAATGACAGGAAAGTAGCTGTCTAAGGAGAATGGGTAGAGAGAAGCATCTGTACCTGGAACATTCCCTTTTAAATGGTGAAAGGTTCTTACAATCTTTTCACTCCCGAAGTGGATTAATGCAAAATGACAACTGTATTGAAACAAAACAAGAAGTCAGACCAACCAGGAGCTCTGAGAAGTCAAAAAGAACCTCTGAGGAAAGTTGTATAAACAAACTTTTAGAAAGGAAGAAATTCATTCTTCCTTTTAAAAATGAAAATAAAAAATAATTAGAGCTCAAAAAGCATAGGCGTGACATGTTCTACTGATCTGTGAAAAAATCTTAAGAATGCATTTAGAATTGGTTGTTTTTGAATTACCAACAGATCTAAGATAACTGCAAGGTAACTGCACCCAATCAGCATTCCATGGGCAGTCACAGAAATAGAAAGCACTGGACACTCACTAATCATTCTATAAAAATGGTTTGGGCTTTTTTTTTTTGGAAATTTAACCCAATATTGTACTATGTACCTTATTTATTTGGCACTGCGATGGAAAACTAGATTGAGTGGTAGAGGGAAGGGAACAGTTGAGTTGGGGAGAATCCTCAAAGGTTTTCAAAAGAGCAGAGTGAAAAGGATAATTCCCCAGAAAATCATTCACTGTGGAAAACTAGGTCAATCATCTTACTTCATAAGAAAAGCAGAAATTTGGGCAACTGCACAAGGCAGAGGACAGGAAAGGGCAATTGGGAAGAAGACCCTCACTCAGTGCCCCTCACTCCACCACCTACCTCCTTCCTGACTTTGGAAACAGGTATTCTTTAACCCTAAGAAACAGGTGAGAAGCTGGAGATAAGGAAATAAATGACCATATCACCATATGCATGAAGAATCAGGGCAAAATGAGAGTCCATTTCAAATGCAGAGCTTCTGTAATATGATTACCAAGTACCCTTGTGACTCAGAGAGACTGAGGAAGCCTCCCGGGAAAATCCCTCTGCATTCACTTTTGAAGTGTGAGGAGCCCACTGGCATTTTCCCAAGGGTCCAAGCAACTTCAAGTTTAGGGGAGTAATAGGGCTTCCAGACAAAGAGAATCTTTTGAGTTTGAAGGGATCTCAGAGGCCATCTGATATCACCCATAGTTGACCAGAAATGTCTTCTAAACCTACCAGACAAGCAGTTATCCAGCATCTGCTCCCTGTGACATCAAGCCTCAATGTGTCTTCTTACAACTTGTCCTCATTGCTCCTGATTCTGCCCCCCAGGCTGTATATAATACAATTTGATATTTAATCAGCTTATAGTACCACAGTTCTAGAGCTGTAACAAATGAGGAGGGGAGCAAACTTGCCCAAATTAATAAGCAACAAAAGAAGGATGTGAAACCAGGCCCATCCAATCTTTCTACTATAACTCTCCCACATGACAACAAATAAGTTAAGATACATGAAGGTTGTTCCTTGGTTTTCTCCCAGCAATGCTTAAGTGCTATCAACTTGAGGCTCTTCACTATCTCTACCTTACAAAATGTCCATATTAAATGAAGTGTCCAAAATTGAACGTTCCTAAGTGGTCTGATCCTGACGCTGAGTCTCTCAATGTGCCCCAAGAATGTATTTGTGGTGGCTCTATCACACTACTGTGCGGATCACACCACTGACATAGTGGGCTTTTGTTGCTGTTCAGTCATTTCAGTCACATCTGACTCTTTATGACCCCATGTGGGGGTTTTCTTGGCAAAGATACCAGAGTGGTTCACCATTTCCTTCTCTAGCTCACTTTACAGATGAGGAAACTGAGGCAAACAGGGTGAAGTGACTTGCCCAGGGTCACACAACTGGGAGGTGTCTGAGGCCAGATTCAAACACAGATCTTCCTGACTCCAGACCCACTGCACCAACTAGATGCCTTAAAGTGCACTAAACTAGATTAAATATCTTTTTTAGATGAAGTGCTGTCCACCTATGACTCTCTGTCATCTACTTGTGAATTTGCTTTTGCTGTTTCAGAAACCAAGAGTAAGGCTTTACATATATACCCCTACTAAATGTACTCTTCTAAAGATTAAATTTAACTCCAGGTTCTGACAAATGAGTTTTTGTCTTATGTTGCCTTGATCTGGGCCTCTACCTCCCTTTCTAGCCATCTCCATACAACAGAACTGCTATTTCAGCCATCATCCCCACCTTCTCCTCCAGCAGAACCCCTCAGGGTTCTGATAAATGATCCTTCATTTTGTCTTGCCCAGATCCAGGCCTCTACTTCATTTTCCAGCCGTCTCTACACCTTGTTACCACACACTTACTTCCCCTTCTCTTTCTCGCTCTTCTTCACATGCTGCTTTCTCCCATCAGACTATGAGCTCCCTGAGGGAGCTGCCTTGCTTGATTAAATTTGTATCCCTAGCACTTAGCACAGCAACTGGAACATGGTAAGTGCTCCAGAAATGCTCTATCTTGCTAGATTCAGTCTTATGAACTATCAAGATTTAGAACCTGTTATTTATATCTACCATCTTTGAGTCACCTCTGAGTTCGATAAACATTCAATCTATGCCTATCTGAATCATCACAGCACAGTATCAACCAGACTCCTGAAACATTCCACTGAAGACCTCATTGCAAGCTGCTATTAAATCGCTAAGGAATACACTTTAGCTCCAGCAGCCAACTAGACAGTACCATGGATAGACCCTTATGCTTAGATATAATAAGACCAGAGTTCAAATCTAGCCTCAGATACTTACTAGCTATGTGATTATGAGGAAGTTACTTAACCTCTACATGCCTTAGTTTCTTCAACTGTAAAATGAAGAAAATAACACTTACCTCTCAGGGCTGTTGTGAGGATAAGATCCAATGAGAAAATATCCAGGAAACACTTAGTCCAGGGCCTGGAACACAGTGGCTGCTTCATAAATGCTTGTTTCTGTTACTTTCATCTTAGAAGTTAGGTATCTAATGAAGTAGGCTATTATATTTCATATCCTTCCATTATTTCCACAAGTATAGCACAAGCATCTTTAGGAAATGCTTTGCTAAACCCTAAGGTAGTAACTCTGTCAAAAAAGGAAAAGAAGGTACATCTGGTATGACCTGCACTTTATAAAACCAAGCTAGGTCTCTGATTGCTTTCTTCTTTTCTAGATATTTACTAACCATCCCTTTAATTCTATATTCTAGAATGTTACTAAAATCAAAGTCGTTTACTTGTCTCTCATTTGTATACTTTATTCTTTTCCCTTTTACGAAACTGAGCCACTTGTTCTTCTCCAGCACTGTAGTACTTCTCCCATTCTCAATGATATTTTAAAAAGCATTAATAGTGGCTTGGTCATCATGCATCTACCAATTCTTCCAGGACCCAAGAATATTGTTCATTTGAGCATGGTAACTTGAACGTATCAAATATAGCAGGTGGTTAATGAGCATTAGCCATTATGTTCTGTCCCTTCTAGTGCAAAGGCTATTCTCCTGAGCAGAGAAAACATTGCCTTACCTTGCTTCTTTCTTCTGCCCAAGTATTTTTTTTTGCTTTTTTTTTTTTGGAGGGCAGTTGGGGTTAAGTGACTTTCCCAAGGTCACACGGCTAGTTTTTTTGTGTTAAATGTCTGAGGCCGGATTTGAACTCAGGTACTCCTGACTCCAGGACCGGTGCTCTATGCACTGCGCCACCTAGCCGCCCCTCTGCCCAAGTATTTTAAAATCAAATGTGATCAACAAGCTCCCTGTACATCAAATGTGGCTTCTTTGGACAACTGTCTCCTTTTCCTCTCTGTTAGAATGTTTCTTTGTCTTTAAGAATTCAGTTTTGAGTGGTTCCCATTTCTGCTGGTTTGACTCACTCTTTATAAATTTATTCCATGGCACCCTACCTATCTTTTTTTTCTAAATACTTTGAAATGTGCTCTCTGAAAATGTAGGGGACCCCAGATTTCTTTTCTCCAGCACTTGAGACAGTTTGTGTACTGCGCTAATATTAACTAGCTCTTCATAAACACCCAGGAGTTCCACTTTAGACAATAAAGGATACAGTCAAATCTATGATTCCACACGTTACCTAATAGAAATGATCCTGCCCTGAAGAAGATACTGGAGTGCCTAGATCAGGATTTAGGAGCAATGATGAAATGCACAGAATCAGCAAGCATGAAAAACAGAGAACCATTTAAATTTAGGTACAAGATGCTATAACAGCATCCTGAAAAAATGTGATGGATTAGACTTTTTCTATTTGGCTCCAGATAATAATTTTAGGAGCAAGAGGTGGAAATTGCAAAGAGGTGAATTAAACATGAAGTCAGGCATTCCTCTCCATTAGATGATTTGAAAAGTGGAATGGGCTACTCTTAAGGGTCTTGGGTTGCCCCTTAGTAGAAGTCTTCAAGCAAAGGGATGGCTGCTTGTTGAGGGATGTAGTTACAGGGATTCTTAGTCAGATACAGACCAACCTTGATGGCTTCCAAAGTCCCTTCAACTCAGATTTTATGATTCTGATATTTTCTCTTTTTAGCAGATTTAAGTCCTCCACATGCTTAAAAAACAGTAATCTGATCAAACCAAGAATACTACGACACTCCCCCCAGGGCACCATTCCCTCAGATGAGTTGTCTTTCCTTATTACTGTCAATAATAATAATAGAAGGCATTTATATAACTCTTTACATTTTTCAAACTACTTTACAGATCTCATTCCATCCTCACAACAATCCTGGGAGGTAGCTGCTATTAGCAGGCCCATTTTTCAGATGAAGAAAGTGATGTTTACAGAAGTGAAGTGAATGAATCAGCATCATCAAACTAGCAAGTCTCTTGAGTCTGGGTTAGAATCCAAGTCTTCCTGACTTCAAATGAGGCACTGTACCATCTAGGAAGCTCCTTGAGGACAGGGGGCTATCTTGCTTACTTGTGCTATATTTGCACATCTGGTACTTAGCACAGAGTAAGTGCTTAAGAAACGCTTTTTCATTCATTTGTTGACTCAGTAGCAAAGTCAGGTAGAGAAGGCAAGGGCTAGATTTGCTTCGAGAGGCTGTGATATAGAATGAAAAGACAGCTAGACTGGAAGGCAGCAAGACCTGTGTGGATGTTAATATTTGGGCTTGGGAAATCTGACTGCTGCTCATTGTGCTAAGGTGGGTTGAGAGTTTAAGTGGAAAACAGAATCTGGTTTCTGGCACTGTTGCCTTGAATGTTAGAATCTGAGGAACCTGCTAATATGTTGACCAAGTTCAAAGCCCATGCTTGTCTAAGTATGTAGACAAGTAATGACAGCAGAGGGAATAGCACCAAACACCACAAATTACTAGGATATCAATTTAGGAGTAAACTACAGATTGGGGACTTTGTGTACGAAGAACAATTGGAAGCAATTACTTTAATGGATTTTCCTTCACTTACCTCTTGGTTGGTGGTGTTTCATTGGCAAGGAGGAGGGAAGCCAGGTCAGGTCAAAATAATTTATGTAATTTAAATGATCTGCCCATATAACAGAACTTCATTTCAAGATAATTACCATAGTCCCTCAGCTGTAACTATCAAATAACATTTAACTCTCTCTGCAGTGTATATAGTGAAGAAGCTGAGAAATGGTGTCTTTCACTAGGTTTTGAAGATCATGGCTTCGAACCTTGCCTCTGTTTGCGGTGCAGGGCAAGTCTCATCAGATCCAAAATGGGGAGGTGAGACTAGAGGTTTGTTAAGGGCTCTTCCAGTTCAAAATTTATGGTCTCATTATCTTTTTAATGTTTTACCAATGCTTTAGAATTTTTGAAAGAGATTTCACAACTATTATCAAGCAACCAATCAATATGTATTTCGGAGGCAACTTCTATGTGCCAGCCCCTGTGCTATGTATGCATTGGGCATATAAAGGCAAACATAGAGGGGATCCCCAAAGTCCTAGTGCAGCTTTAAGCCATTGCAGTTTTAACAGGTTAAGGCTACATCAAGCCTTTGAGGACACCCTGTATGATCTTTGAAGTGCTTCTATTCTAATGAGAATCATACAAGATATGTACAAAGTAGATATCCTCAGAGGCAGAAGGGGAGGCTCTCTCAAGTGGGGTACTCAGAAAGGCCTTCTACAATACAAAAGGTGGCATTTGAGTTGAGTCTTAAAAGAAACCACGCATTCTAGGAGGCAGAGTTGATGAAGAAGAACAGAGAGGGCAAGGGGACGGACAGTCATTTCAAAGGCATGGGGGCAAGAGATGCAATGCCATGTGTGACAAATATCAAGTAGGCCACTATGGCTGGATTTTGGAGTATGTGGAGGGGTGTAGGAAAGAGCTAGGTTGTACTGAACAGTGAAGGAAATCCAAAGGGCATTGAATGAAGTGGTTTGGATCAGGATGAAATAGCGTGAAGCAGCACAGAAATGGGAATTCATAGCAGGATCAAATACAGTTTTAAATACAGCTGTATTGAATACTGTTTTTATGAATAGAGTTCCGGGCCTAGAGTCAGACAGACTCATCTCCTGAGTTCAAATCTGGCCTCACACACTAACTAGCTGTGTGACCCTGGGCAAATCACTTCACCCTGTTTGCCTTAGTTTCTTCATCTGTCAAATGAGGTGGAGAAGGAAATGGCAAACCACTGTCTCCAGTATTGCTGCCAAGGAAAGCCCAAATGTGGTCACAAGGGGACAGACACAAGTGAAATGACTAAAGATAACAATACCTATATTATAGATAATATAGAACTGGAGTCAAGAACACATGAGCTCAAATCCTACCTCAGACACTTACTAGATGTGTGACCCTGGGCAAGTCACTTAGCCTCTGCCTTAGTATCTCCATCTGTTAAACAGGGATTAATATAGCTCCGACCTCCCAGAGCTGTGAGGATCAAATAAGGTAATCATTGTAAACTACTTAGCACAGGAGCTGGGACACAGAAGGCATTATGTCAATGTTCCTTTTTTTAAAGGGACGAGGCAGAAGGAGCCTGAGGACAGGTGAGGTGCTAGGTGCTCTAGGAAAGAGGGAAAAGACTTGGAGATGGAGAAAAGAAAAGGGGCAAGGGTGGGAACTAGTGCCCATTGTTTCCATATCCCTTCCATCACAAGGACCTTCTTAGGTTTTGCAGCCTGACCCACGGACAGATTCTAGGGCTTTGCCATTTCCATCCTTGACTAGAGAAAGCCAACCAATACTCTACAGGTCTATTACTGTTTTATCCATTATGCTAAACAGCTTTGGACTTAGGAAGCCCTGAACACTGGATTTATGGGATTCTCTATGAAGAGTCTTTTCCTCCATTTATTTTGAGAAGGCCACAAAAAGACTGAAAGTCTCAGAATTAAAATACTCAAGTATATTGGGGCCTTAAATGTCTTCATTGATGAATCATGGTCTATCAAGGCTTCTTAAACTTTTTCTTCTCAAGACCCCTTTAGTGCTTCTTTTTCTTTTGGAGTGGGAAGGTAGGGCAATTGGGATTAAGTGACTTGCCCAAGGTCACATGGCTAGTTTTGGATTAAGTGTCTGAATCTGGATTTGAACTCAGGTCTTTCTGACTTCAGGGCCAGTGGCTCTATTCACTGCACCTACCATTGCACCACCCTTACACTTCAGTGCTTCTTAAACTTTGGGTTATGACCCCATGGAGGTCTAACTGATAAAACTACTTCAAAAATTACTTAGGACTCTCTTTCTTAAAAACTTCAAGGTGCTCTCAATCTGAAAGCATGAAGAGATAAGACTCAGAGAATGAAGGCTGGGCCAAAAGCAAAACCAAGCTGACCAACAAAGGACAAAAACACATTTTGCTTTTTGGTGTGTGGTAACTGTTATTAACACTCATTCCTCCCATTTGAAAAAAAGCCTTCATTTTCAAAAAGGTGAGCTGGAATGAACCTCAGAGGTCAAATGGTCCAACCCCCTCATTTTACAGATTTGTAAACTGAGACCTAAGGAGGTAACATGACTTGCCCACGGTCACACAGATGTTAAGCATAAGAGGCAATATTTGAACCTATACTCTCTGACTTCAGAATCAGTTTTTTTTGTTGTTTTTTTAAATTATACCATGGGCTATATGCTCTACCTTAAAATATACAGCTAGGGTAGGGGAGTATTTGAGCAGTCAATGAAGATAACTAAAAAGCAAACTACAAACAATGAAAAGAACCAAGAAAATTATTTGCTGAAGCTAAATGTCCAACTCCATAAGATCTCCCTCCTGAAGGTGAGTTTTCATCTTCATGAAATGTTAACTGAATCAAATATTGATTGCTTCATGTCTAGGATTTTACCATCAGCTTTATAATAAGTATAAATTAGTACTTGGCGATAGGCTGGATAACTTTTAGGAGATAAAAACCTTTGATAAAATCCATGCAGAAAGAAATAAAATATCAAATTTGAAAAGACTGAATAGTCTTAATTTCTGTTAAGCTTTGCATTTGATTAGAGGGGACATCAATGTAATTAGACAGGAATCAATGGCCTAGTTATGTTGTATTCCCTTAGAAATCGAAAATTTGGGCTTTGAAAGTTTTTACTTCCTACGTGAATTGAATGCTTGCAATCATATCTAGAGGAGGCTATGAGGCAAACAGCCCTGTGAGAGAGTGACTTTGGTTTTGAAGGACAAGGGTCTTTCTGAAGTGAACAATCTCCCATTTACCTGCCTTGTCTGTTTTTTCAGCAAGAATATTGTTTTTTCTCTTCTTTTGGGGTCGGGGACTGTGTGTGTTCAGCTCAGAGGGCCTCTTTCCATCTGATGACTTGCACTAAATCAAAGTTCTATGTTGTTTCCAAAGCCCTCTGCATTTCTCCTAAGCTTAGGTCTCCATGAGGCAGGTGAAGCCATTCCTCAAGCCATGTGTCCCAAGATGCATACATCCTGTTCCTCTTTCTCTGTCTTCATTGCCTGTAGTGAAATATTTCATATGAACATATGGCTTTTCTTTTCTTCCCAGCTCAGCTCTTTAACGAGAGCTTGGATTAGCCAAGTAGCACTCAAATGAAACTCTCTGGATTTGGTGGCTTCTAGATCAGCCCTGAGGGTGCCACCAAAGTTCCCTTTTAGGACTGAAGAGCAGAAAAGACTCCTTCCCCCTGATCCATTTCTGTTCCCTAGAATAACTTGGTTTATGCCCAAAGACCCACTTCCTGAGGGTGTATTCCCTGTTGGCAAAGATGGCCATGCCCTAGAACCACTAGCAGCTTTGTCTTTCAATAGGAATCCCACGATAGCATCTCCATTCTCAGAACGGTGACCCTTTAACCCTGCCCAAAGATGTGTTTTAAACTGCTGCTAAGCAATCAGATTGGCTTCAACAGAAACCTACAGGCAGAGAAAGAGACCCCTTAATTCCTCAGAATTGTCGAGCTCTGCCTCCTTGCCCTGGGCTTTTCTCTTCTTGAAGGTATGGACCAAGAAATCAAGGCAGAGGTGGAATCAAATGATAGTATATATGGAATCAGGATTCCTGTTCCTTGTGACTGTTAGAAGAGGAGTTTTGAAAAGGATAAAAAAAATGGGCTGAATTCATGGCAAAACCCCCTTGAGTTATTCAGGGAGGGTAGTCGATATATCAGCACATACTTAAAGTGTCTTTTTTATATACTTAAAAGGAAGGGAAACACAATCCATGATACCACAAGGCAACCAAGCCCTTACAAATAGGAATATTAGTTTTCTTTTCTAAAGGCATACATTTGCATGATTTAAACCAGGGACATTTAGAAACTAAGTGGATAATGAAAATGACAATGGATCAAAAACAATATATTATAAAAAATCTAGTCAGTGGGAAACCAATTAAAGTGAACAAGGAAATGAAAAATACAAGAGTAGAAAAGATGGAGGGAACAGAAGGTTCTTAACCTTCTTAACCTTCATATTCAGTTAAATACTGGGGGAAACATCTAATATTAAAATAAAATTTAACCTCTCTGTCTTCTGTTTAGAAGGTTACGATGAGGCCAATTTTCAGAACCAGGTGATTTATTTCAATCTTTAGAGGAAATTACTTTGAAGATTTATGAAGAGGAGAGGAAAAGGGAACTTAGAGTCAAGGAATCCCCAATGCTCCAAGCTGGAAGGGACCTGAGAGGTCATGTAGTACAACTCTGACCTGAACAAGAATCCAGACAAATTAATCAATTCCTTCCCCATGGCCTAAGGCAACAAAGCCCATCCCATTCAACGCCTCCCCCCACCCCCCAAGCCTATGTGATGTGGATGGAAACACACAGTGCCTGGCCTGGGAACTCTCTGCAGGGTGGTTAGCTGATATATAACCACAAACATAGGATAGGATACCCAAGTCCCTAATCTATTACTGGAGGACATCCAGATGGCAGATATACATGGATAGTGCTGAAGAGCCCATGTTTCATGTTGACATAAGCTAGAGTGACAGGTGCAGGGAGAGATTCTTAGAGTGAAACTGGGGAGGACACATTTCCTTCCCTGGATGGCTGGAAAGAGAACAGAACCCAGGAACTCTAGAATGCCAGAGGATACCTTAAAGATGACCTAACCCAAACCTCTTGCTTAAAGAGGAGGAAAGTAAGTCCAAAAGAGGAAGAAGCAGTGTGGGGGACTGGGGGAGTGAACAAGAGCAGCAACACCAATAGCTCATCATTTGCAGTGTGGAAAGCTGGCTTCAATATCAAGCCCAAGACTTTCTCCTAGCTACGTGGTCCTAGGTGAGTCACTTCCTTTCTGTATGGGTGCCTCATTTACCTTATCAATAAAATAGGGATGATATTTTTATACTTGCCTCACAAGTTTATTATGAAAAAAGTACTTTGTAAGCCTTCAAGTACAAAATTGATGATTTTGTTAAGGGGTTTAGCAAGGTCAGCTGGTTGATGGATGAATGGTGGGGTTGATGTTTGAAGCCAGCTACTGCTACCTTCTAACATCCTGCACTGTCCTGCACTGAATGGAATGGTGGCCTTAACTTTGGTCTTGCCTAGAAAACAATTAAGAAAAGGCCCTGCATTCTGCATTCCTGCAAAATATTAAACAGCAGATGAAGTGACAGGAAGTAGAACTGGAGTGGAAAGAGTATTACCTTCATCACTTCCTTTCATTGCTCAACCTCCTGCCAGTTTTAAGGATCTGCCAGGCATCTAGGGCCAAGAGAAGAAGTGAAGGAGGAGGATTAGGTCTGAGTCCAGGTCTGAGAGCAGGTCTGAGTCAAGGACAAGAGAACAAATCCAATTCTAGGACTAGGAGGTTTACTGAAAACTAGCCTGGAAGATGGGCTTGGGTTAGCCTCAATTCCTGGCCAGGCAAGGTTCTCAGAGTACAAGGGCCATACTTACATGCTGAGTGACCATGATGCATTGTGTTTCCTTATGCTTCTGTGCAATGAAACAGGCATGCAATGCTTCCTAAACGGAACGGTATTCCATTCAGGTTTAAATGGCAGGCTTCTTTGACAATGACCCTTGAAAAAGACATAACTCTGGAAAAAAGAAATGTGACTGCAGGAAACCAAAATGGACAGAAATCCATCCTGACACCATCTGCCTGCCATGCTGAGATAAAGTGTTATTAGCTACATGACACATTCATTCATAAGCAAGATAGAAGCAGACCAACTGTGATCCATTTCTTTCACCATGATTATTAGAAAAAAAAATCATAGTAATTTTACTTTGATATAATATTAAAAAATCCCCACGAATTCTACCAGTCTACATTCAACCAATGACTGGGAGAGTTATGCTATTGTAGGTTATGAGGGTAATTTAGACTCTCCTTCCCGAGTTTCATGTCTCTGAACTTGTGATATATGGAATTAATGGAAGTTTCTACTTTAAAGTTCTGCCATCTCCTCCTTCTCCTCTTAAGCAATCCTTAATGACTGAGCAATAAGATGAAGAAGGGGAAAAAACCCTTTGCTTTGGGGGCATTTACTAACTTTTTCTTTATATATCACCAAGAGATGTAATGTTTCTTGTTATGCAGACAGCTTTAAATTGGGATTGGGATGGAGGTGATTGATGGTGACATTTGTGGACCCTTAAGTCAAACGTATTCCACTTCCATTTCGAAATATGTCCGGTTTTGAAATATTCCTTTCTGTTAGGAAATATTCCATTAGTTGGTTCTGATGAAAGCAAATCAATGGAGCAAGTCAGACTTTAGGAGAAGAAAAAAAATATTACATTCAAATCGAGTCAGCTTAATTTCTAATGTTTCTGTACAATGAGTCTTTGGCATTCCTTATATCGAACAATGGTATTTACACAGTCACTGAAATGCACTCTCCAGGGAGGAAGGGGAAGGGAAAGAGAATAAGAATTTATATAGGGCCTACTATGTGGCAGGTCCTGCACTAATTACTTTTTACGAAAATTATTATAGCATGTCTTCCTCAAAATAACTCTAAGATGTAGGTGCTATTATCTCCGTTTTATAGTTGAAAAAGCTAAGACAAACAGAGGTTAAGTGACTGGCCCAGGGTCCCACAGCGAGTAAGTATCTAAGGTTGGATTTGAACTCAGGCTTTCCTGACTCTAGGCTCAGTACTTTATCCATTGTGCCACCAGCTGCTTCTTTCTGGGAAAAAACTGTGTACAAAATAGGAACCTTGGTTTAAAACTGGCGAGAGACTCAGATATCAACTAGTGACATCCCTTCACTTTACAGAGATAGAGCAAAGGGCTGAGAGACCTGTAGTGAGGAACTTGATCAAGGTTAGACACAAGTCCCTCATTCTGGAAGAGCCCTTGGAGGCTGCCTTGTCCAATCACATCTTTACACAGAGGAAGGAGTGATTTGCTCAGAGTCATAAAGATTACTGTCAAAGATTAGATGTGAAGTTAGGTCTTCCCAACTCTAAGGGTAGCATGCTACCCACTACGTGAGTTTTGGCAAATCCAAAACTATCCAAACACTGAGAAATCTAGTTGAAATCATACAGGAGTCAACATTAAACCTTCTGTTTCTTTCTTGAGTAGCAGAAAGGAAATGTTTAGTAGAGTTTATATGACTAGAGCTAAACAAATGTTCTTCCTTCAATTATGGAAATGAAATGACTGACTGTCTCTAGTCCCTATTCTTAGATGGCTCAAGGGTGTGTCTATAACAGGACTGTGTTCTTTCAGAGTTCCCTGTCATATAGATGTGAAATCACAACCTTCAAATCATCACATCTGTCTACTTCCCATCTAATAGCTGCCATGAAAATGATAGGCCCTGTAGGCAAGAGTTCATCCTGGTCTCCCACATCAACATAAAGAGGTTCCACTGCATTTTCAGACACTGTGAAGACAACAAAGAAACTTTTTTCAACCTTTAGAATGAGTTCTGCTTCAAGTATCTTTGGGACAATTCTTTACAAGATTTAGTAAAAAGAGACCTAGGTATTATATTAGTTTCTCTCCTATTTCTAGGGGTTATGTACTTTTATTCACAGCTTGTGCTTACTTTTTTCAGTTTAAAGTAATAGTCTGCTTGATCATATGTCTTCAATTCAATTTAACAAGCATATGTAAGGTGTTGAGTTAGGCACTGAATCCCCACCCTCAGGGAACTTACATTCTTGGGAGGCAACACCAACACCCTTACTTGATCCCTACCAAAGTGAGGGAGGAGGTTGGTAGATGTGACTATACTGACAATTGGATATTTTAGAGGACACATTACTCGACATTTTCTCTAAGTCATAAACAGTGTTCTTCTAAAAGACAAAATTATCTGCTCATTTTATGTTCACACCTCTCACTTCATTGGGAAAGGAAAGCACATAAGCAGATGAGAAAGACTAAAAGGTATCTTTTTTCCCCTCTGCAATCCTACTGAAGATATAGAACAGAAAATCAGGGCGGCACCTGATTTTCTTGGGGCTCTAATTCAACCTTAGGGATAGGTTTCTATAGCTTTACCCGCTCATGCATTTGTGTCATCCCCTCTCCCTGCTAGAGGTGTCAGTGGGATGATGTGTCTGAAAATCAGTCCCAGGTACTGGTACTTCCTGAATGGTTTTTCCTGATGTGATTTCTTTCTTTCAGCCTGATTTCTAATTTCAGTGACCAATCCTGTTAGACTAGCCAAGAGATCCACAGCCAAGAGGATATTGTAGCATTCAAAAACTTCAATGTGTAACTTACTTCAATAAAACTTCATTTATTCAGATCTCATCCATTCAGAATTTGTGATCATTCAGACACAGGTTCAGCTTAACTTAGTTTCTGAACTCTAAAGAAAGGATTTCTTCAGCCAACTACTGATGGAAACACAAATAAGAGGAGACTTTTTAGCCTCTCTAAGAGCATAGGACTATGTTGTAACACTTGTGAATTGGGGATTTTAGAATCAGACTGTGAGGGTTGGAAGGGCCCTTACAGATCATCTGCCTTAGCTTCTCATTGTATAGTGGGGGGGAACGAAGATACAGAAAAGTGAAGTCACTTATCCAAGGACACTTCAAGTCTCCCTCACTACACAGTGGGAAGGAAGAATTCAGATCTCTTGGTGTTCAGGCCAGAGCTCTCTCTACTCCAACACTGACTTTAAAGTGCTAATTACCAATCATTTTAATAAGAGTTTGAATTTATATAGTGACTTTGGATTCATAAAACACTTTTTTTCAGCTCAAATATAAAGGTAGGAATGAAGGAAATAAGGGAATGAAGGAAGGTGAGAAGGAAGGAAGCATTTATTAAGTGTCTACTATGTGCTAAGCCATGTGTTAAGCACTTTACACAAATATATTACTTGATTTGAAGTAGACAGATGATGAGATTTTGGATGAGAGAGGTTAAGTGATTTGCCCACAGTTCCACAGCTGTAAATGTTGGGTCTAGGATTGGAATCCAGGTTTCTTCTTCCTTCAAGTTCAGCATTATTCCATGGGCATTAAGTAAAGTCAGTCTGGGAAGATGCACATCATGATATCATTCTATTATCTAGATTTTGTTATATATACTTGAAAGAAAAAAAGTTCCGCAATTGAGGTTTTCCACAAATTCAGATGCTCTTCTGACATATTTGTCCAAGCTAATGAGTATGTGATGGTTGTATTAGACACCAAATAAGTCATAAAGTAATATATTTTATAAAATTATTTTTTGTTTCCCATGTAGCTACCCTGCCTTTCCCCCATAACCTACACCTGGGCATTTCCCGACCTCCTCTTCTACCACTCACTCCTGACCACAGGAGCAGTGATCCTCTGAACACTCTCCCCCTACCACAACCTCATAGAGTTTCATCTTTTTTAGGGCCTGGCCTGGCCCTGAGGCAGAGCTGCTTTGCACTCCACCTTCTCTAACCAGCCAGGCCCTAGAGTGAGCCTTATTCTATTTAGTCATCTTGCCTCCATCACCTAATCAAGATGCCAGGGCACACCTGAACACTGCCTCAACTTCTTCCTTGGGTCATAGGAATTAACTGAATATTCTTATTGCTACTGGAAAGGACATGTTCCATCTACTAAAATATGTCTCCATCTAGAAAGAATCCTTATGATCTAGACTTGGATGCTGCCTCTGCTGAAGCTCCCTTCCCTGCCCCCCCTCTCCCATTTCCTTTGTGTCCGTCATAGCTTCATGATTTCTCATGTCCAATTCTTTAATTCTTCTTGATCAACTCTCTCCCCTACTCCACACAGTGGCTGTTCCAGGTCTTCTGTTCCTTACTGAACTCTTCTATACTCACACTTCTGCACTCTGTAATCAGGGACCCTCACCTGTCAATTAACTAAACAAAATGAAGCCATTGGAACAGAACACCCTTTCTTCCTTTCCCAAATTTGTGTCACCTCATTGTCATCTCCCAGTCTTTCCTCTAATCTCTGACAAGGAGGGGCCTTTATTCTGACCAATGCCGACTACTTTGCTTGTTCCCTTAATCCCATCCCTTCTTATTTGTCCCTTAATTTCCCCATCTCCTTACTTTTCAACTTCTTTTCCACTAGTTCCTCCCCTGCTGTCTATAAGCACGTTTGGATATCCCCCACTCTACAAAAATTCCCCTGATCCTACCATCTCCTCATCTGTATTTCTCCTCTCTTCACAGCCAAATTCTTCATAAAAGTTTTCTGGATTCATTGCCTTTACTTTATCACCTTAACCTCTTGTGATCTAGCTTTCATCACTACCACATGAATACAACTGCTCACTCCAAGGCCATTGATGATCTCTTTATTACTAACTCTACTGGAGGTTTCTCAGTCTTCATCTTTGTCAGAGGTTATTTCTGAAGCATATAATGGCAAGCGCAGAAGTAGTTCGCACCTTGTTCCAGTTTAAGATTCTTTTGAGCCTTGTATCAAGTCTTTTAAGAAACAGAACGTGTGAACCCCACAACTTGTGAACCCTAGAACTTCTGGGGAGGAACTAATGATCATATATAAGGAGTACCCCAGGCTACAGAAAGTAGCATTGAGAAGAGGACTCTTGTGGTGGCAGAGTCAAGAAGGAGAAAACTTTTAGTAATCTGGCACTCTGTCTGTTCTGGCTGTGTTTGTTTCTTTGTGATACTTTGTACAGAAGCCCTGGTTCCTTACTGGAAGCCCTGAAAGAGGATTTTCTGGTTATATGTTTACAGAAGTCCTGGAAGAGAGGTTTGGAGGTCCTGGGACTTTGCTGATGATTTCTGCTGACCTCTTGGACCTTGTTTATGGGTCTGTGTTGATTTCTATGTTGATGATTTGTGTTGAGTTCTCAGACTTTGTTGGTGGATCTGAGTTGATTTCATAGGCAGACAGATGATGGTGCTGGCAATGTGCATGAATGATATTGTAGCTCTGTTAAGTTTTGTCTTCCCAAAAATAGGAACTGTGAAGGACTTGAGGTGGACTGGACACTGTGAGTTTCAATATGGAATGGGAACTGGACAAGGATCTGGACAAGGAACTGGAAGCTGCCTGCCTTTGAACCCAGGTGACAGTTGGAGTTGGGACCATGGAAGAGGAACCATAGAAGCTGAGAGCCAGCCCCAAGTGAAGCTGAAAGAAAACTTTACTTGGATACTACATATCAACTGAGATTATGATTTACTGTGACCTAGGAGTGGAGAACTTTGATTATTATACTTTGCGATTGAATTAAGGATTTTGTGATTGACTAAATGAATGTACTTTGTTGAAAACGATTGTGACCACTTTGGTGAAAACTATGTGGCCATTTTAGTGATAAGTTATTGTGAATGCTGTATTTTGATTTTCTGTGATAAATGATAATATTTTGAATGCTGTACCTTGACTTTCTGTGAATGTTTTGCCCTGATTTGTTATTGAATGAATAGATTGCTCACTATACCATGTAATCAGGACCTTGAAAGCTGTTCACAGTAGCATTCTTCTGAAAAGCTTCTAGTCCTTGACTTTGACACCATTGACCACCCCTCCTCCTAGAAATTCTCTTTCTTTAAAATTTTCTGGATACCTCTCCATAACATTTCTTTTCCTATCCATTCTTCTCAGCATCCTTTATAGTATCGTCTGGCATGTTCTCCTTGTATGGGTGGGTGTACCCCATGGCTCTTTCCTGACCTGTTTTCTTTTCTCCTTTTATACTATTGCACAGTAGTATCAGCTTCCTCAGATTCAACCATCTCCTAGATGCAGATGACTCCCAAATATAGACATGCAAAGTTCTCATCTCCAACTGTCTGGGGAACATCTTTGGATGTCCCACAAGTCACCTTAGACTCAACATGTCTGAGAATGAATTCCAAGCCCTCTTCCTAACTATGAATTTCTGTGGAGGGTACTACTATTCTTCTAAGCATCCACATTTGTAATCATCCCCAATTCTTCATTTGCACTCACTTCCCATATCAGTTGCTAAGTCATACCAGTTCTATCACTTCAGCTTTCACATCCATCTTCTCTCTATATACAAAATTACTATTATAATTCAGGTGTTCCTCACCTCTTCTGTGAACTGCTACAGAAACCTCCTAATTTGCTTCCCCTGTATCCATTCTTTGTCCTTTCTAATCTGTCCAGTACACGGGTTCCAGTTTGATGATGAAGTACAGACTGGATTATATCCCATTACTTTTGAGATAAAATACAAATTCATTCCTTGATTTGGTCTTTACATCATTGTATTTCCAGGCTGATTATATATTTCTCCCTCTCATGCACTCTATGCCCTGTTCAAATTGGCCTATTCCATCTTGTGCATCCCCATACCTTTGTATAGGTTATGCCCTGAATGCTCTTCCTCCTCACTTCTTTCTCTAGGAATTCTTAGTTCCTTTCAGGGATCTATTCACATACTATCTCTTTCAAGAGGCCTTTCCTGATTCCTGTAGTTGTGTCCTCACCCCAAATCACTATGTATACATTGGCACGTAGTCTGTATTTATCCCTATTGCTTTCCTCAAGCTGAATGTAAATTCTTTGAGGGCAGGGACTACTTCATTTTTGTCTTTATATCCTTGGTACCTAACATAGTGTCTGACACATAATAGGTGCTTAACAAATGCTTACAGATTTTCTTTGGAAGCTGAAGTTTTCTGCACTGTTCTGTTTCTTGATTCTACCACATTTGTCTGGAGCTTGGGATTGTCAATACCAGTAAATGGCTTCCCAGTCACGTTGGGCTTTTGGAGCTCTATGAAAATGCCAAGCATTCTTGAAGGGCAAAAGGAAAGTGAGTAAGCTTCAAAATTTCCTTTCTGACAACCACTCAGAACTTGTAAACATATGTCACAAAGACATTATCCAACAAGAGCATCCCAGCCTCCCAAAAGAACCATACTAGGAAGAGTACAATTTTTTGAGCATCTGTTTTTAAGTGATGTTTCACCTTTTAGGATTGGATGAAAGTACCATTGTTTTTATTTTCTGAGTTCAAATTACAGGCAAATATTCATAGGAGGTTAATTTGCCATGTTAAGAACTGTCAGATGTGACAACTTTCCAAATTTCCTGGGCAAGTGATTCTGTTTTCTTGTGGGCAGATATCTGCATATGACATTCCCTTGCCTTCAGTGTCTCACTTCCTATCCATATGTCTTCTCCAAGAAATTACATTTTTTTTTCCTGGCTAGAAAGGTGCCAACTACTCATTCAGTGATCCCGTATTAACTGGGCCAGTTATGAGCAAACCTGTTCCTATATTCATCTATTTTTGGATTATAAAAGTGACAAAATTATTTCTTCAGAGCACAGGGCTGGGCACATACATAGATACTCAATAACAAATACTGTATTGAGTGAGAGAACATTTTGGAATACTGATGGGGGAGGCCCTGGTATTAACCATTTCACCACTCATGGGATTCTTAACAGTGGAGGGAGTCTTAGAGATCACGTAGTCCAACCCTCTCATTTTAAAGATGAAGAAAACTGAGGTTTGGAAGAGAAGTGATTTTTCTCAAGGTCACACAACCAGAGGGCACACAACCCAGGTCTTTTAACAATCAATTTATTTCTCTTTCCACTATACTGAAACAAATGTGCTTCAAATTCCAAAGAATGAATCACAAAAAAAATTGGCTAAAAGTTTTCACAGGAAATATGCAGTATTTTCATTTCTCTTTAGCGTTGTTTAGAAACCACATGGGTAAGGGGGGGGGTGACTAAGTGGCACAGTGAATAGAGTACCGGCTCTGGAGTCAGAAGGACCTGTATTCAAATCTGACCTGAGACACTTAACACAAAAACTAGCTGTGTGACCTTGGGCAAGTCACCGCAATGGCCCTGCCAAAAAAGCAAATATATATATATATATATATGAATAAATGAAAACCACATGAGTTTTCCAAGTCTTTCAGGCCTATGGCAACAGATACTTCACTTAACTAGAAAATTCTTTTTAGTTCTCTTACCAGTCATGTTGAAGAACATTCCAGCCTTCCATTTTAGTTTAATATTCATTTCTAAACTCAATCCTCTTGTCTCTGAATTATACATATTCAGGACTCTCTCACTCTCCCTAGGTTGTGTTTGCAAAACACTTTATTCCTAAAAAGAGTAAAAGAAAAGACAATTTTTCAAATTCTGAAAATTCTGTATTCTGCACAAAGACTTTCTTTTCATTGAGTGTGAATTCAAATGTAATATCCTAACCAAAAAATGAACTAAGGGAATAAGGAAAAATGTATTTTGCTGAAGGTTCTATCTGGGCACTTGGCACATAAGCCATTTCACCATCCATCACAACCGGCTGGGGTGGCAACATGGATTGTGCCCCCTCTTGTTAGTTAGTCCTACCACCAAGTACAAAAAATACTCTGACACAGGGAGTGCTATTTGGTGCCAGCAAACTCTCCTTCTACTGCTTATTCTCATATCTGTGCAGAAGAATTATCTTCTCAGCTGAATAGTCATGTAGTGAAAAATGGAATCAATTCTCAGATCATCAAAGGTAAGGGGAAAAGAGCAAAATGGATGACTTGGTTTTGTTGCTTTGTTTTTGAAACTGCTAGAAGGGGAGAAAGAGACTTTATCTTATCTATTGAACTTCCACATTCACCTTGCCCAGCTGTGGAAGATTTCTCTTCTCCTTTCCCCCTCCCCCTGCATCCACTGCCTCAAATACTGATAATGCCTAAAGAAAATGATTTTTGGAATAACTAAGGTTTCTTTTTCCTCTTCTTATTCTTCTGCTTTTTGAGAAACTGAACTAGTTGGCCTTCTTCAGGGTCAATAGGACAAAAATAGTGACCAGATATGAGGAACGGGCACATGGAAAAAGAATTCCCTTTCCTTCCATCAAGTCTCATACCTCCTTTATTTTACATGTTAGGAAACTGAGGCACAGAATGGTTAAGTGATCTCTGCTGAGTCACACAGCTATTAAACTCTGGGGATGAATTTGAACTCAGGTTTCCTGACTCATTCACTGTGTCATGCTGCCTCTCAACCACAGCACACTACTTTCTATCAGATTTCCAGGTGCCCCAAGAATATCTTTTTATGTTTGAATAAGAAATAGCTTTTTTTTTATTTTGAGGGGGGAAGGTAAGGCAGTTGGGTTTTTGTGACTTGCCCAAGGTCACACAGCAAGTAAATGTATTAAGTGGCTAAGGCTGAATTTGACCTGAGGTCTTCTTGACCTCAGTGCTCTATTCACTGTACCACCTAGCTGCACCCAAATTACTGATATCTCCTTTTTTTGAAGTAACTTTTAAAAATTTAATAGGACACACAAAGATATTCCCCAAATAAATACTGTTTCCAGTTCTCATGTTTGAGAAAAAATGATGAAATCTAGAAGAATTCACTCCTGGAAATGGATTTTTAGCTCAAAGGATGGAAATTATCTCTCTTCCTCCCTATGGAGACAGATTGTTCTCTCCTCCCTCCTTCCTCCTTTTTGGAGATACCTGCAGCATTTTGAGAGAGCAATGTAGCAAGGACATAGAATGTCTACAATAGTGTCTGCCTTTAGAAAAGAATTTGGTGTAACGAAACATCTACATTTTCTCCAGGACCCTAGTGTCTGTGTTTTATGAGTCTCTGGGTATGTACAGTGATTTGCTTAAGAAGGGGATGGAGAGAGGAAGCAGCCAAGCCAATGGCACTTTGGGATGTGAAGTGATTTGATAATCCTGTGAATACTGTCTTAGGGGAGGTGATCAGTAAGAAACAAGGAGCATCAACTAATTCAAAATTGTGTTATGTCTCAAGAAATATCAAAGTATAGATTTTTTCCTTAAAAAATACTGCCAAATATGGTATTAAATATATTTTTGTTTTTTCCCACAAAATAGAAGCCAAAAATATTATTCCTATCGTGTTTGTTAGCTGGTCAACTACACAGCCAACAGTATACTGAATGCTTCTCTGAAGTTAAAGTGGGAGACAAGCTATATAGAGAACGCTAAGAACTAAATAAAGGAGACCATTTACACCCTGAAGTGGCTTTGAAGTTAGCTGGAAATATATACTCCATACCTAGAATAATAATAATAAAATAGCACGGACTGCTCGTGGCTGAGCAAGTCACAATTATCTTACTTGCTCCTTACTACAACCCTGGGAGGTAGGTGCTGCTATTATCCTCCTTTTGAAGCTGATGAAATGGAAGCAAAAAGCAGTTAAGTGGATTGCCCAAGGTCACATAGCTAATAAGTGTCTGAGGCCAAGTTGGAACTGAGGAAGATGAGACTTTTGGATTTCAGGTCCTGTACTCTGTGCCTCTGTGGTATTAGGTACCACCTAGCTGCCCCAACAAATAAGTGTCAATCAACAGAGTGCAAAGTCTGAGAGTCAGTGGAGAGTAGTAGTTAGGGAAGGATTTGCTTTGGAGTCAAGAAGTCCTGGTAACAAGTTCCCCTTCTGACACATACTGGATGATCCTGGGCAAATCCTTCAGGCAACTCCCTAAGACTCTGAGGTTCAGAGCAGGCGTTTACATTCACTGGTAAAGGAACTTTTCTTTAGCAAAAGAGTCACCATTCTGGTCCCCAAAGCAAAGGAATGTACATAGATGCATACGGTTGGGCAAGAGAATAGTGGAATAAGGAAGGTGCAGATGGGCTTATTTTTTAGAGATACCCCAGAATCAATGGAATAGATTGGGTACAAAAGACTCAGTAGTCAACGACTATAGTAACATACTGTTGATAAGCCCAAAGACCTCAGTTTCTGGGTTAAGAATTCACTATTTGACAAAAACTGCTGGGGAAATTGGAATATAGTATGGCAGAAACTGGGCATGGACCATTATCTAATGCCATATGCCAAGGTCAAGTCTAAATGGATGCATGATCTAGATATAAAGGCTGATACTGTAAATAATCTGGAGAAGCAAGGAATAGTTTACCTGTCAGATTTATGGAGCAGGGAAGACTTTATGACGAAAGAAGAGTTGGAGAGCATTATAAAATGCAAAATAGATCATCTTGATTACATCAAACTGAAAAGTTTCTGTACAAACAAAGCCAATGTAACCAAGAT
>CM053602.1:12158313-12179431 GCA_028646575.1 Pseudocheirus occidentalis | reverse complement strand
CCCCCCCCCCCAGCTTTGGCTCACTGAAAGCGCACCCCAGGACCACCACTCAAGACCATGATCCAGATCCAGGCCACTTAATGCAAGAGCCTTTGGCCCTGATCAGTCTCCTCAGCCCCCCTGCTATCTGCAGGCCAAGGGCTCTGAAGCAGCCTAGTGGAGGTCGCTGCTGCTTTCAGCTGTTCCTGCTGCCACAGCCACCTTCCATTGCTTCCTTGCCTTGGGAGAAGTTTGGACCCGCTCTTCTCCTCCTGAGTTAGCAAAATCCACTGACCTTTCTCTTAGCTTTTTTTTCTTCTGGCCTGATAGATGTGGTAACTGTGCCTCCAGTGCAGCTGATCTGCTCTCCTATAGACACAACTCCCCGCCTGATGCCCTGGGGCCTGAGCCTGCAGGGATTTTGGCCGTGGCTCCCAGACTGCTGAGAAGAGCCCCACCTGCTGAGCTGCCTGTAGCAATAGATGTGCTTTCTGTCTTTTGGAGAGTTTTGGAGCTTGAAAATCTGTTTAGAGTCCCATTTTATGAGTTTTTAGCATGTTTGTGTGGGAGCTGCGGTGCTTTGCTGCTTCTACACCGCCATCTGGGCTCCACCCCCAGCTCATATTTCTAAAGCACTTATAAGAGTGCCTGGCACACAGTAGGTGCTTAATAAATGCTTATTTCTTTTCTTCCTATCACCTTTACTCAAACTTGGCAGATTATTTTCTAAGATCATAGATTTGGAGCTGAAGGGGAACATAGAGATAATCAAGTTCAACCTTCTTATTTTATAGATAAAACAATTGAGTTCTGGAGTGGTTAAGTGACTTATCCACGGTTACACAGATAGATGATAGAGTTAGGATTTGAACCCCATGTCCTGTGCTCCAAATCCATAGCTCTTTTCCATTGAACCATACTGTGCCTTTGCAAAAGAGAATAAGTCCACAACAAATGCAAGCAGAATCTCAGAAAAAGGCCAGGCCACAAGTATAAGTAAATGCCTGAAAGAAATGAAGTGAAAGAGTCATTTGAAATGAAATGAGAGTGATGGAAAAGGAAGGGAAATTAATGTCTTAGTGTGCTAGGTGGTAAATCTTCTCCAAACCTCACCCTGAAAATTAGATTAAACTAAACACATATCAGTGACTCTATGAGACTACAAGAAAAATGTGAAGTGAAAAGACTGGGGAAAAAAAGAAAAAGAAAATGTAAGATGTCTATGGCCAGAACCAACTGACCTGCCGAAGAGGTCTAGGAGAGATAATCTAGAAATATTTGATCAGAGTGCCTGAAAACTGTGACCAAACAATAAGACTGTATTTCAAGAAATTGCAGATGAAAGCTGCCCAGGATTCTTAGAACTGAAACGCAAAATAAAAATAAAAAGAATCTACTGAACTGATATGTAAAACTAAGAAATATGAAAGAGTAATAAGGGAGACTGTTAACCTATCTGTCTTTTTCTTTTCTTTTTTTTTAAATATTAATTTAGTTTTAGTTTTCGACATTCATTTCCACAAGATTTTGAGTTACAAATTTTTCTTCCCATATTTCCCCTCCCCCCCACTCCAAAATAGCAAGCTGACTGAATACCCCTTCTCCTGATCCGTTCTCTTGTATATCCTCCCTCATCCTATCTGTCTTTTTTCAGGAAAGGCAACCAAATTCCAAGTATCAAAAAGGAAAAAAGGAAAATTCACAGCAAATGATAAAAACAAAGGGAAATTTCCCTTTGAATTTGACCTAATTATGCTAAAACCTCTAGCACTTTTAATGAAATAGATGAACATGTTAAAAAGTCGAAAATAGATTAACAGAATGAAAAATAGAGAAGTGGAATAACCCAGTTTCAGAAAAGGACATTGAAAACTTGATAATTGAATTCCCAAAGGGAAAGAGAAAAAGGTAGAATTGTAAACAAATTGCATCGAACATTCAAAGAACAGCTCAGGCCAACATTATGTAAGCCTTGCTAAAATAAGAAAAGATAATCTACTCGATTCCTTCTATGATACAAATATAGTCTTGATACCTAAATCAACGAGTGTCAGAGGAGGGAAAGAAAACTATAAGTATTATCAATTCATATCAATGCAAAAATATCCATGATAGCACCTAGATAGCATTTTAGGGTTTGCAGAAGACTTTCAGTATATTTTTTCACTTGATCCTCAGTAATCTGGTGAGGTAGATGCTATTTTCCTCTCATTTTACAGATGAAACTGAGTCTGAAAGGTTAAATAACGTATCCAGAATCACACAGCTATCCAATGTCTGCGGCAGAATTGGAACTCAGGTCTTCTTGACCCCAAGTCCAGTCCTGTATTCCATATGCACATAGTTGCCTATTATTAACACAAAATATTAGCGAAGTGGCTGCAACAACATATTTGACCAGGTTATGACACTATGACTAAGTTAAATTTGTTACCTCATTGCAAGTTGGTTCAATATTAGGAAAGGTATAAACATGATTATGTTTTAAAAAGAAACAATTAAAATTATATGATTATTTCAATAAATATGGGGCAGCTAGGTGGTAAAGTGGACAGAGTGCCAGGCCTGGATTCAGAAAGATCCATCTTCCTAAGTAAGTGAGTTATTCATTTCTGTTGTTATTTCTGTAAAGTGTACTGTAGTTGTATTAAAACGTTCTTAATGTGTGTGACCCTGAGTAAGTCAGTTAACAGTGTTTGCCTCAGTTTCCCCATCTATAAAGTGAGCTAGAGAAGACAATGGCAAACCCCTCCTATATCTTTGCCAAGAAAACCCCAAAATGGAACATGAAGAGTTGGACGTAACTGAAGAGCAACAAAGTGAAGAAGTACATCAAATAAACAGTTCTCTTAAAAGAAAACGAAGGAATACATGGACTTTTCCTTAATATGCTAAATACTGTCGATGACCCAAGAGTTGACATATGTAACTGAGAAATGCTGGATTCTATTTCTGTAAGATGAGGTATAAAGATGCCCATTATGACTACTATTTTTGATATAGTCTTAGAAATACTAGTTATAGTAGTAAAAACAAAAAAAAAATTGATGGAATAAGCAGAAATGAAGAGGAAACAAAATTATTGGTTTTTGTAGATAATATGATCATCAATGTATAGGATCCTAAAGAATCAATTGAAATTTAACAGCTATAGCAAAGTTATTGTTGTTTATTCATTTCTGTTATGTCTTAGTCTTCTTGATCCCGTTTAGAGTTTTCTCAGCAAAGATCCTGGAGTGGTTTGCCATTTCTTCCTCCAGCTCACTTCACGGTTGAGGAGACTGAGGCAAACAGGCTTGAGCTCAGGGTCACACAACTAAATGGGGGTCTGAGACTATATTACAACAGAGGTCTTCTTGACTCCAGACCCAGTGCTCTAGCCCCTGTGCCACCTAATTGCCACAAAAAATAAACCCACAAAAATCAGCAGATATTTCTATCTATTGCCAACAATACCCAGTGGGAAGAGACAGAGAAATGCCATTCAGAATAATTGCAGAATGTGTAAAATATATGAGTTCTCTTCTCAAGACATAGTTGGGCCATGGCCTATCATCTTGGCTTATGTCTTGCCCCTGGACTCCAATGACACTGGAGGAGAGAGTGAGGCTGATGACTTGGCACAGCCCTGCCTCATTCAAATCCAGTTCACTTTTAAGTCAAAACATCACCCTCTTGATGTCATTGACCCTTTTTTGAGAATGAAGGATGAATCACAATAGCAAGACATGGAAGAACGTTTTAATACAACTACAGTACACTTTACAGAAATAACAACAGAAATGAATAATAAGAGAAGTATTAATTGTGAATAGTTGGGCTATCACAATATAAAGCAAAGGACAATACTATCTAAATTAATTTGCTTATTCAGTGCCATACTAATCAGACTACCTAAGGGTTATTTTATAAGCCTAGAAAAATAACAATAAAATTAATCTGGAGGAAAAAAATGTTTAAAATCTCAAGGTAAATAATGAACAAAGATAGAAAAAAGGGGGCCTAGCAATACCAGGTCTCAGTTTGTATTATAAATCAGTAATCATGTAAATGATTTGCTAGTGGTTAATAAGGAGATCAATCAGTGAAGCACAATAAACAAGAACACAGTATATAGATACAGAAATGTGCAGAATGTACAGAAACTAACATAGTGGCACAGTGTTCAGTAAAAAACTAAAGCCCTCAATTACTGGCTTAAGGATTCCTTATTCGACAAAAGTATATGGGAAAACTGGAGAGCAGTCAGTTGGAAATTAGGTCTAAACTGAGAACTCATATGATCCATCCTAACAAGCTCCAACTGAGTATGTGGTCTAGATGTAAAAGGCTAGATCATGAATGAAAGAAAGGAACAGTGAAGGAGAAATGTTCACATCTATGGGTAGGGGGAAATTCATGACAAATCATAGAAATAAATCAATAATTTCATTAAAGATAACAAGACAGTATGGCAGAAGCTAGATATAGATTGACCCCTTGTGTCATATACCAAGATAAGCTCAAAACGGGTACATGATTTAAACATAAAAGGTTATACCATAAGCAAATTAGGAGAGCAAGGGATAGTTCACCTGTCAGGCCTATGGAAAAGGGAAGAATTTATGACCAAACAATGAGAGAGGATTACTAGATGTAAAATGGACAATTTTGATTATATTAAATTAAAAAGGTTTTGCACAAACAAAACAATGCAACCAATATTAGAAGGAAAACAGAAAACTGGGAAATAATTTTTGCAGCAAGTATCTTTGATAAAGGTCTTATTTCTCAAGCAAATAGAGAACCAAGTAAAATTTATAAAAATACAAGCCATTCTCCAATTGATAAGTGACCAAAGGATATGAACATATATGAATAGTTTTCAGTAAAAGATATCAAAACTATCTATAGTCATATGAAAAAATACTCTAAATCACTATTGATTAAAGAAATACAAATTAAAACAACTCTGAGGTACCACCTCACATTTGTCAGATTTGCTAATATGACAGAAAAAGAAAATAATAAATGTTGGCAAGGATGTGCAAAACTTGGGACACTAATTAATACATTGTTAGTGGAGTTGTGAACTGATCCAACTCTTCTGGAGAGCAATATGAAAAAAAATGTAATATAATGTAATGTAATGTAAATGTAATATAAATAAAATATAAAAAGATATAAAAATGAATACTCTTTGATCCAGCAATACCACTACAAGGTCTGTATCCCAAAGAGATTAAAAAGTAAGAGGGAGAGGGTGGGATAGAAACGACCTATTTGTGCAAAAAATATTTGTAGGAGTTCTTTTTGTGATGGCAAAGTTTTGAAAATTGAGGGTATACCCATCAATTGGGGAATGTTTGAACAAGTTGTGGTACATGAATAATTATATGGCAGTGGAATATTACTGTGCTTTAAGAAATGATGAGGAGATTTTAGAGAAAAAAACCTGGAAAGACTTACATGAATGGATGCAAAGTGAAGTGACAGGACATCATTGTACACTGTAACAGCAGTATTGTCCAATGATCAACTGTGACCAACTTAGCTATTTTCAGCAATACCATGGCTCAAGACAATTCTAAAGGGCCTATAATGAAAAATGCCATCCACTTCCAGAGAAAGAACTGATGGAGTCTGAACTGCATATCAAAGTATACAATTTTTCACTTTCTGGGTTTTTGTGTGTGTGGGGGCGGGGGGGTAATGCGTTTTTGTTTTTCCTTTGGGTTTGTGTTTTCTTTTACAACATGACTAATATGCTAATATGTTTTGCATGACTGAGCATATATAATCTATATCACATTGCTTACTGTCTCAGGGAAGGGGGGAGATGCTTAAATTTGGAACTCAAAATTTTTTTAACTGAATATTCAAAATTGTCTTTACATATAATTGGGGAAGATAAGATATTATTTTAAAAACAGAATGGAAATGAGAATTTTATGAAGACTGGCATATATGGGGTGCTAAATAGAAATAGTCTTTTTTTTCCCCATTAAGCATAATGAAAATCCAAAGCAGATAAATAACAACAAATGAGTTTTAGGCTCAGTAACAATTTTCCAAACAAAGGTCTTCCTTCAGATTAACCTTTGGGAAAACCAGTTTCTAAAACAGGTAGAGGGTTCAAATACATTTAATCCCTAAAAAATCTTCACGTCAGGGCATACTCCATCCTTTTGGAAAACAATGAACCAGGCTTGTCTATTTTGTAACTAAACAGTTAACATGCTGCACTTTTCCATTTTAAGCAGCTCTAGAGATGAATAAAATCCATGATTTCATTTTCTAATGAGGCATGCAACTGGTTATTGCTTTACTTTTTCAGCAGTCGGTTCTGAAATTTACAGACAGTGAAAATGCTGCCTTTTTAAAAATCCAGACCTGTGCATTTATATTAGTGCAATATTTAGAAAGTTGTTTTCAAAATCTGACAAGAACTGAATATAAAACATAATGATAAAATTAGTGAGAAAGCAATGATATTCCAGTTAATATAAGATTCAGGGGAGTTTTAAAAATTGATATGTATTTATTTACTTTGTGTAATTTAAATTCTAGGATTATTATTCAAAAGGACAATAATTACTGATCAAACATAAAATGGCTATCCAGTGCCAAAACTGTTGTGTCTTGGGGCTGAAAAAATTATAGGATTATCATTTATTGTCAGAAGAGGCATCACAGGTTATCTCTTTCAATTCGTTCATCTTATAGTTGAGGAGACTGAGGTCCAGAAAGGTTATGGGATTTGCCCAAAGACATAGAAGTAGGTGTCAGCCAAGAGAAAGAACAATATTTAAGATTTGCAAATAAACTCAGTTCTTAGTAGAACTTGTGGTAAATTACAAACAAATTCAAACCAGGCTTATGTAATAAGCTTGGAAGGATGTATACTTTTACTTTTGTATTTGTATCCGGCATTTAGGCAGTTTATACTTTCTCCCTCATTCCTTTTCTCAATTGAATACATCCCAACCCATCAGTGACTTAGTAAATAAATCCTAGGACATTGCTTGAGGCACACAAGCTTTATGTGACTTGCCTAGGGTTACACAGCTAATAAATTTCAGAAGTGGAATTCCAGTCTACTTTTCTTGACTCCAAGTTAAGCACTTTCCAGTGGTCAGCCCTGCCTCCTCTCAAACTCTTTATCTGATTTGAGCTAATGAATTATTATCCTTCATAATAAAACTAGAAACCCCTCTCAATTAATGAATTCACTAACTACATTTCTCTGGTTGCCATTAGCCAAAGTTGGATGAATAGGAAATTTTTGCTGTTTGGGAAGAAAGCCTGCTTAGGCAGTAGTCTCCTTAGAAGGAACATTCAGAAGCGATCCTCACAGTGAATGACATTGTCTACACAGGGCTATCAAATGAATGATATTTGGTTAGATTTTGTTTGTTTGTTTTTTGTTAAGCTGATTTATATGCCATAATTAATTGGATAGCACTAATCAGTTATTAAATTACCAGATTTAGTTTTTAGCCTTTAGGTTTTGTGTTTGTGTGTGTGTGTGTGTGTGTGTGTGTGTTAAGTATGTTGTTTTCAAGTTCGGGAAACTCAGGAAGCTGTCTATCGAACCCTGTTGCCCCCAGAGTTAATTTGCTATATATGTATTCTATTGAAATAGTTTATTTTTTTATATTTAAAAAGTTTTTTTTTACTTTATTGCTTTACTTTCCCCCAAGTTACATATATAAAAATAATTTTTACAATTTGTTTTAGAAATTTTTGAGTTCCAAATTCTCTTTTTTCTTTCCCTACCTCCTCATTTAAAAGGTAAGTAATTTTATATAGGATATACATATATATGCAGTTATACAAAATATATTTCTGTATTAGTCATGTTGTGAAAGAAAATATAGACAAAAAAACCCAAAACAACAACCCAAGAAAAATAAAGTAAAAAAAGGTGTGCCCTGATCTGCATTCAGCCTTTACCAATTATTGGATGACATATTTCATCATAAGTCCTTTAGAATTGTCTTGGATCATTGTATTTCTGAGAATAGTTAAGTCAGTCATAGTTGATCATTGTATAGTATTGCAGTTACTATGTACAATGTACTTCTGGTTCTACTTATTTTATTCTGTATCAGTTCATGTATGTCTTTCCAGGTTTTTCTGAGAGCATCTCACTCAGTATTATTCCTAATAGTAGTGCTGCATCATAATCATATGCCAAAACTTGTTTTAATAGAGTTTAAAAAGTGGATCCATTATACTATGTTCTATACAAACTAAGGTGGTAGCATATACAAGAAAAATTCGCCTTTATAGTCCCAGTTACTGTTGATCACACTCTTTTCCAAAATCTTTGCCTTTTTTTCTGACACTGCATGATCTTGGATCTCCTAACCTCACTGACTGTTTCTTTTGTTTTCTTTGATAGATCACTTTCCTTTGCCTAGCCCTAAAATGTCCATATTTCCTGAAAATCCTGTGCTTAGTGTTTTCCTCTCTCTATTCTCTCAGTGATCTTATACACGCCCATAACTTCCAATACTACTACCACATGCATGATTCTCAAATCTGGCCTGAGCCAGTCCTCTCTTCCAAATCCCAGTTTTGTGTCTCAAAACCATAAGGCCTAAAACTGACCTCTTTATCTTTCCCCTTATTACTACCTCTTCCTCCCATATTCCCAAAGAAAATCTACTTCAGATACTTCTGTCAGTAGGACCTCCATTCTTTTAACTCCCCAGGTTCAGTAGTAAGTCATTTCTTACTCTTCCTTTCCCCTGTTTCCTCTGGCTAAATAGTTCCCAAGTCCCAACAATTCCTCCTTTGTAATTGTCTCTCTCCTCCCTCCCTTCCTTTCCGTTCCTACAGCTTTCACTTGAATTTAGGTTCATGTTATAGCATACTTAACCCAAGGCAACAACAGCATTTCTTTCTCATTGCCTGCCTCCTATTTACCCTGTATACTTCCCTGTCAGATGATTTTTTTCCTAACTAAATATCTTATAATATCACTTACAAACCTTTACTAGTTCTCCACTGCCCATTAAATATAGTCCAGGTTCCTAAACCTGATATTCCCATAATCTGGTCCCATCTTCATTTTCTAGTCTTATCTCTCAATACTACCTGTCCTCTGCACACTCAGAGCACCAGTCATGTCCTAAACATGGCCTGGGCCTTCTTGGACTTTTCTGCTACACTCCTGCTTACTTCCCCAGGTCTCCTCCTGTCTAAATCTTGCCCATCTCTCAAGGCCTCTCCCCCGTGCTGTAAGAGATCTCTAGCATGTCTGATGCCAACACTTTTTGTTTTGGAATACATTTTTATTGGTATCTATCTTAACTACATTTAAGTCTTTATTCTTCTCCCTCCTTTCCCCAGAGATCCACTCTTATGGTACATATTAAATAGTGTATTTAGTTATGTTAGTATAGTGTGTGTGTGTATGCATAATATGTTATCTGTGTTTATGTCTCATCTCCCCTACTAAAATGTAAGCTTCTTGCGGGGAGACAGGGCTCATTTCCCTTTTATTCCCCTTTGGCATCCAGAATGGCTTATTCCACAGAGCGGATGCACAGTTTTTGTTTTATTAATAGGTGGGGTAGATCATCTACAATCTTCAAAGTTTGAGTTTTTCTTTTAGTTCCTGTGATAATGGTTAGGAATGAATCATCCTTGCCCAAAGCTCCAAGGGCTAGCATAATTTCATTACACTTCTTAACATCAATAGGATTTTTCTTGGTGGAGTGGTTTAACATGATCTTTGCAATATTGCCTTCCCTAGTGACTACCAGGTTTTCATATTCAGATTTGCTATCATCAGAAAAAGTCTTTTCTTGGTTTAAGGATTGAGAGGAACCCAGACTTGCCACTAAATCCACATAATTCTGCCTAGTGGTGTCCTTTGGCAAGCTTCCCAGAGCATTCCACGCATCCCATTTTGCCTGGACAAAGTTGAGCATACCTGGCTTGGATGAGGTATATGGCCCTTCAGTAGCCTCCTTAAATAGTACCTATATATGGTTTTAATTTCGCTTCATTTCCTGCATCCTCCTCTAAGACTTTCACTTGCTCCTTTGCCCTTTCCAAGTCTTCCTGATTGGTTCTCATAGCCTTACTGCTCATGTGCAGCTGAAGTGCTGGAAAACTCACAGCTGGAAGTTGCCTCCCCCGAGACTCCCTGGAAGAGGTAGCCATGTGCATGAAAGCAGTGTGACTGTCCAGATCCTGCCTCAGAGCAGGGATGAAGAAATGGCAGCCATACACAAGCTGGGAGCCAAGTTCAAAAGAGTTTAACTGACAATATATTGATCATTCTTCTTTTCATCATATCAAAGTACATTGTCATTCTTTTTGAACTGCAAAAACTAAAGCTTTCCAAATGCAGATGTGCCTAGGCAGTTTCTCTCCATATTGGCTTAAATAATATTTTGCTCCTCATCTAACTTTTGTCATATTTTTATTTGTGGTGTCTACTTTCAATGATGATACAGTGGATAGAGTGCTTGGCTTGAAGTCAGGAAGACTCATATTACTGACTTGAGATCTGGCCTCAGACATTTACTCGCTGTGTGATACTGGGCAGGTCATTAAACCCTATTTGCCTCAGTTTCCTCATCTGTAAAATGAGCTGGAGACAGAAATGGCAAAGCACTCCAGGAAGGACCTTTGCCAAGGAAAACGTCATTCAGGATCACAGAGAGTCAGACATGACGGAAATGGACTGAATAACAAAACTTTTCATGAACACAGCCCTGCAGAGAGAAACAGCCCTGAGGACTGCTGTCTTCATAAGGCAGGACTCTTGGAGCATTGCAAATCTGTATTATGAGTCTTGGCATTTGACAGGAACACTATGGAGGACTGAGGGTGCAATGGGAGATAAAGTCTTTCAGGAGACAAAGCTTTTGATCAGGTGGGAAGAAGAGTGCAAGGTAGGAGGGCCAGAAAAGTGTAGCAGATGAGAGATGGTTAGATCCTAGAACTTTATCTTACAAGGAATATTAGATTTTATCTTAGGTTGATTATTATCTTGATTATTATTATTATTTATTATTATTATCTTGATTAATCATATAAATTGGATGTAATTTGGGAAGACAAATGTGGTTTGTATAAATGCCAGTTCTTGACTGGAGGACTACACTTAGAAGTTTCCTTCAGTAATCCCAGGGATTCCTGAAAATTGTTGATTGGTAGATTTCAGTTCCTGTGATTAAATAGTCATATCTTACGTCTCTCCCCTTTATATCATTGTGGTGCAGAGGATGGTGCTACATTTGCTGTCAGGAACCCAGTTGTATACCCCGCCTCCAGTATTTCAGATCTTTGTGGCCATAGGCAAGGCTTTTCCGACCTTAGTACCCCTATTCATCGGTAAAATGGGTTCAGTGACAGAGATTTAGAGGAGAAACGGGACTCAGAGGAGATCTAGGGCAGCCTCTTCAACTTAAAGTCCCAGAGCTGCAGTAACTTGCCCAACGTTGTGCAAATAGTAAATGGAGAAAATGAGATTCGAACCCAGGTCCTCTGATAACAAACCTGACAATCTCCATAAGTCAAAAGCCCCACATGAAAAACCAAGTTTGCGTATTTATGATTATAAGTTTGTAAATAAACTTTTCTGTGAGAAAGTTTTGTAGAATTATGTAATTATCTCATTTTCCCTGGTGCCGGAGGGGCGTGTCCCTCCACTCCAAGATGGCTTTCGGAGCAGAAACTTCCCGCTTTTCCAATTTGTTGGGCAAGCCGGCCAAGCACCCTTCTCAAACAGTCTTTGCATCGTGCATCAGACAGTGTTTGCAAAAAGCCTTTGCTTTTCAAGTGTTTGAATGCAAAAATCATTGCTTGCATTTCAAGGATCAGTGACAAGTGGCACACTGGCATTATATATGGATGGGCAAAAGAGCTGGTAAGCAGGGGTGTTAACATTTGCAAAAGTAAAAGCAAATACAGCTTGGACATGCAAGACCGTTCAGTAGCTTCTGCAGAAGTTGCCGCAGTGGTGGGAGGATCCCCCCCCAGGGAGCTTGGGGGCGTGGAAAGCGCGGCAAAGACCCTATAGCAAGCCACGGTTGTGCCAGGCAGAGGCTGGGAGAGCGTCAGTGAAGAGGTCGTGTTCTGGGCCGGAGGGTTAGGCGGCTGCTGCCTCCATTTCCCGGAACCCGGGAGCCTGGGGAGCGGTGAGAACGGAGAATAAGCCGCAGTCCTGGGAGCCTGGAACTTGCGATTCTGGGCCTTGGGGAAGACCAACGTCCCGAGAAGGTGCCAATCCCAAGAAGGAAGCAACCCTCCCAAGCAGCGTTTGGAGGCCAAGGTGCTATTCCCTTCATAATCCTTCAAGGGCCCCAAACCCCAGTTACCCTTTGCTTTTGGCACAATGAGTTACCAACTCACCGAGAAAATATACGTACCTGAGATTAAACTCGGTACCTCACCTACAAGCCCTGAGAATTCCCCAGTAGGACCTGCCCCTGAGGCTATGGGCATGAACACGCTAGATGGGTCACAGTGTGAGACCCTGATCTTGCAAGAAAGTCATGTGGGCAACTGCAGCCTGACCACCTACAACCTGGCTAGCAGTGACCAGGCTACCTGTACTCTGACCAGTGGCAACTTGGCCAGCTGCGGAGTGGTAAGCCCTTTTGATACAGACGCTTGTTCTATGGGCATTTGTGATGTGGGCACATGTGATATGGGTCCTTGTGTTATGGGCACCTGTGACGTAGAAGGCTGCAAGCTGGTCCCTTGCAACCTAGCTAGTTGTAATATGGCCAATTGTGATGTACCCACCTGTGATCTAGTCCAGTGTGGAAAAAATGGCTTCCTGCCCTCCACTGTGACTTCGGTGCCAAATGTGGAGGCCAGTGCTGGGACCAGCAGTGCAGGTGGCAGCAGCATGGAAGGGCCTGAGCAGATGGAGGTGCCTGTGCTTGAGCCCGGGCACCTGAAGGGGTTTGTGCTGGAGCCTGAGGAGTTGGAGAGGCTTCTGCTACAGCCTGGTCGGATGAGGGCCTTTTTAGTAAATCCTGGGCAGCTTGAGGGACATGTACTTCAGCCAGGACAGATGAAGGGGACTGTGCTGGAGGCTTGGCAGATGAAGGTGCCTGTGCTGGAGCCCAAGGAGCTTGAGGGACTTGTAGTGGAGCCCGGGTACCTGGAGGCGTTTGTGCTGGATCCTGGGCAGTTGGAAGGGCCTCTGATGCAGCCTGGTGAGATAAAAAGCATTTTGCTAAAGCCTGGGCAGCAGGAGGGGCTTATGCGACAGCCTGAGCACCAGGACAGTCTTGTGCTGCAGCCTGGGCAGCAAGAAGGGCTTGTGCTACAGCCCAGGCACCAGGAAGGTCTTGTGCTGCGGCCCGGGCACCAGGAGGGCCTTGTGCTACAGCCCGGACACCAGGAGGGGCCTGTGCCACAGCGTGATTTTCCGCAGCAGCAAGGGGCCAAGAGAAAGATTCCAGTCAGAAGGAATCCGAAAAATAGATCCTTGATGTACCTGACCCAGAGATTTGTAGAGCTCTTTAAATCAGCCCCTCAAGGGCTCCTGAACCTCAATAATGTGTCAGTTAGGCTGAATGCCCAGAAGCGGCGTTTGTATGACATCACCAATGTGCTGGATGGCGTTGGCTTCCTGGAGAAGAGGACCAAGAGCGTTGTGCAATGGGTAGGGCCTGACCTGAGGTTCTTGGAGACCCCAAAACTCATCAGCCAGTTGGCAGAGCTAGAGAGCACTGAGAAACACCTGGATGAACTGATCGCAAACACAAAAGAAAACCTAGCCAGCATCACTGATAACCCTGAGAATCAGCAACTAGCCTATGTGAATTTCCAAGACATCCAGTCTGTCCAGTCGTGTGGCAAGCAGTTTGTCATTGTGGTCAAGGCCCCAGAAGACACTCAGATGGAAGTGCCAGCCCCAGGCACTAACGCTACATCCATCTACCTAAAAAGTGGTAAGGGCCCTATTGAAGCCTATTATTATAAAGAGGAAAAATAGGGCATAGGGAGGGAAATTTGGAAGATCCTTATTTGAAAATGAGGTCCCTTCCAATATCCATACCTATCAATCCAAATATATTCTGGGTAGTTTGATCTAAGTGAAAATTTTCCTGATTTGTTTTGAACACTTTACACATTTAAAGAGGTGTTTGGAGTTGCATTTGTTACATTGACTTGAACTTTCCTTCGGCTCAGACTCATGTTTTCAGTTTTGAGAGTAAGGACAAAACAAGATATCATTTCCTTGAGCAGTTTGCTGTCATCATCCAGCCCAGAAGAGATTTATGGACTTACTTATATGAGGAACAGTTTAGTTTTTAAAATATTCATCAACATGTACCGTTACTGACTTTGGTTATTGACTTAAGTGAAGATTTCCTTTAAAACAACTTCATTAAGAACATCACATTCTAGACACATAGGTCTCCAAAGTGGCTGGTACCACCCCATCAGGAGTGGTAGTAGTTTGAAATGATGTGAATTTAAAAATGAAAAACAAAAACAAACAAAAGCCAACCAAAAACAAGCAAAAAAAAATTCAAAGGGTTAAAGAAAGTCAATTTCGGGGGGGGGTGTTCAGTATTTTTTTTTTTTGCTTTTTAGAGGGCAGTTGGGGTTAAGTGACTTGCCCAAGGTCACAGGGCTAGTTTTTGTGTTGTGTCTGAGGCCAGATTTGAACTCAGGTACTCCTGACTCCAGGGCCGGTGCTCTATTCACTGCACCACCTAGCCGCCCCTGTTCAGTATTTTTTAAAGGAGGTGGTAAGTCAAATAAGTTTGGGAACCTCTGTTATCTAGAGAATAAGTTTACTATTACCGCTAAAAGAGAGAATTTTGAAATTGAAGAACTTAGTAGCTAATTAATTTCCACTTTTGAAATAGATTACATCTTGCATCAACCTAGTGTATTTTACATTTTGAATTATTTAGTTAAGTTATGAACAGTTCATGGAAATGCGAGCATTCTTTAGCTATTTGGTGTTTAGATAATGGATTGGAAATATGAAAAGGTCTTCAGAATTTTTATCTTCTACTGCAAAAAAGCATATGTATGAAAAAGTTAAAGACAAAAAGCCTATGTTAATAGATATGTTAGGAAATGTATAGTATAACAAAATATACATCTCAGGTAAAGATATTCCACTTCCCCCCAAATACTCATGTAAAAACGCCTTAAAATGGTCAAGGCAGATGCCATAATAGCTTTGTTTAACTAATTTTGTAAGTTTGTCATGTTTTGGAAAAAACACCCCATGTTTCTGTATGGTATCCCCAAAGTCTTCATATAGTTGAAGGTTTAAGGCTTAGGACACCCTGCATAGAATGAGATGCAAAATAGTTAAGTACCCATTCCTGCAGAGCTATAGGAAATGGTGGAGCTGAGTTGAAACCTGAGTGTTCTGGTGCAAAATCAGATTTTCAGTCCACTCTGTCTCTCTGACCCCTGTAATGGGAATCCCTTTGTATATGACTTAGGGGACCCTTGGACAACCAAGGAGGAAAAATGAATACCAAAAAATTCTTAGAAGTGACTCAGTAATACCTCCATCTTCAAGTCCTATCTCTGCATACTGTTTTTTTTTCTTTTGTCACGTAAATGGTCAGGAAGATTTTTGTTTGTTTTCTTCTTATAATTTAAAATATGAAAATTAATTAGGAAACAATAATATAAAAATGAAATTTCAGATTTTGATGTAACCTTACTATAAAGTCTTAACTTGGCTTCTCCTAGAACCATAGGTTTCTACGTAAAACAATGGCAATATAGATAGCTAGTTTTCATACTTAGAAGAGTCTCAGTGAGTTGTGGCCATTCCTGTAACTGACCCAGAATGAACCAAAAAGCAGTATTTGATATGTGTGTGTATATGTATGTATATGATATATATATGATATATGTATATGATATATGTAATATATGTCACCTGGAACCCTGAATGTTTATATAATGAAAGAAAAAAATATGTGCTCAGTTTACTGAAATATTTAAAAAATAAGCCTGCTGCTCAGTGCTTATTTAAAATGTGAAAATTAATTACAAAACAACACTATAAAAATGAAATTTCTGATTTTGTTGTAAACTTAATTTAATTAAGTCTAATTTGGCTTCTCCTGGAACCATGGGTTTCTATATAAATCAATGGCAAAATAGATAACCAGTTTTTGTACTTATAGGAGTCTCAATGAGTTGTGGCCATTCCTGTAACTGACCCAGAATGAACCAAAAAGCAATATTTGATATGTGTGTATATATACATGTATGTATATGATATATGTATATGATATATGCATGTGACATATGTAATGCATGTAACCTGGAACACTATATGTTTATACAATGCAAGAAAAATATGTACTCAGTTTACTGAAAAATTAAAAAAAGTAAACATGTGCACCAGCACACAGTAGGCACTTAATAAATGTTTATTGATTGATTGATTGATTCAATGAATGAATGAACATTGTACAGATCAAAAAATTTCATGTGGGTTTAACTAAAATCTTCATGTTTCAAATAATTTTGTATTTGTTGTGTAATCACAGGCAAAAGGTACCAGTACCTTAGGCTGGTTAAAAATTTCAGGGAAGTAATTGAAGGTTTCATGCCAGGATTGTGGGGCTCTGGCATACAGAAGACAGGTGGCTGGGATTTTTTTTGTCTTCCTTTGGTACTAATGAAGAGATTCTCAGAATGTTTCAGTGCATACGGTTCAGCTAATCCTACAGGTGCTTAATGGAAACCAGGCTGAAATGTCTAAAACATCCCTCCTTAACAACAAATAAAAGAAGAACAACAAAACAAAATAACAGCCAGTTTTTAACTGAGAAGTCAAGAGAACAATCCCTGGTATACCTAGAAATTCTTAGTTCTAGCTAGCTCAAAGATTTGCTGCACTCAAAAATGGAAATAAAGCATAGTTAACCCCTTCTTCAAAACCTTATTTTCAAGTTCTGTGTCACTTACAGATGAAAGTTTTCTCTGGACTTTTTTTTTCTATTAATCAGCAATCCTGAGTCTACATGCTAGTACTATAGAACCTTTTAATTAGCATGAATTCAAAATTGCTGCAATTAAGGGGCTACCTCATTTAAACTTAAAAATAACTAAATCTTACTTAATATTATAACTACATTTCTCTGTAACTCAGTTTATTATCCTGTAACCTGGTTATGTTTTATGTACCTTTCATTATTACTTGAAAGTTATTAGTGCAAAATTTATCACCATTTTAAAAATTCCATTTTGTTATTAAATTTTATCAAATCTATAATGCAGAACACAGGGAAAATAGCTAAGATTAAGAAAGACCTATTAAGAGAGAGAGAGAGAGAGAGAGAGAGAGAGAGAGAGAGAGAGAGAGAGGGAGAGAGAGAGAGGGAGAGAGAGCTAGAGAGCTATTTATTAATGGCATCATGTCTTGGCTTCTTACGAGAATAAGTTAGTGATGCACAGTCTTCAGGTCTCCAGGAACTCAACATTGTCATTCAAGTAGAAAAGAAACTCCATAAGAGAATTCGTCCTGTTCTACAGGTAAGTTCTTTGGCCTTCTCTTGTGAAATTTCAAATTTGCATCCATATGCACCTTTTTATGCTTGCTCATTTCAGTTCAATTCAGTATGAATAATTAGCTAATAATAGCTAAATATTAATTGTGTATTCAGGACTATCTGGGTCAGTTATGTGAAACTCAGAGAAAAAGGGGCCCTCTAATCCTTACATAAGGATCCCCCCACATGCATATTGACTGAGTCTAAAAATATAATATTATTTTACAACCATCCTGTGAAGTAGGTGCTGTTTTTATCCCAAATTTACAAAGAAATTGAGTCTCATAATATTTCAGTGCCATGGCCAGTCACACAGCTAGTGTGTGGAGGGGGGAAAACCACATCTTGACTTCTTATTCAACTCTTTATGTACTGAACCATTTCGCCTTGTATAACACAGAATAATTTGGAGGGAGTTTGGGGTGTCACTAATAACTGAGGAGATCAGGGAAGATCTCTTGAAGGAGCTAGGGGGGAGGGATAAGTAATACCTTTGTACCTGGCATTTGTATAACACTTGAGCTAACACGACACTTTGAGAGAAGGGAGGGAGGGAGAGAAAGAGAGAGAGAGAGAGAGAGAGAGAGAGAGAGAGAGAGAGAGAGAGAGAATTTAAAAACTAAAAAGAAAGGAATCCAAGCTATCTTTAGTCATATGAAATACTTTGCTTTGGGGAGATTATAAAGCTCCTTTGTGACTTCAAAGTACTTTGAATCCTTTTAATAGCAGTAGTGATGTTATATGACTGAGAGTCAAGGAACAATGTATTTTCAAAAAATTAAGAATGACTATCTCACAAAGGACAGTGGAGAAGTACATGGTGAGTTTGGGCAGATATAAGAAATATAAGAAACAAGGAACTGTGTAGATGAATTAGAGGTAAAATATTGACAATAAGAAAATGTATGACTGAAAAACAATTATAGGCTGGTCTTATGGTTAATGATTGAGGAATAACAGTAGGTAGTTTGATGAGCCAATTCCTCAGTTTATTGAGCAACCCCCTAGGCTAAATTTATGATAAAATGTGTATAGATATCTTTCTCTCCACTTTTCCTTAATTCTCACTTATATTGTTGGGCTGGGTTCCCAGAGGGGACATAATTGTGTAATGTAGTTTCTCATTATTTCATTTATTCTGAAAATAATTTTAAAATTATTGGAAACTTAGTTCTAAAGAAGTGGCAAGTCAAAGTTTAATAACAGAATCAATAGATAACTTCACTAAGGATAATGACAATAATGAGACCATGTACCCACATTGGAGGATGCAAACAACGCACTCCTTAGGGGAGAATTTGTATCTCTAGACTCTTACATTAGCAAAAGAGAAAAAGGTGCTAATCAATGAGTTGGGCATTCAACTAAAAAGTAACAATAAAATAGAAATTCTGACAATGAAGAAATTAACAATTGAAAGCAAAAATAAAGGTAAGAGCTGCTTAAAGGAAACAAAATGAATAAAAACCTGCTAGCTTATTTGATTAAAAAATAGGAAACAAAATTACTGTTATCAAAAATGAAAAACTTGTTATGTTTTTGACCATTATTGGGACCATTGGGAAATTATCTTTTATCATCAATTTGAATGAGTGCCTTATTGATTTTATAAATGAGACCTTCATGAGGGAAAATTGTTGTGAAGATTATTTTTCCCATTTAACTATTTTTTCTACTAATCTTAGCTACATTGAATTTGTTCGTGCAAAATGCTTGTTGAATTTTATGCAACCAGAGCTGCCCATTTTATTCTCTGTGATCCTTGTTTGGTCATGAACTCTTCCCCTATCCAAAAATCTGCAGGGTGATTTCTTGTAGTTTGTTTATAATGTGACTTTTTATAAATAGTTAGATATTCATTTGGAGTTTATGGTGGCATAACATATAAGATATCGGTCGAAACTTAATTTCTGCTGGACTGCTGCCTAACTTTCTCCGCAGTTTTTATGAAATAGGGAAATGTAACCCCAATAGCTGGGGTCTTTCAGTTTATCAAACAGTAAATTACGAGGTTCATTTGCTTCCATATGTTGTCTGCCTAATCTGTTCCACTGACTGACCTCTCTATTTCTTAACCAGTACAATATTGTCTTTATAATTGATGTTTTGTAGTGTAGTTTGAGAGAGATCTGGTACTCCTGGGCTTCTTCCCACTTAAAACAAATATTTCCTTTGAGATTCTTGGCATTTTGTTCGAAGTGATGGATGTTGTTACAAAAAAAAAAAGAAATCCAACTTCTTTAGTTTGGTACTTTGCTTGATATAGCTAAGTAAATGAAATTAGGTAGGGTTTTGGTTTTTATTCTATCGATTCATCTTTGTTACTCAGCCATTAAATTGTGTCTTATTCTTAGTGACCCCATGGCCCATAATTGTCTGTGGCATTTTCTTGACAAAGACGCTGGAGCAGCTGAGCATTTCCTTCTCCAGTGGATTAAGACAAACACGTTAGTGATTTGGATCACTAACTATTAAGTGTCTGAAGTCACATTTGAACTCAGGTCTTCCTGATTCCAGGCTTAGAACTCGAGCCACTGAGCCACCTAGCTGCCTCATTGACTCAGCTCCTGATAAGTAGTTGAGATTTTTCCAACTTTTGAAATCTGTAGTTATGTATTCAGATAGGCCCTGTGGGAATATCAGCAGGTACACTGGCAATCATTTTACACATGTTGGCATTTTAAGTGCAGTTTCCCAATCTGTCTCTGTGTGCTGGATTTTATTGGTAACATATCGAAAAAGCTGATGATTTATGTCGATGGATTTTATATTGTGTAACTTTGCTGAACGTGTTAGCTCTTTCATTTACTTTTGTAGTTGGCTTATGGGGGTTTATTCTAACTATACCATCTTGTCATCTGCAAAAAGTGCTTGTTGTGTTTCTTCTTTGCCTGTGATTGCATTCATTTTTCTTGCCTTATTGTTATATAACTAGCATTTCTACAACTATATTTAAAAGCAATGGTGATGATGGGCATCTTTGCTTAATCTTTGATGCTATTGGAAAGAACTTTATTTTATCCTCATTATATGTAACACTAGGTCTTTCTTTTCTTGTTATTAACATTAGTAGTTCTGCTTACAATCTTCCTGATATTAAACTAGCCAAACATTCCTGGAATAAATGTTGCTGTAACTTCTTTGTTAGTATTTTGTTTTGGGATATTGATCTTTGGTTTTCTTTTTCTGTTTTGACTTTATCTAGTTTAGGTATCAACGCCATATTTGTATCCTAAAAGGAATTAGGTAGACATGCTTCCTTTTGCTGTTTTTGCAAATATCTTGTACAATATTGAAATTATTGAATGTTGAATATGTGAAATAAGTTCATTATGAATCCATTTAGTCCCAGTAATTTTTTTTAGAAATTTATTTCTGACTTCTTTAATTTCTTTTTCTCAGTTACTTCAAATTTCTGTTTCTTTTTATGTTAATCAGGTTATTTTATATTTTTCTAAGTGTTCTTCCATTCCATGTCAGTTGTTGGTTTTATTTTTAATATAATTTTTTATTTGTTTTCTTGTTTACATCATTCGTTTCCATGAGATTTTTGAGTTACAAATTTTCTCCCTGTCTTTCCCCTACTCCCAACCCCAAAACAGCTATCTCACTGTAAAGCCCCTCCCCCAATC
>CM053602.1:12136028-12157813 GCA_028646575.1 Pseudocheirus occidentalis | reverse complement strand
ATTGGAGGAGGGCATAAAAGGGAACAGATTGTGGGAGGGGCCTTACAGTGGGATGAATGTGCTGGGCTGGGGGGTAGGGGCAAGAAGGGGAGAAAATTTGTAACTCAAAACCTTGTGAAAATGAATGCTTTAACCAAGAAAATAAATTAAAATTTAAAAAAAGAAATTAAAAAAAAGAAAAAAAAGAAACATGAGCTCATTTGATCCCCATAACAAACCCCAAAGACAGGTGCTCTTACTATTTTGGTTTTATATTTCAGGAAACTAAGGCAGTCAGGGGTTAAGTGACACCATAACTAGTGAGTATCTGAGGCTGGATTTGAACTCAAGTCTTCCTGACTTGAGGTCTAACATTCTACTGAGTGTGTCGCCTCACTGCCTAGATCTGCTTTGCTGTGATGCAATAGCATCAAACTCAGATATAAACAGATTTGGGTCACATGTTGACTCATAAAACCACAAATGAACATTACTTGTGTTTTATTTATTTTTCTGTTTTATCTATTATATTATTATTATGTTATTTTTATTTATTCTGTGAAACATTTCCCAATTGCATTTTAATCTGTTTGGGTCAATTACAGACTTTTGAAGGCACATCCTATAGGCTGCAAATTAGACATCTTTGTACAGTTCATAGAGGTACATAATATGCGACATGCCTGGAAAGGCAGTCTAGAGTCAGAGTGTTAAGGGCTTTTAAATGATAAACAAAGAGATTTATATCTTATACAAAATGTAACAGGGAGCCAGTGAGGCTTCTTTAACAGAGAAGTAGTAGAAGTGTGCTATAGGAATCTGATTACGTTGGCACTTTTGTGGAAGAGAGATTGGAGAGAGAAAGAGCTTGGATGCTAAGTCCTATAAAGAGACTCCAACAGTTGAGGTGAAAGGCGAACAAGGGTGAAGAAACCCAAATACAGTGGTGCCCATGTGAATGGAGGAGGCTGACCACGAAGGGACACTGTAGAAATAGAATCAATGAGACTTGAAAACTGGATCTGGGGAACAGGGTTGGGGGCTCTGATACTGGGAATTCCAAAGATACTGGGATTCCCAAACTGGGTAACTATAAGCACAGAAGTACCTTTGATGGAAATGGCTGAAGTTGGATTTAAGTAGGAAGACAAGTTCTGTTTTGGACACTGATTTTGAGATGCTTACAGGACATCCCTTTGGAGAAACTTAGGCACATAAGCAAAAGGATTTTTTAGAAATCACAGTCTCTATCTGACTGTCTCCCTCACACATACATATACATGCAAAGCACCCTCATAGATATGTCTATTTAGTTGAGTTTCCTCCTTAATGATACTTTAACCAAAGCATTATCATATAATATTACGAGAGCACATTGACAGTTGGATGGATGGTGCAATAACATGGGGTATAAACTTTTTTACAGATGATCCAAAGAATGGATAATCTTCAGATAGATATTCCAGAATTGAATATAATTCCAAATTATATCTCTCCCTTGATGGTGTTATTTTAGGATTTCGAAACTATTTTTCATTGTACATAGCTGATTCCCTTCTCCCAAAGTCCCTATTCCCCAAGCATTATGCTAGAAAATGACAATATACACACTTAAATACATGATCATTATTCATAATTAGTAGAAGAATGAATCATGCAAATATGTAAAGTATTTGTGACTTTGTCAGTGTGGGGGAATCATCTTCTCCCAATGCACATCACAACCCATTTGTGACTCACATAAATAAATGACCCCTCATTTGTAAAGTGCTTAGCATAGCACATGATAGAGAGCCAGTGTTATCTAAATAGCAGTCATCATCATCCTCACTATCATTTCAGAGCTGGAAGGGATCACAGAGGCCTTTAGGTTCAATTCACAGCTGAAAAAGTTTCCCCACCTCCACCAACAAGTAGTCTTCTAGCCTTGGCCTGGAGAACTCACAGGAAGAGAAGCCTGTTACCACCATCAGACATTGCATTGTGAGACAGCTCTAATTGTTAGGAATTTTTTTTCCTGATATGTATAAAAACGTACACCAGTTCGTAGCAATAGAAAAACTAGTCAAATGAATGTTTGCCAATCTCAAAAAGAATTTTCAGAAGAGTGGTTAAAGAATTAAAAGAAATATCAGAAAAATGAAGGCAGAAATTGGAATTCTTTAAGAAAATCAGTGTTTGACAAGAGATTAGGGAATTTAGAAAAAAAAAGACAGAGATTCTCTGTACTGGTAGGTTTTCTGAAAAAGAAAATGGCACGACTGGAATAAGAAGTATAGAGAATGAAGGAAAAATAATGGAGTACAAAAAAGATGGCAATAACATATAGGAGCTCTACAAAAAAGGATGCTGATTCTGAAGACAGACTCTAAAGAGATTGTCTAAGGATTATAGACTGAAAAAAGGATCACTAGTAAAGAAAACCAAAGTACTCCACTTTGAGAAATCTTACTGAAAAGTTACCCAGAGATATTGAAAGCAGACGGCAATTTCTTGACCAAGAGTATTCTCAGAACATCAGAAGAAAGAAACTCAGTTTAGATCACTAAAAACATCATAGTCTCTGGAAAAGTATGGGATTTGTCCTTGTAATTAACCCTTTTTAAAATCTTTCTTAGTCACGGAGATGCTTGTAATTCAGTGATAAATAACCCTGAATAAACACAAGTGGCTGTTTTGGGCCTAGATTGTAAAAGTAACTGAACTAGAACTGGAGCCCCAGACGTGGTGAGGGAAAAGGCAACTGAACACGAAGAAATAGAAAAATGTAATCAACATTTCCCAACTTCCATACAAGATCTACAGACCTTTAGTTCTGAAATACTTTGGACCAACACTCTAATTGACTTCATTATACTTGAAAACCACTGCTCAAGACAGACTGGCTGACTACACAGCTCCTGCCATAAGAAAATAACACTAGAAAAAGCTAATTGCTGAATGAAATTTCTAACGGCAATTTATTTCCATAGAGCATATTCTTGTCTTCAACACTAAAAGGACTGCAACAGATTTGATTAGAAAAATAAATGTCACAAAGTCCAAATCTGTCTAGTCCCAAGTTTAAGAACACAGGCCTGGTGACATGCAGACAAATTCTATATTTAATGATGTCCATATTTCCTATAAGGGGAAGGCAGCTTCCAAAGAAAGTAACTCTTCACACTTTGGATAGCAGGATGGAGTAGTCCAGCTATAGCTCTCTGGACTTGGGAATCAAGGAGATCTGAGTTCAAATCCAGCTCTAGACGCCCAATAGCTGTAAGACCCTGGATGAGCCACTAAACCTCTCACCCTGTTTCCTTATCCTTAAAATGGGGGTGATAATAGTACCTACCTCCCAGTACAATTTTGAGGATCAAAACAAGATAATCTAAGTGAAGAGCTTTGCAAACACCAAAGTGCTGAATACATTTTAGTTATTATTATTAAAATGATTCTGACAAGAACAACAGCAAACAATATTGTGAGGCAGCTAGGTGGTACAATGGGTAGAGCGCTAGGCCAGGAGTCAGAGAATTTGGAGTTTGAATCCAGCCTAAGACACTTACTAGCTGTGTCTCTTTGGGTAACTTATTTAACCTCTGTTTGCTTCCATTCCTCATTTGGGAAATAAGGATAATAATAGCATCTACCTTCCAGGATTGATGAGAGCAGCAAATAAAATAATAATTGTAAATCACTCAGAACAGTGCCTGGCTCATAGTAAGTTCTATATAAATATTAGCTAATATTTTATGCCAAATGGCAAATGATTCAGTAACTTCCAGATTCAGAGTCAGGAGTCAGAATTCCTAGGCTATTTATGAAAATTAAAAATCAACCTAATGGGTAATGAGCTAGTCTTAAAACCAGTAATGTATAGGTTGAAGTACTGCCTGAAACACAAGTCATGTGACCCTGGGCAAGTCATTTAATCTCTCAATACCACGAGTTACTGTAGGTTACAGTGATGTTGCTGACTTGCATTATTAAATTCCATGTCTGGGAGTTTTCTTTTTTTCTTCTTTTTATTTTATTTTATTTTTAACTTTTACTTTCAGAAAAATTTTTTGAATTCCAAATTATCTTCCTCCAGTCCCTACTCCACTCATTGAGAAGGCAAGCAAAATTATATTCATTACATATGTGAAGTCAAGCAAAACATACTTGTACATTAGCCACATTGCAAGAAAAAAAGTAAAACAAGAAAAATTAAAAAGTGAAAAATGATATCCTTCAATATGCATTCAAAGTTCATCAATGAATATTGACAGCTTTGATTTCTTTCTCTGAAAACTGCCAGTTCATATTATTTGACCATTTATCAATTGGGAAATAGCTCTTATCTTTAGAGATTTGGGGGGGGGAGGAGTTAGGTGGTACCGTGGATAGAGTGCCAGGACTACAGTCAGGAAGACCTGAGTTCAAATTCTACCTCACACACTTACTAGCTGTGTGATTCTGGGCAAGTTACTTAATCTGTTTGCCTCACTTCCTCACCTACAAAATGAGCTGAAAAAGTATCTTTGCCAAGAAATCCCCAAATGGGGTCATGGAGAGTTGGACATAGATGGAGAACAACAACAAAAACGTGTTATAAAATCATTAGTTAAGTAAAATGAAAAAGAGATTTGGCTCAGTTCCCTTTATATTTGAGCAATGAGGCCTTTATCAGATAAATTTGCTGTAACACCCCCGCCCATTTCCCTGCTTTCCATTTAATTTCGGCTGCATTGGTTTCTGGGAGTTTTCTTTGCCAATGAAATTACAGGTCCAGTCCCTATCCATATTCCTATGACTGTCCTGCAGCATCTATCCTAAGCTACCAGAGAGTCATACTAGTCACAGTCACCTAACCCTAGCATTTTGATTCTGTTTTCCACATCAGACCAAAGAAAAGAAAGAATTCTGGGCAATGCAGAGAATGTTTGATGCAATATTGCAATGGCCTCTGGAAAATCTCAGGGAAATGGGAAACAGCAGGTGAAAGAGACAATGCAAGTGAATAGAATTGTAGATAGAGTTGCAACTAGGACAAGAAAATGAGAACTTTGCTCTAGGGTTCCAAAACTTAGAGGGCATTAACAGACCCTCTCTTCCTTTAGCAGATAAACCAAATGGACATAACACTTAGCCAACAAGAATAATTGGTTAGAACAGTATGTTACCAAATAGCCACGTTTACTTCTTCCCATTCTTCTCTGGAGACTCCATTCCAATATTCATTCCTTGCTAGTTCTGCACCTTCTCCCATTTGCAGTGGCCTGATAATGTCTAAATGACCCCCTACCCCACCAAGACCTTTGTGTCCTATTCAGGTAATACTTCATGGTGCCAGGAATACTCATTATGGCTTTGGTTATCAAAATTTATTTATTGTCCAGGGGACAGGCTGAACCATGAAATTGTGTGTTATGTCCAAGTCTCTGACAGGTTCTTCTCCAAATCTGAAGACATTTCCTTTTCACCCTGAATACCAAATGTATTGCTCACTGTACTCTGAACTGAGTAGCTTTGACTTTTTTTTCTTTTCCTTCTTTTTTTTTTTGCTTCAGAGCTGCCCCTCTCATTACTTCTGGCAAAGTATTTGAGTATACAAAATTTCCCCTGTTCATATTTAACATTTCATCTCCCTATTATGAAGTTTAATACTCAAATTATGTGGCAATTCATTTTGGGGTGGAACACACAAAACCCATCCTTTCTTTTCTCTGCTGCCAAATCCATCAACAGTATCTAGATGTCTGACCTATCTCTCCCTCCATTCCCCCCCCCCTCTTTCTCTCTAACTCTGGTTTCCCTTCATTTTGCTCTCTTCTGTTTCAGTAAAAGTATCCCTTATTACAAAATGAATGGGAAACCATTCAATTTAATAAAGACTAATGCTTCTAAACAAAGCTCCAAATATTTTTCCCTACTGCCTATTGCTTTGTGACTGTAGCCTGTTGATTATATCTTGAAAAGCCTAGGTTTGCTAATTCTATGGAAAAATAAATGCTGAATTTCAGCTTTAACACTTTCTTGACTTATTAAGTTAAAAAGAAATGCTCTAACCCTTCAAGCATTTTGGTTTTTTCTGTAATCTTGCTATTTGAATTGCCTAAGTCTTCTAACTAAAATCATTTAGGCAAAAAGCTATCAGAGAACTTTCCACAAACTCCACAAATTCAAGGGAATATCTCAAATGACAACATTGCATTGTTCTACTCCATGAATTGCTTGTGTAGGATGTGTGTGTTGCTGCTGACATGGGTAACATATATATATATATATACATATATATACACACACACACACACACACACACATACACACATATATACATATATATAGCCATATGGGTTGTCTAAATGGAGCTTCTGGAGAGGCACTATTAAGTGGCTATGCAATCTTGCTCACCCCTCTCCAAGAGGAAGGGTCATAAGTATAGTCATTGCTACTGGGTTTTTAAAAATTTTTGTTTTGTTCTATTTTTTAATTAAAGTTCAAGTTGTTTTCCTGATCACTATTCCTTAAATAGGAAGAGGTGCCCTAACTTTATGTCCATAAACTTTACTCTTACCTACTAAATACTATTTACACAAAAAACCAACACAAATAGTGAACCATGAGTAAACCAATCCATCCAAGCAGAATGCGAACAGAAACTGGAGAAATCACACAGTTTAGAATATGCCAGGAAATACACAGAGTGAATGAGATTTTTCACTGGGAATGATATATCTCAACTCAAGAGAGAGGCAGACTGACAGATACCCTTATCTCATATCTGGAAAAACACTCCAAAGTCTCTAGGGAGGCAAGCAAGAAATCAGAGACATACTGAAAAACCAGCTTACCCCTACTTGTCTGCCTTTCAAAGAATCTTGTGAAATTATTCAGGAACTATATATATATATATATATATATATATATATATATATATATATATATGTATTCTCCCTTAAGGCAGGAATGAAGAACAATGCCTCCCTTTCCAAAGCTCCCACATCAACTTATCTCCTCACCCAGGCTTGCGGTACTGAGTCATCACTTTCTCTACCAATATGGAGAGTCTTATGCAAATACTCCAGGCTTGAAACCTGGGCTACCCTTGAAAAATATAATATAGTGATAGACTAGAAATACTGTCTTAATGTTCATATCCAATTATAAAATGAGAATTTTCTTCTATAAAGCTATACTATATCTATCATTATTAGAGTCCCAAAGATGCAGATAGCATCACTATTCTTCATGTTGTTAGGCACAATGATAAGGAGAGCCTACACAGACAAGAGTTGAAGCAAAAAAAAAAATAGGCAAACTGCCTTCTGGTTTTTTTTTAAATATCCAAATATAAATCATTTAAAACCTGACAATTCACTGGGGATTATGCTATATGTCAAGAGTTCAACAAATTCCCCATAAAAAACATAAAGCCTGCAGGAAGCAATTTTTCAACTGGTAGAAGCACAAAAAAGGTGTGCATAAGTCATAAAAATATATTTAGCTCATTTTGAATTAATTTTAAAAACAATATTGGTTCAAATGTGGATTTCATTAAAGTAATTTTATAGAATAATTATGTGCAAGCAGCATTTTACATGCTGAGTTTCTTAGTAACATGCCAATAGGAACAATGTGAATATTTAGGGAAACTAATAAACAAAAAATAGTGAAAGAAGAAGGGGTAACTTACTTGGTCCACCCATTTTTGGCCCGTATGTTATTTTTAATGGTTTTATTCTTATAAAAGAAGTTAAATTACTTTTTTAAAATTCTGACAAGCGTATATTAAGTGTCCACTGCGTACTACCTCAGGATTGTTCTAAGTTATCCAACAAGCCTCCTACTGCTAGATCTATAATCATAATAAATTTATTTACATATATAGAATGTTATGATCTTTCATCCTCAACAATACAATTTTTGACTGAAAAAAATCCTTGTATTACATAACTTATGGCAGGATTATCATTTCTGATGATAATAAATTGTTACCATTAAAGAGTGAGAAATAACACAATATAGGGGATAGATGAATGGACTTGGAGTTAGTAAATCTGAGTTCAAATCATTTGAATGTGCTTCTAACACATATTGGCTGCGTAACAATGGGCAAGGCACTTAACCTCTCAATGTTTCAAGAAACTCTAAGACTATAATTTAAGTTTGAGTTATTGATATGCATTAGTGAAGGGAATTTCCACACCAGGAGTTTCTTCAACAAAGGAATCATGGTTCTGGCTTTTTTTAAAGGAAGGAAAAAAGAAAGTGAAGGATGGATGAAGGGAAGAAAGACGCTACTTTTGTCTCCTTGTAGTGGCAGCCATAATGCTAGTAACTAGGGGATATTCAAAAGAAGTTAAATAAAAATCATTAGTTTTTAATGATAGCAGTTGATTTATTTTATTCAATTACTAAGAATTTATTTTCTCTCACTCCCAAACACCCTATCTATGGTGGGGGGAAAGGCAGGAAACTCTTGTAGCAAATATGTGTTGTCAAGAAAAGCGAATTTACAAATTGTCCATATTAAAAATAATGTATGTCTTTTTCTTAATTCTTTTTCTTAAGTCCATCACATCTCTAGTGGGAGGTGAGTAGCATTATTTATCATTAATCTTTGGTCACAGCATTGATCAGCTTTAATAAGTCTTTCAAAACTGTTTGTCTTTACAGAACTGTTATTATTAAATAAGTAGTTCTCCTACTTCTGCTCATTTCACACTATGTAAGTTCCGGGCTTCTCTGAACCTATCCCTTTCATCAATTATTACTACAGAAGAGTATTCTTCCTATATCATAACTTATATAACAGTCATTCTTTAACTGACAGACACTGCTATAATTTCTAGTTCTTTGCCACAATGAAATGAGAGGCTATACATATTTTTGTATCATCTCTTTCTTCTTTCTTTGTTCTCTATGGAGCAGTGGAGTCAAAAGCAAATAGAACCAGATCTATATAGGGTACATATAGACTCAGAAAACCACACATTAACATTATCTATGTTGCATGGTATTTTCATTTATTTTGTTAAACATTTTTCAATTATATTTTAATCTGGCTCAGGTCATATTTGGGAGTTTTTCTGCTCTGAAATACAGGCCTAATAGTGTTAGTACAATTCTTTTTTAGAGAACTGATGATAAGTGGTCATATTCTTTCACTGATTATCTGTTCTAGAAGAGTTCTTAGTTACATGTGTATGTATGTATGTCCCCCCATATACTAAGTGTCACATTTTTATAAAAGCTATTTGATGTAAATATTTTTCCATTTGTTTTTCTTCTTTTCCTAGCTTCTCTGTTACTGTTCCTGAACAATAAGAATACTGTTAATAATAATTGACATTTACAAAACTCACTACAAATATTATCTCATTTGATTTGTACAACAACCCTTTGGGGTAGGTGCTCCTATTATCTTCATTTTACATATGATGAAACTGAGGTTGAGATATTAAGTGACTTACCTAGTGTCACATAGCTAAGTTTCTGAGGTAGAATTTGAACTCAGGTCTTCTTGACTTTAAGCTCCTAAGTCTAACTACTATTACAGAGGTGTCAAACTCTCAACCAGAAGACCTCAAAGAGCCTGGAAAACTCTTCAGTGCCACAGAAAACAGACTAAAATGTAACTGGGAAATGTTTAATAAAATAAATAAATTAGAATACAACATAGATCACATTGATTTGTTATTTTCTAGGTCAATATGTGACTAGTGAAGATTTTTTTTCTCTTTGACACCCACCACTGCACCATACCATCTAGCTATCTTAAAAACATAAGATTATGCTTATCATTTTTCGTTCAGATTTGTGATTTCAATGGTATAAGTACTTCTGAGAGGGAAACTCCCCCTGTGAATAAAGATTCCCAATCATTATTTGACTTATAGTCTTAGAGAGTTGCCCCAGGAACTGAAATGTTAAGCGATTTGTCCAGAGTCACATGGCTAGTATGTACTGTGCATTCTGCTTTCTTGGTTTACTCTGCCTACTAGGTTGTGCTTCCTTTATATTATAAATTTTATGTAATCAAAACTACCTGTCATCAAAATTTTTCATTTGATTAAGAATCCACAGTTGTGAAATGTAGCTCCTTGCATCTAATAACTTGTTATGACATATGCTATAATATATTGGTCAAAAACTATTACCTTCCCAAACTACTTTCTAATTTTCCTAGCAGGTGTCAAAGAAGGAATTCTTTCCCAAGTAGTTCAGGTTCTTGGGTGTATTGATCACTGAGATGGTTAGTCTGACTTCCTCTCACTCATGTTTATCTATACTGTCCCAGTGATTTATTCCTCTAATTCTGTTAGCAAGTGTTGAATAATGACTGTTTGATAACTGCTTGTAGTCCATCACGCTTGAATAAGACCAAAATGACATCATGTTGTTGAGGTCAAGGTAAAGTGTGTTCAGCTGTGACTGATCAGATCCATATGAGCGTGGAAGTTTCTATCACAGGTGTAAGTAAAAACTGTAAAATAATATGGGCCATGTCTTTGACTTACACATAAATTGGATTTAAGTGAGGCAGAGCTGCATGAAGTCACTGGCCTCACTTTCTCTTCCAGCATCATCAAAGTTCGGAGGCCAGCCAAAAGTCAAGATGACTGGTGATGTCTTGGTATGTAGTAGATGATGTTGGTATTTCTGACATCTGACCAAGTTCTAAATACAACACACAGTGTGTGGCTTCATGGCTGCTAAAACAAATTGCTCTCATCTGTCCATTCTGCAAGGGGAAATCTTCAAATACTTGGTGTAGACACCCCAGTAAACTCTCCAACAGCTCTGAGGCATGTCAGTTACCCTCAATCTGGTTCAGCCCTCTGCTAAAACAGTTTACCAGGGTGTGGTTGCTGCACAGGCCACTGCTTCTTGGAGTCAAAGGAGAGAGCATAGTGAAAGTGAACGCCCAAGGTGGATAAGTAGCCCTGAAAAGGACTGGGCAAGCCCTCACACCAGAGGTGCTAGAACTCCCTGAACACCCAAAATTTCTCTTTGCTTCATTCATTTCTGGGGGGTCTCAGTCATTCCTTAGCCACTGACCGTTTCATGATACAGGAAATGTAACCAAATATAGGGGTTCCAGTCAATGGCAATAGAGAAAAAGCTGCTCCAAGGAACTCTGGAACCCGAGAGATTTTGCCTGTTTGGTCTGAAAAGAGGAAGCTTCAATAATGAAACTATTTTCAATTTACTTTACAAAGATAATTTTGCTAAGGCTCAGCTTCTTCATCTACATAATGGAGAATATCCTTAATATAAATATCTTACATGCTGTTGTAAGAAAAATTCTTTGTAAATCTTAAAGTACTATAGAAATTTAAATTATTGTGATTTGGTGAAATATTAGTGTATTATTAGGAAGATAATGTGCCTTAAAGCTAAGAATGTTTGAGTTTTGGCTTTTTGCTACCTTGGTATGCAATCTTGGGCAAATCACTATGCCAATCACTATCATTCACCTTGTAGTCAGAAAAAAATCTATTAATGAGGATAGAATTAAGGATGGACCTATAACTTCATCAATATGAAGAGGTCTTGAATGAGGAAATTGCTTCTCACAATGCAAGTTGGCAACTTATCTATAGATTACATCCTTAGAAAGTTCCTTAGAGCATGAGAAGTGACATTACTTATCAAGGTTCCAAAAGACAGTAAAAGGATGGCTCTTGAACAAAGTTTCTCCTGACCCCTAGACCAGCTCTCCATTCACTATGCCACAGTGCTTCTCATTATTAGTATTTTCTTACTGATAATAATACCTAATATTTACTGAGCACATTAAAGTTTAGAAGATACTTTACATAAATTATTTGCTCTTCACAATGACTTTATTATTAGGTAGGTACTATAGGCACGGTATAGTCATCTGACAGAAGTAAGACCAAGAGAGGTCAAGTGACTTGCCCAAATATCAAGTAAGTGCCAGAGACAAGATTTAAATTCAGGTACAATTCATGTCAGGTTCAGCACTCCAGTGACTGCCACGATCATCTTCATACCTCTGTTGGAAATACTATGCGTCCAATCTGCAATCTCATCCACTCACCCATGGTAGCCTTGTAGTCTCCCTCTGTTTCCCCAACACAGAAGAGTATTCACCAAATTAATTTGTCTTTACAATATCTTACTATATGTGAACTTTTCTCAAACAAAACCATTCTCATAAAGGGACATACACACAAACATAGTCATAAGGACAGCAAATAAAAATTATAAACATGGGAATAACATTCATCTTTCAATAGCAAATCCAGAGATAATCCAGCCTAATAACCCAGCCTTATCAATTTTATAGACCTCATCCTGGAAATTTCTCAAACAATATTTGAATTAAGGGGAGCTAAAGACATCCTATTAGAATAATTCTACTCGCTTACCCAGATCACCTATTTAAAACATTACACATTCAGGAGAATTTAAAACTTTCTGTCTACTCAGTGATGACAAAAACATAATATCCATGGAACCAAATCAACATTTTTAATACCAATAAGCATTAAGAAAGACTTCTATAAAATTCAGAGTCTGTGTAATTCACAGGAAGTTTCAGGTTACAGGTTATAAAGTACAGTCTGATAGAAAGAAAGGTAATGGCCTGGGAGTGAGTGCCCTCATCATTGAATTGAGAAAATACCTGATCCTTGTGAAGTTCTTGAAGGATCATTAACATATTCTATTTGGAAAGTTTTCAGCAAGAAAGGAACCAAATAAATCTAGAACCATAGAATGTTAGAATGGGAAGTATAATAGGACCAAAAATTTAGTAAAAGAAGAAGGCCTACAAGTCATCTAGTCCAACTCCTTCATTTTACAGATGAGGAAAGTGAGGCATACAGCAAAATCGCTTATTCAAGTTTTATACAGGCAGTAAGTAGCAGAACTGGGATGCAAACTCAGATCCTGTGATGCAAACACAGAACAGTTTAACCTCCTGCATTTTACAAATGAAGAAACTGATTCCCAGAGTGGGGAAATGACTTGCCCAAGGTTATACTGCTAGTAAATGATAACTAAAATTTATATAATACTTTTCATGTTATATCAATTGATCCTCCTACCAACCTTGCAAGCAAGAAAGCAAAATGGCTGCCTGATGAGGCTTTACAAACAGATGAGGAAAGACAGCAAAAGGTACAAAAGAAAGGGAAAGATATAGCCAACTGAATGCAGAGTTCCAGAGAATAACAAGGAGAGATAAGAAGGTTTTCTTAAATAAGCAATACAAAGAAATAGAAGAAAAATAGAATGGGAAATACAGGAAATCTCTTCAAGAAAATTAGAGATATCAAAGGAACATTTCATGCAGAAATGTGCATGATAAAAGACTAAAATAGTATGGACTTAGCAGAAGCAGAAGAGATTAATGAGAGGTGTCAAGCACACACAAAAGAACTATAAAAGAAATATCTTAATATCATCAATAATCATGATGGTATTGTTACTTATCTAGAGCTAGACATCCTGGAGAATGAAGTCAAGTAGGCCTTAGGAAGCATTACTAACAATAAAGCTAGTGGAGGTGACAGAATTCCCGTTGACCTTTCTGAACCCTAAAAGATGATGTTATTAAAGTGCTCTACTCAATACCAGCAAATCTAGAAAACTCAACAGTGGCTACTGGATAGGAAGAGTTTTATGTCCCAATCCTAAAGAAGGCAATGCCAAAGAATATTCAAATTACAAAACAATTGCATTCATTTCACACACTAGCAAGGTTATGCTTAAGATTCTGCAAGCTAGGCTTTGGCAGTATGCGAATGAGAATTATCAAAAGAGTAGGCTGGGTTTCAAAGAGGCAGAAGAACTAGAGACCAAATTGCCAATATTCACTGGATTATAGAGAAAGGAAGAGAATTCTAGAAAAAAAATTATACTTCTGCTTCATTGACTACACTAAAGCCTTTGATTGTGTGTGGATCACAACAAAATGTGGCAAGTCCTCAAAGAGATGGCAGTACCAGATCATCATTCTAGTCTCCTGAGGAGAAGCAACAGTTAGAACTGAACATGGAACAACTGATTAGTTCAGGATTGAAAAAGGAGTAGGACAAGGCTGTATATTGTCACCTATTACCTATATCAGATGAAATGGCTACTTTTTAAATTCTATGGACTGATCCTCATACCAGCTTATTAAAAACAAATTATTGAAATAAATTTTATAGAAACAAAAATATTCCAATGTGTTTTTAGTACTGAGCAGAATGATTTTTGCATTAGTGGATTATCCATGTCACTATTATAGTCTTCTGTGTGTGAGTATGTATATATGTATATATATATATATATACATATATACATAATATATATGTGTGTGTGTGTATGTGTATATGTATATATGTATATATAAAAGACAAACTTTTTTTTGAGAATTGACAGTTTCTTGCCAAGGTTTCACTAAAGATCATACAAATCTGATAAGGCTAATCCCAATCTTCTTACTCTTTAGTCTGGTTTAAAAGAAAAGCAAGTTGCATAAAGCAGCCTTCAGTTGAGCCAGAGGAGGTAAGAGTTGAACACTGCTCCATGGCGGTAAATAGAGACCCTGGGACATTGGCATTAGGCTATCACTGAGAAAGTTCTTGTCCAGGAATAATGGGAATTGCCTCAGTCCCAACATCTAGTAAATTTGTATTTAATTATTCTTGCTTCCTTGCCTCTGTTGGGTAGTATCTGTAGCATCAACATTCGGCACCCTTTAAAATCAGTGCCCTGAGACAAAGTGCCAATTGTTCCACCCTAGTTAATTCTCTGCCTTTGACACATATTTCAAACTCAATGGAAAAACAAATATTAAAAAATACCTCTCCAGGGCTCAGAGAAGTTTCAGAATACTTAAGAAAATGTAACATGTCTTCTGATCATTCATACCTCAGATCAGTGAGGAGTAAATTCATTTAAATTCTCTATTGCTAGGCACAATGGTCTGTTTGAAATATCTGTTTCATCTAATAATGCAATTAATTAAGTAGTTTAAATCAAAAGAGTGACTATGGCCTTTAGCCTGCAAATGTGTTTAAAAGCCAGTTGATTGTTCCAAATAACATCTGCTATAAAGTAGGTTATGCCATGAAACTTGAGTCTACACTCCTCAGAGCTATAAAATGTGTTATGACTAGATAGAATAGCAGCAGAACGTTATATTTGTGTTTGAATCTGTCTTTCTCAGACTGCTGTACTGTAGTTATAAATTTCCCAAGTGATGACAGCTTAAACTAAGACATTAATTCAAGGAAAATCTCATGGTTTAGACAGTTCTCTTCTTCACACATCACAGAAATTCTACAAGTTAGTGGTGACAGCCCCAAATTAAATAAGTGATATGGGTAGAGCTTGAAAAATGGGGGGGCAAAGGAAATTCACAGATCAAGTGTATAAATGTGTTCAGTTAAAATGCATAGCGGAAATGAAGGTGACACTCTAAAACTGTTTGAAATAAAAATGGGCCGACTCCCCAATCTGAGGGAGAATTCTCTCCCACTCAATATGTTATTTGGTTTTTACATCTCCTCTCCTATTTGTAATCTTTTGACAGTCATCTTCCCACCCTATGGTAAACAGAGGCAGGTACTGATATCTAGGAAATTACTTAACCCAAACCATAAAAACCTATTTCTCATTATTAAAGATCCATTGGCGAGTTGTGACTATATGTGTTTACATGAGACCAAGACACTCCAATGGATATCTTGGGTGGTTCTTGTCCATAACCTCCTAAAAGTTTGTTGCTCGATTTTCTGGAGACTCCTTTGCTTTCTTTTGATATTTTGAGAATATCAGTGGAATATATACACTGTCCACTAATTATCCCTGGCTCTTGCCACGTGACCAGTCCATCTTCTTTTTCATAATACATTTCTTTGCAAATATTTTTTCTTTCACTTGTCCCTCATAACTTCCACTTTGCAATGTGCTGCAGCTTGTACTCACCGATCATGCACTTGTCCATTGTCCTCTAGGTGATACTTTCATTTCGGAGGAAATTGTGGACTCATTACCATATAATAACTGGCTGAAAGTGAAACTGAAAAAAAAGAACATTTTTATAGATTTAATTTTCTTTACTCAATTAACTAGCTCTCTGAGGCTATGTAGACATTACATCTATAGGCCTGCTAGTAGCTAAAAGAAGCATCATTATTGTCTCTTAGCTGATTTAAAATTACTCCTGCTAAGGTCAGTATGGAATAATGGATAGAGGTCAACCCTAAAGTCAGGAAGATGTGGGTTCAAGTCCTGTGTACAAAACATACTAGTTGGGTGACCATAAACAAGTAACTCAACCTTGCTATCCCTCTAGGCAATTTTCTAGCAATATAAATTCGATTTAGATTGCCAATCAGTACTTTTGGAGGATTTCTCAACACTGTGAAGTCTCTACACTGATAAATTCACAAGTTTGCACAAAACAGAAAACAAAAAGCAAATAAATTAGCAAAAAGTTAAAAATGAATGTACCTTGAGGGATCAAGCTCCTGTTAGAAGATGAACAAAAGTTATTTGACCAAGAAATTGTTACTGGGGGCCATGAAAGAAGGCACTATTGGGCAGATTAGTTTCAGTGAGATTACATGTTATGCTCAGTGTGGATGACATCTGTCTATGGCACAGACCACCTAAGGTGAGTACCCAATGAAAATATGAGGAAGGCAGAGCCCAGTCTGGCCCAGGCTGATCCAAATTGTGATGGTTAGGTTCACCCTATCATGTCATAACTTCTCCTCCTTTTCTGGCCTCTCTCCCATATTTACATCTAACTACTACCATTCCCCTCACCCAGATTACCACCCTTTACCCCAAGCTCAGCACTCTAGACGATGACAAAAGTCACTGACAGAGTGTCAAAACTTGAAGTTTTTAGAAATAGAAACCAGCCTGTAAAGAATGCCCACTTTGACCTGGTGCTATCAATGAGAAAGAAAAGTTCCATTATAATCTTCCATTCTCACTTGTTTCTGAATGGTGTTGTTCTATGGAGAGAAAAAGGTTTTGACACCCGAGATCCACACTCAAGAGGAAAAGCCACACTGAATATCATCCTCTCAATATCCAAAGAATTTCCAGACCCTTAATGTTCCCTTTTTAAAAATGTAATTTTATGATTTCCTTAAAAACAGATCTATATAGTTATGCCTTAATCAGCTTTTGTTAGCACCCTGTTTTAAGATATAAATGCTAAAATCCACTATGCAATGGGATATTGTTTGGAATGTTCCCGATCTCTTTAGCACTTTGCAATATGGATAATCGTTTTGGGGTTCAGACCTACAATGTCAACAGCAGAAATTCCCAATATGCAAACTCTCTCCATCCAGGCAGATAAGTAACTCTTATGTAACTTAGAGCCTTCCAGAGTTGTCGAAAGCAATGGGATATTAAGTGACTTTCCTAAGGTCACAAAGCTAGTATCCTTCCAGGGTAGTAAATGAACTGTCTACTCTACCATGATGCTACTCCAAGAAGTTACTTGAGTATTATCATTCCCTTAACACCTCACCAGAAGAAGAGAGAGCTATATATTTGCTACTGAGAAAGCAAACTGCTAAGCCATGGGATTGATATTTTTCATTTCAAGGACTGGCATCCTATAGACTTGAAAATCTTATGTCAATAGCACTGAATTTTATTCTCTTCCATCTTTCTCTGACCTCCAAAATTGACCTTATGACTTTATTTAGTCTGAGACCCGCAGTTTCAATTTGTTTTGCAAATTGTCTCTCTAGTCTTGTCTAGACCTAAAGACTCCTGACTCAAAGTATAGTGTATTATGAAGAGCAATATTTTTTTAGCACGTATTGTAAATTTTCACATCCAGAGTTTCATGTCAATAGCTTCTAGTAAACCAAGGGAAAATTTTTAAAGCATATTTAGGTGAGGAGACTCTACTTGGAGCTGAATATAATGTTTGTTCAGAAAATGAGTGTGTTCAGGCATGCACAATATAACAAATCAAGAATATTTATGAAAGACTGAACCCCATATTTTTTCCAGTATTACAGGGCAGTCCCTGCCTCTCCCTTGCTGAATGCTGTTAATGCTAACAGGCCAATGACATAAACTGGAATCTAGTTTTTGATAGCATAGTGAGACACAATTTATGTTCAGAAGAAATGCTTCTGTAGGAGGCAAAGTGGTTTAGTGCATAGAGTACTGAATGTGGCATCAGGATGAACTGGGTTCAAATCCCACTTACTAACTATGGGATCCAGGACAAGTCACATAACTTCTTTGTGCCTCAGTTTCCTCATCTGTTAAAAGGGTTGCATTTAATCGATTCTAAGGCTGTTTGCAGCTCTAAATTGACGATATTATGAAAGAGAAGTAGGCCCTAAATTTTGGGGGCAGATCTGGCATTATTCCCCTCAATGACTTTCCCAGGGTCTCATATCTATAGTTCTCCTGGAAAGGAAGTAGAACAGTGGTGATTTGTCTTCTCTTGATCTCTTCCTCTCTCTTGGACTGGGAATTCGGGAACAATTAGAGGTAGGCTGTAGAGGGCCTAATTGCTAGGGTGAAGTGGCAATAAGGAGCAGGGGGAGAGCTATCAGCAGACTTATGTTTTAAGAAAATTAATAATACTATGTCTACAGCATCCCCACACTCCATAAGTAAAGCATCAAGAAAGGAAATGAGCTAATGTATTAACTGCCTCATATTCAGAAGTCACCAGAATTCACATAGTAGTTCATGGCTTCCTGACTACCCTCTTACTTTCTTTTGAAAACTGGAATATTTGCCTTCTTCCAGTCCTACAACACCTTTCTCATTCTACAGAGTCTCTCAAATATCAAAGAAAGCAGTGCAACAATCAGATCGGAAAGTTCTTTCATTACCTTGGGAAACAGTATGTCTGGGCCCAGAGTAACTGGAATAGTTTACAAAAGAATTAAAAAGCAATTACTAAGTGCTTCTGACACATTGAGCAATGTGGCTATAACTACATAAGCAAGACAAAGAGTTGATATTCTAATGGGGGAAGCAGTCCATATGGGAGAGTTCTGGCCAGGGAGGAGTTTTAGTCTAACAAAAGTAGAGGATTTGATATTTGTAGTTGCCATTTCAAGGCCTACCCAAGATTCTCTGTCCTGAAACATTTTTCGACATAGGATTGCAAAGTCCTATTCCCAAGCAGGTTAAAGTGTCTATATTTTGTAATTGCATGTAGCGCCTAGCTAGTGTATACTCAGTTCTCAATCAAAATGTTCTACCTGTACTCTGTAGATCTCTCAATGTGACCACTTCTCTTTATTATGTGTCATAGGTTGTACACACAGACTAGAAGGTTCCTCTACAGGTAAGGCCTGGCACACCTGGCTCATGCTCTATGCATACCTGTAATGTCTGCTTACGTATCCAGTGTCACTAAAACCCATTAAAATTTACCCAAACTATGTTCACTTGCCAACTTATACTAATCATCATTTTGTTTAAATATGGCCAGAGATGGCACTTAACTTTCTATGATTATTGTATAAGCCAGATTTTCACTAAAGCGATTGTGAAACAACCACAAAAATCCAAGCTGTTGAGGTGAAATGGAGCCATCCCTTACTTAGGTTAGTAATGAGGACAGCCATTTCTTTCTTTTCCCACAATTACAAATTAAGAAAAGTTTTAGCATTCACTTTTACAAGAATGTGAGTTCCAAATTTTTCCCCCTCTCCCCTCCCCTCTTCTGAAAATGGTAGGCCGTTTGATATAGTTTATATATATATGCTATCCTGTAAAACATATTTCCAAATTCATCATGGTTGTAGAAGAAACAAATCCTCCTTTTTGATCCACTCTATTTGCTTCTATTTTATGAGAGAGTTCATCTCATTCACCACTATCATTACTACTTGCGTATTGCCCTCCATCCTTTTCTTCCTCCTCTTTGTCCTCTCTGTCCCTTTACCCTTTCCCATATCACCAGTGTTTTCCTTCTGTCTACCACCTTCCCTGATCTGCCCTCCCTTCTGTCAGTCCCCACACCCTCTTTATTTAATGTCCTCCCCTCCTACTTGCCTCTTGGGTAAGACAGATGTCTACATTCATCTGATTACGTATATTATTCCCTCTTTGAGCCAATACTGATGAGAGTAAAGTTCAAGTAATGCCCATGCCCTCCATCTTCTCCTCCACCTCTTCATGTGATATAATCTACCCCATTCTACCTCTTTCTTCCTTCTGTACTCATTTTACTCTTGTCATCCCTTATTTTTTATACCATATCCTCTGTCTATGTTTATTCCTTCTATTTATACTATTAGTGATATAATTTTTAAGAATTCCAAGTATCATGTATCCATGTAGGGAAGTAAACAATTTAGCCCTGTTGAATCTCTTCTGTTTTCTTTTTACTTTTGACCTGTTTATGCTACTGTTGGTTCTCAATACTGGAGATAACATTTTTGGTTTAGTTCTGGTCTTTTCCTTATGAAGGCTTGAAATCCTTCTATTTCATTGAAAGCTGATTTTTCCCTTGATGAATTATGCTTAATTTTGCCAGGTAAGTCCTAGCTCCTTTTTTTGGGGAATATCATGTTTTGTGACTTCCTGAATATTGAAGCTGCCAGTTCCTGTGTGATCCTGATTGTGACTTCCTGATATTTGAATTGTTTCTTTCCAGTCCAAGATTTTATTATTAAGAGGAAATTCCTGGAATAGGAATTCTCTCTACTAACTCAGAGAGCAACCTGTCTATGACTGAGGACTTCTTAAACTTTTGTCTATTGTAACCTCTTCAGCACTTCTTGAACTGTGGGTTGCAACCCACGGGGTAACAATCCACAATTTAAGAAACACTGACTTAGGAGATGCGTTCTAGGGAGCTAGATGTCTGAGATGTATAATGGCTAAATGACTTGCCCAGGGTCATGAAGCTAACCAGCATGATGTGGTATTTGAAGCCAGGTCTTGGCGGTACTCCATTCACTCCACTACATTGCCTCAGCTTAAGGGCCATGCCGGTGGTCAAAGAGTTTTAACTCAAGCCACACTGTAATGAAATTCAGCTTTTAATGTCTTAAGCTTTTAACCATCTTCCTTGCAGTCAAATCTTGCAGTGCACCTGAAAGAGTTAAATAGTTTAAGAGAGAAAAAACCCCAGTTTTTGGAGAGATGTCCAGGGTCCTTTAAGTCACAGGTAACAATCCTCAGATACTTCCAGGGCCCACTATAGCTTTTTCATTGTTTAGAGTTGCTTTCTTCCTTCTTAGTGTGGGAAATTCACAAAAGAGTGCCTCATTCTGATGGGGCTTTTGCTGCTGGGTCTTAGGTGTTGCTGCAATTCACTATGTCTTCTCTTAGTGATCTGCTTTAGATGAAAGAGGCAGCATCACAGATGGTTTTTAATGGGGGAAAATACAGTAATTAGAATGTACATTTCTTTTCCTAATTAAAGGGAGGAATTTACTTTAGTAGACTTGGGAATTTCTGCACAGTTATACATTGTCAGTCTGTATTCTCACTGTTTGGGTTTCTATATGCTATATGCAATTAGATTTACACAGATCAACAAGGCAATGTAAAGAATTAAACTTATTTTACAAAACTGAAATGATTTCAATGTTATAATACTGTGAAGTCCTCAACTCTGCTCCCTCCACTCTACCCCCCAAGCAAAAATACTGAAGGGAACTGGGCATCAGGCCACACAGGAGAGTAGGGGGCATGGGGATGAGAAGGGGGATGACGGAGGGGAGGGCAGGGTCTGGGGGAGGGATGCTGGAAGCACACACTTCAGTAAAGAGACAGGGACAGGGTAGAGAACAAAACAAGGAGGGGGGAGGGATAGGAAGGAGGGACATATGATCACTGTCACAATATGTCCA
>CM053602.1:12092263-12135528 GCA_028646575.1 Pseudocheirus occidentalis | reverse complement strand
AACTGTAACAATGGAGGGGAAGAACAGGAAGGCAAAAGGGAATGGGTCAACCTTATTCTCATTGAATTTGGGTTAGGGAGGGAACAACATACACACTAAATTAGGTATCTTGCCCTACAGGAGAGTAGGGGGGAAGGGGATGAGAGTGGGGGGATGATGGAGGGGAGGGCAGGTTGGGGGAAGAGTAGTTAGAAACACACACTCTTGTAAAGGGACAGGGTCAAAGTAGAGAATAGGACAAGTGGGGGGTGGGATAGGATGGAGGAAAATACAGTCAGTCTTTCACAATATATCCATTATGGAAATATTTTGTGTAACTACACATGTACAACCTATATTGAATTGCTTATCTTCCCAGTAAGGGTGTATACACATAAGTTATATTTTTACATGCAACTGGGAAATAAGATATACAGGCACTGTGGTAGGGAGATCCATCTTGCCCTCCAGGAAAGTCAGAGGGGAGATGGAGGAGTATCGATATAGGAGAGAGCAGATTGGGGGAGGGGGTGGGTATACAGTGGGATTGCTCTTCTGGGTTGGTAGGTAGGAGAAAGATGGGGAGAAATTTGTAACTCAAAATCTTGTGGAAATGAATGATGTAAACTAAAAATAAACATTAAATTTCATTTAAAAAAATTAAAATGAAATTAAAAAAAGAAATGCAGAGAAGAGAGTTGAGAAGAAAAAGGGTTAGGAAATCATTTTGCCTCAACACTAAAGTTATTTTTACATACTGTGACATATTTAAATGATTCAAGGAAAATGTATAAATACTATTTTCTAATTTTAAGATTATGGCCAAATTCTAAGACCAAAGTGGAAAATTAAGCCCCCATATACTTGCACCGTAAATATCTGGATATTTATTTCTAGATCTAGCTGAAGAACCATTAGAATTCATACAAAAAATCGAGAGTCAACAGATTAGGGGATCAGGTTCTGATTGCTACTTCCTAAAGGATACCCAAACTAATGTTGGTGAGACTAATAAATGGAGGTCTCTTCTTGGCAATACAATGATCCAAGACAACTCTGAAGGACCTATAATAAAAAATGCTCTCCATCCCCAGAGAAAGAACTGATGTTGTCTGAATACAGATTGAAGCATACTTTTACACAAATTCCTTTATTTTTCTTGTAACCTATGAAACTTTTCTCAGTATGAGGATAGTTGAAGGGAATATAAATGTATATTTTTGCTTCATGTTTTCTTTTACAACATGACTAATGGGAAAATACTTTGCATGACTACACATGTCTAATTTATATAGAATTGCTTGTCTTCTCAATGAAGTGGGTGGGAAGGGAGTTTGGGAGAGAATTTGGAACTCAAAGTTTTAAAAGAAATGTTAAAAATTGTTTTAGATGTAATTGGGGAAAAATAAAATGCTCAACAAAAAAATCGTTTTGTTCATTTGTTTCATATCAGCTTCTTTTGTGAATGAGTCTCTCAGCTGCTCCTGAAAGAATTTCACACAGATTGAAATGTGCCATTCTTTGCAATCACCTGCCAGATGTCCAAGAGCAGCATTTTCCAAATTGTATTCTGTAGAACCCTGACATATGAATAGGGAGTTGCATAGGAAAATTTGGTTGTTCTTACTACCCCCACTAAGGATGATGATAGATATATCAAAAAAAGCATTTTATGTGCAGCTTATATTTTTGGTGATAAGTGGGTCAGGCATGTGGCATGAGTGAGGGACAATTGATGGATGAGCTACTTACTCCACTGGCATTCATGAAAGAGGGAGTCTAGTAGGCGAACTGCTTTAAAAGGGTTTATGAGAGGTCACCAATTTTTATCCCTTTCTATTATTTTATCCATCTTTAAGCAAAAAAAGTTTTATTAATATAAGGTGGTACAAGGGGTTAAAAACTGCAGTGATTTGCTCACCCCAGGTTAAAGCTCAACACATTGAACAAAAACAGAGTCCAATTATACACTGTGTTTATTATCAAGTACAATGAGCAGATAAGAGAGAATGAATGGCCCAGAGGCTAGGACTGCATATGCTCTCCTGGTTGGTGGTAAAAAAACAACACTGATTCTATTTGAATTTCCATTTTTCAATTCAAAGGTGAATAACATGATAGACTTTTCCAAATTAAAAACACTTGGTGATGCTTGTGATTACTGACACGGTTTCCCTCTTCATTAATTATCACTTGAGGACATCAGATTTCACAACTGAGTCTTCTTGAATTGGAACGATAATTTTGCCAATAGAGTTTGCTTATTTTGACAAGTTTACCACCCTACTGTCTAAACAGGTGAGTATGGTCTAGGCATGGTGTTTATTTATGGTAATTTATTGCTTTCCAACATAGACTGTACTTTTAGGTGGAGAATTCATTTTCAAAATTTCTGCAGATGTACCTTCCCTTTTAAAAAATAAACTTATCTGTAAAGATTACTGACTCAGAAAGTGGGTCTTCATCTTTATTATTCAGCAGCATTTTTATAGTATTACCCAAGCTAATGGAACCATGGAACAACTGTAAGCTCAAAAGTCCAACTGGCTGAACAACATCTATTGCTCAGATTATAACATAAAGCTGAACTGACAACCTACAGAGCTTATCCATCAGTATATAAATCTAGGATAGATAATACAATGGATGCTAGTTTGGACTCAACTAAATTGAAAGAAGGGAGAGTACTGGATCACCTTCAGGAAACTGTATAGCACCCTTAATAACCACAGGCTTCTACTAGAAATGAAGGCCTATCCTTTTAATAGCAAACATTCTACCCGCATATTTGTTCAGCTGTAAAACAAGGAACGCCAGGGTCTCTAAAGAAATGAAATTGAGTATAATACAGAGGAGAGTACAGAGGTATGTGATTAGTGTGAGCAGTCTGAAACATGTGCCCAATAAACTACTTTGAAGAAGAGAATTTAAAGATGTCCTCAGATAAATGTGTAACAGGAAGAGATGGGCTAGTTACATGGCGAAGAGGAAGCTGAAGGATTAGAAGAAGATAGTCCACACGCTCTCCTCATAAACTGCTTCATGACTTGCTGTGGCTAAGATTATTTATTATCTTACAGTAAATCTGATCATGAGACTTTCATAGCTAGGCTGGTTCCAGAGGAAAAGACACACAAACTGTTCCTGAGTCAATATTTAAACTCTTTCAAACTTGATAAGAGCCTTCTAATACTTATGCTTTACTAACTTAGCTTTCGAATGCCTAGGATCTTCATTAGAACTGAACTAGAGTAAAAGAATACATACACAAACATATATATATATATATATATATATATATATATATATTTATACCCATGCATGCATATAGATATACATCTATACATATACATACAGATACATATATATACATGTATATAATACATATTTAAATACCAATAATATATGTATACACAGTCTTAGAGGTCTTAGTTCTTTATTTCTGCCTCTCTATGTTGTAACAGTATTTCTTATTCTTATTTCATCAAAAGTCATTTAGTGTCACTGAATATGGCCTACATTACTGGCCTGTTGATTTAGCCAGATTCAGAAGACTATAGGAAGATCAGGGTCAGAGGTCATGGAAGAGAAGAATGACTAGGAGTTGTATTATTTATCATTATCAGGGCACATATCATAGCTGAATGTTTTATTTTTATTAGTAATGGGTTACTGCTTAATAAAATTGAGAAAAGTCCAGCTCCAACTAAATGCAACTATGGTCTTTGAATATTAGAGTTGCTTTCTTGGTACTTTGAGAAATACTTGCCATAGAGTTCCAGACACTAAAGAGAAGCCTTAAGAGTAACACCCTAGCTCATTTTCTATAATTATTGTGAAAACTTCAAAAATGGAACTTCTATAATTCTCCCAAAAGAGTAAGATAGGATATTCCTCAGTACACTGTTTTATTCCATAACTATATAGAAATGACAACATTTTAACTGGCAATATAAAATTAAGTTCTTGTAAGAAATTCCAACGTAGAGAAAGAGTAGAGTTGCCATGGGGAAAAAAAAAACAAGACAAAACACTGGAATCTGTGAACTGAGTTATTGACTACTGAAATGATCTCTAAAATTAGCACTTTTTGCTTGGGATGGATAAAAAAGCAAACAAATCAAACATATAAGGATATATGCATAAGATGAATAGTTTAGCAATAAAAGAAATAGTTTTAAAAAGCATCAACATGAAACAGTGAAGCCATTCACGCCTCTAATACTACTTATAGAATAGTCATGTCCTCTGTCGGTTTGAGCCCTATGATTTGAGAATGAGTTGGTAATATGGAGTCCATTACTCTCCATGATCATATTCAAAGTCAAAATGATTTCATATGGTTAACTCTAAATTATCTGATAATAGCAGTCAAATTTCCAGCTGTTCACAATAGTACCTATATATTTCTTTATATAGCTATATATTAAATTGGTAGCAATTATAAGTCTATTCAGAATTTTCAAAAGAGAAGCTAGTGATAAGAAAGGAGCAGTGAAGGAAAAAGGCACAACACAGCTGGAATAGATCTCTTCAGTTTTGTTACAGGATCCTGCTGGAAAGATTCTGCAGTAGAATTTGTGATACGTGAGAGGGACAACACTTCAGTTTCCAACACTGTCAACCAGGCACCTAATTCACTTGAGAAAATAATAAAAGAATTCAGTCTGGAATCATGGCTGAAACATATTGGACTGTCGAAGAGACGAGGCTTTATGGGGAATGGTTTCCTGTGCTCAAAGAAGAAAATAAAGTGTCAGAAATGGAATCAGACTTTTAAAACTCCATAGGTAGCTGTGGATGGTCTCACATTAATCCTAGGCATGTTCCAGATGCAGTCCCCCACTTTTCTACACTTGTCTAAGGCTATAGTTTCAGATACTTAAAGCAAGTCCAGCTGGTCTAGACATCTAGGAAGATTGTGGGAGGGGGCCAAAACACTGTGGTAATGCCACCTTGAAGAAGTGGGAGAAGGAAGAAGGGCAGAGGATCAGGGATAGGGAAGAGGAAAGAATGCAGAAGAAGAGGAAGTATGTCTCTTACTTCTGTCCTAGGGAAAGTAAATCACCTTTATCACCTCTCAACACAGGAAAGAGAGAAGAGTCTGGTTGATTGCCCCTGGGAGAAAACAACTTTCTCTACATTTTTTTAAAAGATCAGATAAACAATCCAAGTGTAAAAGTCATGGAAGTGAGGGGGGGTCCTTCAAACAGACCTTGTAGAATTAATCTAAAGGGTAGATTTAGACACTGTTTTATTGCTAAACTATTCATCTTATGCATATATCCTTATATGTCTGATTTGTTTGCACGCATGAAATGACAGTCTAAAATAATGGAAGAGGAAGGCTGATTTAGTAATGAAAAGCCGATAAAAAGGACTTTATGGTTCACTGACGGACCCACCATCTCATTAACTTCCACCCCTTGCTCTAAGGACAGTCATTAAAGAAATACTAGTTGCTATTGGAAAAGTTGAGACTATCTGCTTCTTTCTAGCTCCCCAGAACAAATAACTACCTTCCCTGGCCATCACTCCTCTGTGTATTGCCCTTCCTATTAGCTACAAGGTCAGCTAGGTGGGACAGTGGACAGAGTGCCAAACCTGGAGGCAGGAAGACCCAAGTTCAAATGTAATCTCAGACATTAAATAGTTATGTGATCCTGGGCAAGTCACCTAATCCTGTTTACCTCAGTTTCATAATCTGTAAAATAAGCTGGAGAAGAAAATGACAAACCACTTCAGTATCTTCGCCAAGAAAACTCCAAATAGGGTCCTAAAGTGCTTGATATCACTGAAAATGATGAAATAACAAAACAAGCTCTTTGAACTTGAGGCAGAGATTGTCTCATACTTGTAGTGTATCTTAAAAGCACAAAGTAGGTGCTTAATAAATGCTTTTCATTCATTCATTCATCCCTCATACTTGACACTTGACCAGCCCATCTTCTTTGTTATTTATTCATTTCTTTGAAGATATCCTTTACTCCGCTTCTTCTTAACAACTTATTTGTGATACGTTAGAAGCTGCTCATAACTACCATTTCTCTCCCCGGTACCACCTCTGAATGATGCTCATTTTATATTTTTCAGAGACTGTAATACTGCAGTGTTTATAGTCATACATCACTGTTAGAACTATATAAAAAGTTTGCAACTACATTATCTGATAACCTATACCTTACTATGACATATAAACACATTAGTACACACTTTTCTTGGGAACTCAATAATTCATTCCAAGCATTTACACACACACACACACACACACACACATGATAAGCAGAAAAAATTTTCAGGTGAGAGAACGAATAATTATGGGGGTAAGGGGTGAGAATCAAGAAAAGCCTGAGGTAGTAACTGGCATTTTAACTAAGCCCTGAAGAATGCTAGAAATTTTAAGAGACAAGGGTGAGGAAGGGGTAAAATGAGGGCTAGGCTGTGCAGAGGCATGGAGAAGAGAGATGGAATAGAAAGAAAACTTCAATAGAGAACAAGTTAGACTCTATTTGTAAAGTACTTAGCACAATGCTTGGCACATAGTAGGGATTTAATAAATGCTCATTTCTTTCCTTCTCTGAGTAAAATGAAAGAAAACACAGAATTAGCATAAAATATCTAGAAGGAAGAAGTGGCATTGGGATTTAATTTTGAATTCTGGTGATAACATTCAGTAAATGTACAAGTTTAAGGCATTTCTATCATGCCACAAACATATGGATAGTACTTTTCATTGAGGTATGCATCCAGGGAATTTAGTTTTTTAGGAAAACATGTTGAATAGTCAGTCACAAAGAACATTTAAAAATCAAATTTAAAAATCCCTAAAATTTAACTTAATCTATTTTTAAATTAACAACAAAATTCTAAAAATACAGACTTAGAAAAGAGGCTTTTTTAAAAACAAATCCTAAAACACAAAACAATTTTAAAATCCTTATTTTCCTGGCTAAAAAAGCCAGCTTCCAATTGATCCCTGCTTCCTTGTCCCCACAATCTGCAACGAATGATAAAAGTGGAATTTAAGAGTGGGGGACTAGAGGTGCATCCTTTTAAAGTGTAAAATTTTAACTTTATTTATCTTCCTTGCCCAAGCCAAAAAGAGCCCTAGAGTTAACATATTATGGAGGGGAGCAGTCTGACAGAAAATTAAGTGTCCAGAGTAGGCAGAAGGGGAAAAATATGCAATTGATTTTTTCATCTGATCTGGCTGCATATGCCTGGAGTCCTAGAGTAGGAAGATCAGACCTTGGGAAGACTGCTCTACTCCAGTGGACTCTGGATCCTAGTCATACCCATGGCATGAAGATAGCTGCCGGCACTTCGTCATTTGTCTTAGGACACCCAGTATACCCTATAGTCATATCTAGGGTACAAATATCACATCTTTGAACAGCAATAGCATGCCGTTTTAACTTTTTTTTTTCTTTTCCTTTTTTTGGAGGGCAGTTGGGGGTTAAGTGACTTGCCCAAAGTCACACGGCTAGTTTTTTTGTGTTAAGTTGTCTGAGGCTAGATTTAAACTCAGGTACTCCTGACTACAAGATCGGTGCTCTATTCAGTGCACCACCTAGCCACCCCTGAACACACGCTTTTTTCAAAGTGCTTTAACCATGCCTTCTACAGTCTACATAACCCAGCATATCAAGAACTATGCACTTATAAATAAAATAATTTGTCATTTCCCTCTATGTATATTCCAAGTTAGTATCCTGAGGCAGGATATGTAATATCTCCAAGTAATAAATACTTACAAATTACAAATTATTATCCGTTGTAAGGTTCTCATCCCACTTCATAGAATATTTATCTTTTAAGTCTTCAGTGATATTTTTCTCATCACTGAAACAAAGTTTCTACCTTCCTCCCCTATTTTTTCTTTTCTTTTCTTTTGTTTTTGGAGTGGGGAAGGCAGGGCAATTGGGGTTAAGTGACTTGCCCAAGGTCACACAGCTAGTGTTAAACTCCCCCACTTTTTCAATCCTTCCCTTTATACCCTTGTCCCTTCACTTATAGGTTCTCTTTTTTCCTCTCAATTAAAAAAAATTGCTTTTAACATTCAATTTTTAAGTGAGTCTTTTTTTCTTTTCTTTGAACTTTTTAGGATATAGACTAGTATTGTTAGGTCAAAGGGAATGCATGCATATCTTTATAGCCCTTTGGGCATCATTGCAAATTGTTCTCCAGAATGGAGAACACCAACAGTGCATTATTGTACCTATTTTTCCTCATCTCTTTTATAAATGGTCATTTTCTTTTTCTGTCATATTGGCCAATATCATGGGTATGAAGTGGTACCTCAGAGTTATTTTAATTTTCATTCCTTTAGTCAATAGTGATTTAGAGTACTTTTTCTATGTATCTATTGATATCTTTAATTTCTTCTTTTGAAATCCACCTGTTTATATTCATTGACCATTTATCAAATGGGAAATGACTGTCACTTTTATAAATTTGGCTCAGTTCCCCATATATTTGAGAAATGAAACTTTTATGAGAAAAAATTTTTTCTCCAGTTTCCTGTTTTCCTTCTGATTTTGATTGGATTGATTTTGTTTGTGCCTTTAAGAATTTGGATGCTTTGACATTTGGTATACAAACACACACACATAACTGATATTACATTGGTGTGTGTATTGTGCATTTTAACAAAATGTAGTTTCCCTGATTAACTCCTTTAATTAGGTCTCTTTCTGCTTTTGCTTTGACTGATATAATGATTGCTATTTTCGCTTTTAGTACCTCAGCTGAAGCATAATAGATTCTGCTCTAGCCCCTTATTTTAACTCTGTGTGTGTTTTTCTGTTTGAAGTTTGTTTCTTGTAAACAACACTCTGGTATTTGCTTGTTTTATGGGTGATTTCAACCATTCACATCCACAGTTAAGATTACTTATCTTAACTGCATGTCCCACCAACCAAGTTGCTTCTGTTTTATTCTTCTTTATCTCTCTTTTTTCCCCTTTCCCCTCTCTAAAGTCTGTTTTGTTTCTAACCATTGCCTCCCTTAATTCCCCCTCCCTTTTATCATCCCATCCCCTCTTATTTTCCTATTGGGTAAGAGATTTCTGTACCAAACAGAGTACGGATATATATTCTTCCCTCTTTGAACCAATTCTGATGAGAGTAAGGTTCAGACATAGCCCATCCCCCAATTTTTCCTTCCACTGTAAAAACTTTTCCTTGGATACCTCTGTTATGAGAGATAATTTTTCCTATTCTTCCTCTCCCCTTGCCTTAACAGTGCATCCCTCTTTGTCACCTCTTTATTTTTTCAAAGCTCATTGAAATATAATCAACTCATACCCATGCCATCTATCTAGGTAAACTCCTTTTAACTGCCCTAATAATGATATAGCTCTTAGGAGTTACATTTATCATCCTCCAATACAGGCATGTAAACAACTTAATCTCATTAAGTCAATTGTTATTACTCTTCCATATTTACTTTTTTATGCTTCTCCTGAGTCTTTTGTTTGAAGGCTAAATTTTCTATTCAGCTCTGGTCTTTCATCAGAAATGCTTTAAAGTTCTCTATTTCATTAAATATCTGCCCCACCATAAAAGAGATTATACTCAGTGGATGATTTTGTGATGTAATCCTAACTCTTCTGTGTTCTGGAATATCATATTCTAAGCCTTCTTCTCTTTTAATGTAGAAGCCACTAAATCTTGTGTGATCCTGACTGTGGGACCTGACTGGGATATTTGAATGGTTTCTTTCTGTTTGCTTGCAATAAATTCTCTTTGACCTGAGAGTTCTGAAAAAAATACTCCTGGGAGTTTTGATTTTGGGATCTTTTTCATGAGGTGGTCAGTGGATTACTTCAATTTCTATTTTACCTTCTTGTTTTAAGATATGAGGAAAGTTTTCCTTGATAAGTCTTTTTTTTCTTTTTTTTTGGAGGGGAGAATGCAGGGCAATTGGGGCTGACTTGCCCAAGGTCACATGGCTAGTAAGTGTTAAGTGTCTCAGGCCAGATTTAAAATCAGTTCCTCCTGATTCTGGGGCCAGTGCTCTATTTACTGTGCCACTTAGCCGCCCCATAGTAACAATTTCTTGAAATATGATGTTTAGGCTCTTTTTTTGATCATGACTCCCAGGTAGTCTAATAATTCTTAAACTATTTCTCCTGGATTTATTTTCCAGGTCAGCTGTTATACTGATGTGCTATTTTAAATTTTTTTTATTTTTTCATTCTTTTTACTTTTTATTGTTTTATTGTTACTGTTTATTGTTGCCTAGTTTCTCATAGAGTCATTATCTTCTACTTGCCCAATTCTAATTTTTAAGGAATTATTTCCTTCAGTGAATTTTTGTACCTCTTTTACCAAACTATTAATTGTACTTTCATAATTTTCTTGTCATTCTAATTTCTTTCCCCCAATTTTCCTTTATCTCCTTTATCTCCTTTATCTCTTTCTTTAGTTCTTCCAGGAATTCTTTTGGGGCTTGTGTCCAATTTGAATTTTTCTGTGAGGCTTTGCCTATAGCAATTTTCACACATTGTTGTCTTCTTCTGAGTTTGTGTCACCAGGGCAGCTTTGTATAGTCTGGTTCTTTTGCTCTTTGCTTATTTTTTTCCAGTCAATTTCTTGATTTTGAACTTTATGTCAAAATGAGGGTGAAGAGGAACTTCTTCAAGCTTTAGGCTTTTTTGTTCTGCTGCATCCAGAGCTAGTTCTGGAGTACTGCAAGCCTTCTGTGCTTCCAAGGTGGTATCCTGAGGGAGGCATGGTCACTGTTTTCTTGGTCTGAACTCTGGTCCTTACCCAGGAAGAGCACCTGCTCCCTGAAGCCTCAAATGCTAGTGGCCCTCTCAGCTCTTGAACTGTGACCAGGTCTCTTGCTCCCCTGCTCCCTTGAAATTGCAAGCAATAGTGCTCCTCTCTACCCTGGAAGGTGATGTATTTGGGACTGTCTCACACACTGCTCTATGTTTCAACTAGGAGTTCAGTGCCTCTGAGTTCTCTGAGCGAGCAAAGCAGAGTAAATTTGATCTTCTGAAAGAGCTCTTCACCAAGGAGCTACTCAAAATATTGAAGGAAAATGTTACTTCACTGTCGGACAACCATAAGAATGCAATTGCCACTGAATTAGATGACACAGTATACATTGCAACATTTGCTATGATGATAAAGGAAGGAAGTTTGCTTTTGGTATGCAATCAGTGCTAACCTCCCTGATGAGACACTCAGTAGAATCAAAATATTCCAAGTTCAGCTGGGGGATTTGAATGTAGAAACTACCGACTTCTTAGTACAAAATACAAATTTCAGAGAGTTTACATAAGGAGTAAAGTATGAGTGTATGATTGCAATAGTTGGACATTCAAAATCATTAGAATAATCATCTTATTCTCAGAAAATCAGCTTTCAAACTTTTTACAGCAGCTGTGACAAACTAAAAATAGAACCTTTTGGATCACTTGATCTCCACCTAATCTATTCAGTGGATGAACGTTCTATTACTTTGAAATATATAAAGTCTCTTGGTGTAAAACAATTTTAAAATTTCCACAGATCTTTACCACCTTATATAAAATACTTTAAAAAAACCAGGCTTTTTCATGTTGTGAAATGATCACTATGTACATGCCATCAGGCATGGATTTCCACTACCCTTTAAAAGAGGTGATACAGAAGGATTATAAAACCCTATAGATTTAAACATTAAGTGTTTAACTCTTTCATAGTATTTAATCAGGTGCATTATAGAGTTTTTTTAAGCTACAAATGAAATTTAACTATCTCTTCAAAGGGCTAGTTTTGCTGAGAAATTCACATAAATGATGACTTTGAACCAAATGAGTATTTCCCTGGTTTCTGAGGAGACAGTGCTGCCAAGTGAAGATACATAAAGGTGAGGGTGTATGGCACGTTCAGGGAGGACTAGCACCTCTGCCGTGAGGTCTTGTTGAATCCTTTTCACTGTTGCTATCCATCTTTGGTGCCCAAATTGCACAGTTGGATCTAAGAAGTTGTAGTTTGTGTAGAAGTCACAATGTAGTAAATCATCTCAACAAACAAGCTAATCCAGGTTAAGGGTAACTGACAGGCCTCAAACCCATCAGTGAGGTAGGGGTATTTCTACCCCAAATATGTGAAGATTTCCCCTGGTAGAATGGACAGATGAGAAGGTAGTTGAGGCAGGTACTACGGAGCACTCAGAGCTTGGTCAGGCATCGAAGACACCAAGGTCACCCATTATAGCCTGGGCAACTGTTTGTTGTCTTGACCTTTCTTTTGCCACTGTATTTCAATGACCCAGGATGAGAAAGCCAGGCTGATGATTTTGCACAACTCTACCACACTTAAATTCAATTCATATGTAACTCATCACTCCAGGATGTCACCTGTCCTTTTTGAAAATGAAAGATAAACAACAATTTGCATTTCTTTTCGATAATGATTTCAAGCATTTCATATGACTATTGATAGCTTTGATTCCTTCCTCTAAAAACTGACTATTTATATCCTTTGATCATTTGTCAATTGAGGAACATACCTTATTTTTATCAATTTGACTTGCTTCCTTACACATCTGAGAAATGAGACCTTTCTCAGATAAACTTGTAATTTTTTCCTCCATTTTCCAGCTTTCCTTTTAATTTTGGCCACATGGCTTTGCTTGTGTAAAAACTTTTAAATTGCATGTAATCAAAATTATCCATTTATCTCCTGTGATCCTTTCTGTCTTTTGTTTGGTCATAAACTCTTCCCTGATCTATATATCTGACAAGTCATTTTTTCCTTCCTCCTCTAATTTGCTTACGGTATCACCTTTTATGTCTAAATCATATGTCCTTTTTAAGCTTATCATGGTATAGAGTGTGAGATGTTGGTTTGTGCTTACTTTCTGTCAGACTGTTTTACTATTTTCCCAGCGCTGTTTGTCAGATCGTGAGTTCTTATCCCAACAGCACTGGCATTTTTGGATTTATCAAATACTAGCTTACTGTGGTCATTTACTTTTGTTTATTGCATACCTAATCCATTCCATTGATTAACCACTCTATTTGTTATCTAGTACCAGACAGCTATATAAGAGAGTTTGAGAACTGGTACTATTAGGCCACCTTCCTTCACTTTTTACAAATTGATCTCCTTGATAATCCTGACTTTTTATTCCTCCAAATGAATTCTCTTACAATTTTTCTACTTCTAGAAAATAATTTTTGGGAGTTGTATTGGTATGTCACTAAGTAAATTAATTTAGAGGTATTGCCATTTTTATTATATTGGCTTGGCCTACTTATGAGTAACTAATATTTCTCCAATTATTTAGATGTCTTTATTTGTGTGAAAAAGCATTTTGCAATTGTGTTCACATAGGCCCTGTGTCTGTCTTGGCAGGTAGGTTCCCAAGTATTTTATACTGTCTGCAGTTATTTTAAATGGAATTGTTCTATCTCTTCCTGCTGGGTTTTGTCAGTAATATACAGAAATGTTGATGATTTATGAGGAGAGATAAATTTCAATTTAGAAATGCTTTGTTTCTAGGACTGTTATTAACAAAGTAAAGAACATCAAGATCAGAGCAGATGGAAACTGTGCTGAAGAAACAGGATACATTTGGTCTGAGGAGAGAAGATGGGGCAGGAGACAGTAGTGATGATTGCTGTCTACAAGAATTGGTAGGGCTGTAATGTAAAAGAGGGATTAGATTTGTTCTACTTGGTCCCTCATGACAAAACCAGAACAAATGCACAGAGGTTACAAAAAGGTAAATTTAGGTTTCATGTAATCAACACATGTCCTTACAATTAGAGATATTCCAAAATGAAATGGGATAACTCAAGAAGGAGTAAGTTCCCCCTCACTAGAGGTCTTGGAGAAGAGATTGTATGACCACTTTTCAGGTATATCACAGCAGGGATTCTTAAATGAATGTGGGTTGTCATAGACGGCCACTGAGATTTCACCTCTGAGAGTGTTACTCTGATAAAAGAAATCAAAGGAGAAAGAGAAAGCAAACTCTAAGCATCAAGACAAGTCATATATTCTGAGGAAACTAAACAGCAGGCCTATCAGCCTAAAAATTGCCTGAAACTACATTAGAAAAGAAAGAAATACTCAAAGAAATGTAACTTTGAAAGGGCAGTGGGGCATTGGTAGAGGAACTTGTCTAAGTAGTTGGCAGAGTTCAGGAAATATCCAATTTTTATGTAAACAAACTCCTTCAAATAGCTAGGCAACCAAATTTCAAGAAGCTCATGAGTTTCCACTACTTTCTTAATTCCCCTCCAGTTTCCTGCTCTTCAATTCACCGAGCATTTATGGAGCATGTACAAGGTAACTGGCACAACGTGCAGCAAGGAAGGGCTGTTATTGCTGAATATCACAGAGATGACACACTCCCTGTCCCAGGGGGCTGGCAATACCAGGAAAGAGCTTGTTGTCCAGATGTCAGCCGTGTTAAAACACTCAATGCGGCACTTGGAGTTCTTTGAGACCCTTGTGTCCTAATTTGAGGCAGAAACAAGTTTCTTTCTATTTGGTAGACAAGCTAATGTTCTCAGTGGAAAACAAGTCTTACTTCCACTTAGAAAAAGAAAGTTTAATGTTAAAACTTTTGGACAGTCAATGGCGGTGAGATTCATTTATGGAGAGATCATATTTTAAATCCCTGACTCACAGTTTTAAGCCATGAAGTAAGGTGATACAAAGGCAAAATTTCTTATCCATTTAATTTAACAAGTCTTGATCATTGCAGGTTATAGAAAAATAAATATATTTCACATACCATATCCTCAAAAGGCTTAGTTTTCTGGACAGAAGAGAAGAAACACAAGAATAAGATGAGAGGATAAAATACTAGATTGAGTACAAGCAGGGACCAAAATATAATGGTATAATGGTATGGACCATATACATGATGAATAGTCAGCAAGATAAAACATATTGACTCGAATTATCAACCATTAGGGAGGCTCAGGCTGAGTCAATTAATATTTGATTCCTATTTGTTGGTGTTTTTCACCAGCCACAAACCAAATATTTTATATTGAGTCTTTCCTTAATAACAATTATATATATATATGTATATATAATTTATGTGTAACTATAAGGTTTGCAAAATTCTTTAAAGTTTTTGTCTCATTTCATCCTCACAATAACCCTGTGTGAAGCAAGTGCTATTAATGTCTTTTTGAAAATGAGGAAAATTAGGTTGAGTTAGGATAAGTAATTTATCCAAGGTCACAAAGCCAGAGAATGTCTGAGGAAGGATATCTAGCACTTAGCCACTCTGTCAGGAAGGTGACTTCTTTAAGGCTTAATCCTAGGTGATATCACTTAAGAGGTATGTTGACAATCTGGACACACCAAGAGGAAGGTCCCTGAGATGATGGGGAGAAAAGAAAACTTACCACATAAGGACTGAATGAAGGAACATGGAATGTTAAGCTTAGAGAAAGGAACACTTAGGTATCACATAATGAAAATCATCATACATTTAAAGTATTATCAAGCGAAGATCTATTTAAAAAGTCCAGTTCAGGTGCTTCACTGGGGGAGCAGAGGTGATCCTGGGTCTCAAAGGCAAGAGGAAAACAAACTTTGCTAGATTCTCCCAAAATGAAGGCATTTCAAGTGATGCCCTGATGGTAGAAAACTGCCACTGCTGTCTGAGGGACAGCCTAACTGATTTGTAGAGATAGCCAAGAGAATGACATCTCCAACACAGGATGAAGGAACAGAAAAAGGCTACATGGGACTTGGCGAGATACTTCAATCCAAGTCAACATCTATTCTGCAACTCAGCAACCTTAATGCAAAGGGGAAGATAACTAAAATATTTTGGAAAATAAGATTTATGATTAAGGATACATCAAAGACTTGTAGTTTACTCAGAGGCCTCATGAGTCTATACTGTTGATGACAATCACCAAACACTGATAAAAGTATGAAACTGATTAATAAGAAATCAATGGTTACTCATATAGCATGCATGAAGAGAAAGAGCAAAATTAACCCCAAATTAAAAGGATAAAGGAGAAGAGAGGATAAATATGAGGTTTCCATTTTCTAGCTGACAGCACAATACCAGTATTCTCCTGGTAACCCCAGTTGGCTACAAATGAATGAACACTACCATTTCTGAAAGATAAGCACAAAAAGTAAGGCAAAGAGCAGGCACAAAGTAGGCTATTAGACATTACGAACAATGACTTTGTAGTGTGCCCTCTGCAGTTATTTGCCAAATACCAAAGGCGAATTGGTTCTCCAGAGGGAAGCTGACAGGGGTAAACCTGAGAGTTTGTATCTTCCAATATTGCCACTCACAAGCTCCCATCTAATGTGTTCTCCAATATAATTGAGCCGTTTTTTTTCCCCAGAGCAGCTAGGTGGCTCAGTGGATAGAGCATTAGGCCTGGAATCAGGAAAACTCATCTTCCTGAGTTCAAATCGGGGCTCAGACACTTACTAGTTGTGTGACCCTGGGCAAGTCATTTAACCCTTTTTGCTTTAGTTTCCTCATCTGTAAAATGACCTGGAGAAGGAAATAGCAAGCCATTCCAGTATCTTTGGCAAGAAAACCCCAAATGGGGTCATGACTAGTTGGACATGACTGAAAAAACTGAGAAGCAACATCTCCCCAGTCAACCAGTAAAACATCAATTAGATGTTTGTGAAGTGATATTTACTGAAAAGGGAGATCAGGAACATACCCTCCACCCATGCATACAAACACAAGTCTGGGACATACAGAGTCTAAGGTATGTCATTAGTCAGCTTTCTTATCAGCACTAGGAAGTCCAAAGTGTCCGGCCTTTCAAAGTTTGCAGGTCTTCCTCTAGTAGGAGGCATGAGAAGGAGATATTTACTCACTGTTCCCTACTTCCTGCCAAGCAATGCCCTCTCAAGTGCTTTCTGGAAACTGTTTTACCCATAAATGGCCTGCTACTTTGCAATAGCTGATTAGGAACTGGCTTGTTTTTTTAAGCAAGCCCCAGAGGTTATGGATAATCTTCAGGTAGCCCCAATATACTTTCTTTGTAGCCTCTTCCCAATTGACCTAATATCAAGGAATGTTTAACTTCTTCCAAAGGTAGTAAGTATTTTCCCCACACTGCTGGTATGTCTTTGATTGACTGATTCAATAGAAATGTTTAGGAATTATTTAGGAGTTATGCATATCAATTTTATACCTTTTGTTGATGCTGAAGATCAATCACTTGATAAGGGTACCAGTATCAGGGCAGTGGATCATTCTGGTAGTTATATTAGCTCCATCGAAGAGTGTGAAACACCCTTCAAAAACTAGCATTCAAACAATGATATAAAAGATATTGCTGAGAACACATACAATTATAAAAGGAATCATGTAGAAGGGATGGACAGTGAGAGTTTTGTGCTGCTATCCATGGAATATCAAACTATGTAGAGGAATAGTGCACTGGGTACGTATTTTGGTAGAGCATTTATGTAAGGAGCATGGACAGGCTCTGCACAGGACAAGGGGTGGGTGGATTGTAATACCCACATTGCTAAGATCACAGCCCTACTGACCTTTTAAAGTCTGCCATGGGAAAGAGGGACTGGAGTTCTGGGTGACTTCTGACGACAGAACTAAGACCAATGGGTGAAAAAGTTATACTGTGAATGAATCTAAGCTAACTTTGATCCAGTACAAAAGTTTTTCCTAACAATTACAACTGACTAAAAATGGAAAGGTCATCATGTAAGGTGCTATCCCTATCAGTAGAGATGGTCAAGTAGGACCTGAATGATCACTAGATAAACATGTTATATAATTATAGTAGTAGTAATATTAATAATATCAGTTATAATTATAATTATTATTATTATTGTACACACAGGACTTTAATATTTTCAAATTACTTAATAAATATTATCTCATTTTATTTTCATTACAACTCTGGTAAGACAGATTTTATTATTATTTCAATTTAACAGATGAGAAAATTGAGGTAGAAATTAAGTGCCTTTGCTCAGGGTTATACAGCTAGTCTCTGAAACTGAATCTGAACTCAGGTTTTCCTGATTCCAGGCCCAGTGCTCTGTTATATATAGTACTCATATACTGGAGGAAAGGGAGAGACTAAATGTCATACAGGCAGATGGTAAGGTATAAAGTATGATGGTTTTGGAGTCAGAAGATCTGGGTTCAAATACCATCTCTGCTACTTATTACCTCTCTTACCTTGATATTTCATATTCACAAATTGCCCAGGAAAGGGGAAAAAATCAGGTTTAAAAAAGAAAAGTGTGGGAGCTAGGAAATAAATGACTAAGGAAGGCTTATGTTATTATCCCTGCCACCCCCCAAAAATGTAGCCTTGCAGATACATGGGGACTGAGGAAGAAGTCTGAAGTGAGAATTAAACCGCACATATAAAACACCATACAATAAAGAAGATACTATTCCCCAAATCATCAAATTCTAAAACACAGAACAAGAAGGCAGATGAAGGTTATCTTGTTTCCAATAATGTTCACCAGTTTATAGAAACAAGAAGAGTTCTATCAAAGCTAATGATGATGATGATGATGATGATGATGATGATGATGATGATGATGATAGTAATAAAAAGAACAATACCAAAATTTATGGAATGCAGCGAAAATGTTCTTAGAGGCAAATGATTTGCCTGAAAGAATATAATTAAAGATTAGCAAAAGTAAAAGAGAAGATTAATGAGTTGGGACTGCACTTCAAAAAGTTAAGAAGTCTAAAATGAGCAAAGATGATATGGCTAAATAAGATCAAAGGGGAAATTATCAGCATTGAAAATCAAAGAAAATATGACTAATCAAAGAGCTTGTCTTTGAAAAAGACCAATGAAATCAATAAATCATTAACTACATAATCAAACATAAGGGGGAGATAAACCAAATTATTAAAGTCAACAAGTGCAAAAACAATTCTTGACTGATCATATAACAATAAAACTGAGTGTATAAAGGTCATGATTAATATAAAACACTCAAAATGAAAAAGCAAGAAATAGAAATTGAAAATAATATAATATCATGAAAATGTTTGAATAGACCATTCACAAATCACCGTGTTAAAAAGATATCAGAAGAAAAGACAAGGAAAAAAAGAAATCAGGTCTTGATTAATTCCTGAGTGAATTCTATAGAATATTCAAAGAATAAATAATTCCAATGTTATATAGTTTGTTTTCAAAAATAGAGAAAGACAGCAGCTCTCTAGCCACTTCTTTCTATGAGATAAATAAGGTTCTTATCCTCAAGCCACAGAACATGCCAGAGAAAGAACAATAAATGGATATCATTAACAAATGCCTAAACAGAAATATGATTGCTAAAATTAAATTAAAATGGCAAGTAGCACACAACAGATTAAAATTCTTTTTATGCTCAAATTTATTTTTTATCTAGTGAATTAACTAAGAAAGTAAAGATGGTTCAATTTTAGGAAAAGAGCTTAGTATCATATCTCATTAACAAAAAAACAATAAAAATCATATGGTCTGATAAAATGCAATACCCATTTGTTTAGTGTAGTGTGAGATAGTTCATCAGGACAATACTGATCAATCAATTGATTTCTCCCAGTCCCCAGAAAGTAAAGAATAGATAATGGAGACAAAAAGGTATTATTCTTAAGGCAAGTACAAAGAAATGTCCATAAGGTGTTAGCCTTTGTGAAGAAGTTCTTAGTGAAGCTTGATGGAGTTAAAAGGTGCTAATCTTTGGCTGACTAAAACATTTGCCAAATTAAGGTCCACTGATAGCCCTTTAAAAAGCAAACTACACTCTCTAGGGAAGAGCTGAGGCAGGAGACAATCCTAGAATATCAACACTTGCAGTGATGAAGAGAGTCAGCTATGGATGACATGAATTTCCCAGTTCTTGAAAGGGAAATACTTTAGGGATCAGAAAGGATTTCTTCTTCCTTTCTTCTAACATTGAACATGACATCTTAAGGGAGCTTCTCACCTAGTAGGAGGCATTATGCCCAGCAGAGAGTATGCTCAGTCTGTCAAATTATGAGAAAAGAGGACCTCAGGGAAACAAGAGGGAGAGAACCCTGGCCATCCAGGAGTAAAGCTCTGGAAAGGACAAGTCCTAGACAGCCGAGCCTACCTGTCTCCTTCTTTACCACTTTCTCTCTCATCAAGATATGGCCCTTCTCCTTGCCGAGGCAAAACCCTCTACATGTGCAAGTCATCCTATCCCATCCCATCTCCTCAAACAGATTGTCCCTTCTATCACTCCTACTTTCTCACTAATCTTCAATCTGTCTCTCACTACTGACAACAAATATATCCATGTCTTCTCCATCATCAAAAAGCTCTTACTTGATTTGTCCATACTCATTCACTACTGTCCTATATCTCTCCTCCCTTTGGGGGCTAAATTCCCTTGAAAAGGCTAGCTAAAATAGGCTTCTTTACTTTTACTTTTTTATTAATACTCTGGAATCTGGTTTCCAGTTTCTTCATTCAACTGACACTACTCTTTTTCTTTTTTGCTTTTTTTGGAGGGCAACTGGGGGTTAAGTGACTTGCCTAGATCACACGGCTAGGTTTTGTACTAAGTGTCTGAGGCTAGATTTGAACTCAGGTCCTTCTGACTCCAGGGCCGGTGCTCTCTTCACTGTGCCATCTAGCCACCCTGCCACAACTGACACTACTCTTTCCAAAGTTACCAATGATCTCTTAATGCCTGAATCCAATGGCCTTTTCTAAATCCTCATCCTTCTTTTCTGTAGCCTTTGGCATTGATCACCCTCTTCTTGATACTCGCTTCTCCCTGAGTTTTATGGCATGGCTCTCTCCTGCTTTTCCTCGTTCTTGTTTGACTTCTCCGTGGTCTCCTTTGCTGTATTTTCATCTAGGTCACACCCACTAATCATGGGTGTACCCCAAGGTTCTGTCCTTTGTCCTTTTCTCTTCCTGTTCTATGCTATTTCACTTGATGATCTCACCAGGTCCCATAGATTCAATTATCATCTGCATGGAAATGATTTTCAGTTCTCTTTATCCAACACTAACCCATCTCCTAACCACCAGTCTCATACTTCCAAATGCCTATTGGACATCTTAAACTGGATGTCCTATAGCTATATTAAATTCAACATGTCCCAAACAGAATTTACTACCTTTCTCCCCAAGTCTTTCCTTCTTCCTAAATTACCCATAATTGAGTAGCACACACTACCCTTTCTGCCAAACTGGCTCACAATTTAGGTATCTTCTTTGACTTTTCTCTCCCCAATCCATGGAAAAGTCCTGCTAATTCTAACTTTTTAACATTTCTCATATATGTCCCCTTCTCTCCTTTGACATCGTCATCACCCTGGTTCAACCCCTTATTACAATACACCTGGACTATTGTCATATCCTATCTCACCCCACTCTGGCCCATCCCCCAGTAAGTAGCCAAACTGATCTTCCTAAAGTACAGAATGGACCATGTCACACTCATTTCATAATTCAATAAAATCCAGGGAGCACCCTATTCCCTCCTGAATCAAATATATAATCCTCTGCTTGGCTTTTAAAATCTTTTATAACTTGGCACCCACCTACCTTTACCTATTCTTACAATTTATCCCCTTCACATGCTCTCTGATCCAGCAACATTGATCTCCTTGCTTTTCCTCACACATGACACTCCATGTCTCAACTCTATATTTTCACTGATGGTGTCCCATGCCTAGAATTCTCTCCCTCCTCATCTCTATCTGCTGGCTTCCCTGGTTTCCTTCAAGTCCCAGCTAAGATTTCATCTCCTCCGAGAAACTTAACCTGATTTCCCTTGATGTCAGTGTCTTCCCTCTGTGGTTATCTCTAATTTTCCTGTATATATTATATTTACACACAGTTCTTAACATGCTGTGTCTACCATTAGGCTGTGAGCTGCTGTCCTAAGGAGACAATGTGCCCAGAGCAAAGGGCATGAGAAGTCCTTAAGAAGGGAAATGACAATAGGATATACAGTGCTAAAGGTATGAACTGTGTGGATAGCTGTGGGAGAGTGTGCCCAAAGCATATTGGAAGAAAGTTTTATAGCCCCAGTTCTTATGATGTTATTTCAAAAAATGCCTTTGCTTTGAGTTCACGATGTCCTCTGCCTGACTATTTAAGCTAACACACTGGTTGGGAGGGTTAGGAGTACAGACCCAGAGGGTACCTGGATGGGAGGGTGAGGGATAGGTGCCTCGCTGAACACTTTTCCCACTCTCACAACAATTATTTGACAGTCTACGAAAACCTAACAATAAGGCAAATTTTAAAAGCATTTTTAGAATAAGCATGGGTAAAGGGAGGCTAAAATACCTCTTGAAGATAATGTGATACTTTATTTAGAATATCTAAGGCAATAAACGAGAAATATTAATAGAAAACTTCAGCAAAATAGCAAGATACAAGACAGAAGAAAGGGTCCAGACCTGATTTAATTGGTATACAAGAAATCCTGGGTAGGGAAACTCCCAATGCAAGAGGCACCTTCTTTGTAACATTAGAGATTTGCCTTGATCATTGAAAAGTGAAGCAACCTGCTCAGAGTCACACCGATCCCTCACCCTCCCATCCAGGTAGCCTCTGGGTCTTTACTCCTAATACTACAGCTCCTAACCCTCCTACCAGTGTGTTAGTGGTCCCTCAGATAGGACATATACAGATATAGATATAGACAGAGAGACAGAGAAACAGAGAGACAGAGAGACAGAGACAGAGAGACAGAGAGAGAGAGAGAGAAGAGTATGCATATATATAAACATATATATTATATATACAATAAATCCTTTATACATATATGTAAATATGAAAGTCATTTTAGGGGAAGGGGCACTAATAGATGAGGAGGTCAGAAAAGGTCTCCCCAAAAAGATGGTACTTGACCTGAGCTTCAAAGGAAGCTAGGTATTTTGAGGAGGAGGCAATGAGTGAAAGCATTTCCACACAATGGCATGAAGACAGCTAATAGAATGTCTTATGTGAAGAACAACAAGAAGGCCAACAAACTACTCTGTTGGGACTCATAATGTGTGCTAGCCCTGAGTAGTCAAGAGAAACTAAAGATCATTGGATGGTAGGGCCAAGGGAGTAAAAAGAAGCACAAAGAAAAGACAAGGAATATACAGAAGACAGTCTAGAGGCCTGAAAATAAATGTCGTCTACTCTACCACTCAGCAATTCTGCTCCTTCATTTTTTTCCTTCAGTACAAATTATCTCAATTTCAATCAAACATTTGTAAGGAACCAAATTTTGCCCATGGCGCCCCAGAAGTATTATCATAAATAATTACAATGTAACTACATTTGCAAAAATAAATTAAGGTACATTTGAATAATTTGTATTTCTCTCATGCATATATCTCCAAGGTGCCTGAAATGTTTTGCAGGCTCTTCTCATTAATATGCACAATAGCCTTGTGAGGTAATTATCTGGTATTACTACCTTTGTCCAATAGCGCTGGGGTAGAAGTTCAACATTGTTCTCGATCACTATTGTGGCCATGGGCTGACTCTCGCTCTTTTCCCCCAGTTTTGTGTAGTAAAACAGGCCTCATCAATGGTGCAAACCTATCCCAGAGGGAGTGGGTAAGGAGAGGAAGGATAAAAGGAAGCACGGTTTTTCAGTAGAAAGACAAAAATTATTTAACTCACAGTATTTTCACTTTTCATGAAACTAAAAGATAGAGCTTAAAATATCTATTTATGACATTAAATATATGATGCCTAATTCAAAGGATTTGTGATCTTATCAATGTGACTAATTCTTGGAATAGGACAGATCACAACCCAAGCTCTCACTCTCATCATGGGTGCCTCTAGTCCATATCCCTTTCCACAGAAGACTCAGGCAATGTTCTGGGACCCTTCCTTGAGATTTAATAGAGAAGAATGACATTATGTAGATACTAAGAGAGGAAACAAGTTGCCAGACCCCATTTTTACTATATCATTGATCTTGCCTCCTTTTCTAGTTAGACATTTCTCTGATGATATTCTTGACACTTCTATATAATTCTCTGGTAGTACTATCCCACTCACTGCAATTTTTTCCCAGTGTTGCTTAGGGGAGCCACAGCTTTAACTCTTTGAAGACAGCAGCATCACAAGAAGAATATTGTTATTACAAAGACTGACTTGTTTTAGGAAGAACCTTTAGTCACTGAAAGGCCACATGAATTTCCCAGTGTTATCCAGTTCATTTTCCTTCTCCTATTCAATTCTGGGCCCAGTTCACTATTCAGTCCAGCATCTATCCAAATTACATGTAAAAATGGATAGATTCTATTGGCTGTCCATCCAACTACATGTTATGTTCAGGACAATAGGCATTCTTCATCTCTTTACTTTTATAGAATATTATTTCCAAGTCTTTTGAGAGATTTTAGATCTCATTTAGAAGTTTCTGCAGTGCTCCAGCTGACGTGATCAGCACAAATTACACACAAACAAGACTGTCTGGAGGACGTCACCATCTACAGCTAATCTCAGCTGTGTTTGTACCGTCTGTTGAGCATCTTTCCAGACTGTACAAAAAGCTACGGTGAGCCCATGTCTCCATGCCTTAAACCTCATCTGATATTAATAATCAGAACATCCTCAAAGTCATCTGTTGCTACATCTTTCAAGGAATCTTATACCATTAAAGCAATACTTTGTTACACTAAATTAAGAGAGGATTTTAGTCAACAAACAATAAGCTGAGGTCAATCTCGTATTTTCTACACCTTTCAGTTATGTATACAACTGTGAAGGTGCGTTCAGCTCTAGAATATCATGCATCAAAGCTTGTTCATTCCATTTCGGCATCATTTTTAGCATTTTAATTGATTATTCATTTATTTTTAACGTCCTTTTCTTTTTAAATTTTGAGTTCTAATTTTTCTCCTTCCTCACTCCTTCCCCCACCCATTGAGAAGGCAAGCAATATGATCTCAATTATACATGGGAAATCATGCAAAACCTATTTCCATATTAGCTATGCTTCCAAGAAGCAAGAAAAATAAAAGGAGAAACCATACTTCAATTTGCACACAAAGTTCATTGAGTGTTCTCTTTGGAGGTAGACAGCATGTTTTTCATCCTAAGTCCATTGGAATTGTCTTGGACTATTGTATTGATTAGAGTAGCCAAGTCCTTCACTATTGATCATCATTATAACATTGCTGTTACTGTGCACAATGATCTTCCCACTTCACTTTGTATCAGTTTGTTTATGTCTTGCCATGTTTTTGAAAAGCACTCCCCTTGTCATTTTCCATAGCACAATAATATTCCATCACAATTACATGCCACAGCTTGTTTAGCTATTCACCAATTGATGAGCGTTTCCTCAGTTTCCAATTCTTTGCTACCACAAAAAGAGCTGCTATAAATATTTTTTGCACATATAGGTCCTTTTCCTTTTTCTTTGATCATTTTGGGATACAGAGACAGTAGCAGTATTTCTGGGTATAAGGGTAGCAACAGTTTTATATCCTTTTGGACATAGGCCCAAATTGCTCTCCAGTGATTGGACCTTTTCACTATTTCACCAGCAGCTCAATAGTGTACCTATTTTTCCCTCATCCCCTCAAGAATTTGCCATTTCTAATAGGTATGAGGTGATACCTCAGTAATTTTATTTTGCATTTTTCTAATCAATGGTGATTTAGAGCATTTTTCACATGACTATAGACAGTTTGGATGTCTTCTAAAAAGTGCTTGTTCATATTCTTTAACCATTTATCAATTGGAGAATGGTTCTTTTTATAAATTTGACTCAATTCTACACTTGGTATATATGTGAGAAATTAGCTCTGTATCAGAAAAAAAAACTTGAAAAAAAAAGTTAATACTAGTTCATTTTGGGGGCATCTTTCAGCATAATGGAGTTTCCCTGATTATCTCTTAATTAGGTCAGCTTTTCCTTTTGCTTTGTCTGAGATCATGAGTTTTACCCCTGCCTTTTTTACTTCAGCTAAAGCATATTAGATTCTTCTCCAGCCCTTTATTTTAACTCTCTGGGTGTCTTTCTGTTTCAAATGTGTTTCTTATAAACAACATAATGTTAAATTCTGATTTCTAACCCATTCTGCTATCCACTTCTATTTTATGGGTGAACTGACCTGAAAGATTGAAATCCAGAGTTAAGATTACTAATTGTATATTACCCTCCACCCATTTTCTGCTCTTCTCTCTCTCTCTTTCCCTCCCTCCCTCCCTCCCTCTCTCTCTCTCTCTTCCCCATCCTATCACTCTTCAAAAGTCTATTTTGCTTCTAATCATTTCCCGCTTTTTATCATTCCTCCCCTTTCTCTTAACCCCATTCCCTCCTATTTCCTAATTAGATTAGTCACATTTCTATACACAACTGAGTATGTTTGTGTGTGTGCATGCATGTGTGTGTAAGTATATGTATATATGTAATACAGTTTTCCCTCTTTGAACCAATTACAATGAAAATGAGGCTTAAAAATTGCCTGCCAATGGGGTATAGAAATCTATCTTGCCTTACAAGAAAGTGAGGGGGTTAGGAAGGGTGGGGGTGATAGAGGAGGGAGCAGAGTGGTGGAAGGGATAATCAGAATGTAAGCCATCTTGGGGTGGGGGGAGGGGAGAGACGGGGAGAAAATTTGGAACTCAAAATCTCGTGGAAACAAATGTTGACTAAAATAGAGAAATGAATTATTTTTAAAAATTGACTGCCACTCTCCCCATTTCCCCTCCATTGGAAAAGCTCTTCCTTGCACACCACTTTTATGTGAGATAATTTTTCCCATTTTTCTCTCCCTTCCCCTTTCTCTCAATGCATCCCTCCTTCTCACTCCTTCATTTTTTAGAGCTCATCCCAACATAATCAACTCACACTCATGTCTTCTGTCTCTGTAAACTACTTTTGATGGCCCTAATAATGATACAGTTCTTAGAAGTTACATGGATCATCTTCCCATACAGGAAAGCCAAATGCTTCACTTTAGTGCCTTATGATTACTCTTTTGTATTTACCTTTTTATTCTACTGAGTCATGTTTTAATGTCAGATTTTCTATTCATCTCTTGTCTTTTCATCAAGAATGCTTTAAAGTCCTCTATTTCATAAAATATCCATCCCCTCCCCCAAAGGATTGCATTCAGTTTCATTGGGTAGGTTATTCTTAGTTGTAATCCTAGATCCTTTTCCTCCTAGAATATCATATTCTAAACCCTCTTCTTTGATATGGAAGCCTCTAAATCTTGTGTGATCCTCATTGTGATTCCACCATATTTGAATTGTTTCTTTCCAGCTACTTGAATTATTTTCTCATTGACATGAGAGCTCAAGAATTTGGCTATAATATTCCTAGGAGTTTTCATTTTGGGATCTTTTTCAGGAGGTGGTCAGTGAATTATTTCAATTTCTATTTTACTCTCTTGTTGTAAGATATTGGGAACGTTTCCCTTGGTAACTTGTTGAAATATGGCGTCTAGGTTCTTTCTTTTATCATGGCTCTTGAGTAGTATAATAATTTTTTTTGGTCTTTTTGGGGGAAGGAAGGCAGGACAATTGGGGTTATTTGACTTGCCCAAGGTCATACGGCTAGTGTCAAGTATCTGAGGCTGGATTTGAAATAAGGTTCTGCTGATTCTAGGGCTGGTGCTCTATTCACTGTGCCACCTAGCTGCCCCTATCCTAATAATTCTTAAATTATCTCTCCTCAATCTATTTTCCAAGTCAGTTGCTTTTCTCATGAGATATTCCGAATTTCTTCTGTTAAAGCAGAGTTCTGCTCACCTTTGGGTAGGAGCACTGCCCCAAACTTCAGGCTTTTTTGTGATGAAGTTTTCAGACCTAGCTCTGAGGGTCTGCAGGTTTTTGGTGTTTCCAAGATAGTGTGATCCTGGGAGAGGCATAGCCACTGCTCTCTGGTGTTCTGGTCTTTACTCAGGAAGGGTGTTCCCTTGCAGCCACAAGTGCTAGTGCTCCTCTTTGAATTGGAACCATGACCAGGCCCCTTGCTCCCTCATAATCTACCACCAGCACTCTTCTCTGCCCTGGAACTGTGATCCAGAACTGTGTATGGGCAGTAGAATTGCCAATCAGAGATAGCTACACCAGGTGACAGCAGCAGGTCTCTTATAATCTCTTTCTGACTAGTTGTCTCATCCCCTTCCTGTCTCTGGGCTGAGAGCTATTGAAGCTTCTGTTGCTGTTGTTGCCACAGCTGTGTGTGTGTGGGCTTGGATAGTCTTCCACCTAGGGGTCACAGACTTCTTCTGCCAATCTCTTAAGTTTTTTTAGGCTAGAAAAATCCCAACTTTTTTGTCTCTGCCACTCCAAAACTTGATTTGTGGTGTTATTCTAAAGTTCTTTGGAGGGGAAAGTTGGGAGAGGCTACCCTGAATTCACCATCTTGGCTCCACCCTTCTCCATTTCAGCACCTTCACCAAGGATGTGCCTGATATCCCTGTATGTTATTGTCATTTGGTAGATTTGGTAGAGGTAAGAAAGAAGGCAGGGGTCAATAGTTATTGACATTTTCTTGATCAGATTTTAATTGATAACAATAAGGTCTGAGATTTTCCTCATACATTTGGCATACTTTTCTGCTTCCAGATATGTTGAAAATGAATTCCCCAAGACTCTACAAATTACATTGCCTTCAGCACATACTTCCTCTACTTATCCTTGGTTTAGTTGCTTTTGATAGAGAAAAAATGTTTGTCAAAGTCTTAATCGACTTTTTTTCAACCTTCAACTGTTCATTCCTGTTTCATTCTTATATGTCCTCAGGATGATCTAAGTCAAGTCTCTTGAAAAGTTTTCTGGAAAGTTCTTTTTTTCCCCCTCTGCTAATTTTTGATCTTTTATTGAATGATACTGACAATCACCCGCCATCCTCCATAATACCTTGTTAGCAAGTTTATATTCTAAATTGGTATTTATCTTAGAAATTCCACCTCTATATTTGATGAAGAGATCAAGCATTTGTTGGCTGAGATTTATTAGAGGTTCTTTTGGTCTCCTTGCTGTGCCAACTGATTTGCACTGGTTAACATTCCTCATTAAGTGGTCACAATTTATGTCAATGTTCATTCTTTTATCCAAATGCCATTTGTTTTTTCATTAACAACTTTAACAGGCTGGTTTAGAGTTCCCTACATAGTGTACCATATCAGCTTACTTCCTCTAATTTGGCATTGATTTTGACTTCTGTTCTAGAAAGTGGGTGGTCTGACTACATATGCTTGATTAAGAAATGACTCTTAAATCTACAGTCATTTCCTGTCTTTTTAAATATCAATTTCATATTTTTTTTTACAATTTTTATTTAGTACTTACTTCCAGAGCTTTCAAATTATCTTCTTGAAGAAAGTAGCCACAGGGGCAGGTAGGTGGCTCAGTGAATAGAGCACCGGCCCTGGAGTCAGGACCTGAGTTCAAATCTGGCCTCAGACACTTAACACTTACTAGCCATGTGACCTTGGGCAAATCACTTAACCCCAATTGCCCTGCATTCCCCCCTCCAAAAAGCAAAAAACAAAAACAAAAAAAGAAAGTAGCCATGATTTACTATGATTTATAAGAAAGAGGCTTCTGTGAAATCTATAAGCCTTTGTCATCTCTTGTTTTAAGTCCAACATATTTTTCATTATTTTCCCCGTGTCCATCTTTGCACTGAATTCATCCACTATTAAACTGCATATTAATTTAATTCATATGATCTTGTCAAGTTCTTGTCACAGAACTTCTCTATCACCTCATACTCTGAAACAGATAATGGAGCACGAATTTCAAATATTTTCCCGGTGTTTTTATACAACGACTACCATGAGCTCTGCAATATAAGATGATGATGAAATGACATTTTTCATTGCCTTTGGATGCATGATAAAAATCCATTCTGCCAAGTCCTTTATTTGCCTATGAACCACTGTTCCATTTGGCTATGGTGTCATTTTGTTTTCTGGTTCACTTTTTAACAATAAGGTCAAGATAGTTATGATTTAATTCCTCCACTCAAATATCCATTTGTTGGTCACTGGAAAAGTATGTCACAGAACACCACCACATAAGATAATGTTTATAGATTATCTAAAAACTATGTGATTTTTAATCTCCCTTAAGCCTTTTTGTAATCCTGCCTCGGTCAGTGCATAAACAAAAAAGACTGAAGATCATTTTGAACTTTTCTTTGTACATGGGTTACTATGGCTAAAGATTTCAACCATAAGTGGCCAGCCTACAGGTAAAGTGAAGGTGAAGTGACTGCATTCGAAACTATTCTGATATAACATGACCTTCCAGAACTTGTACTCAGCTGATATGGTCTCAAAGAACCCCTAGTCACTTCCAAGGCATGATGATGCATTGGAATAGAATGCTGTGGAATCTTATTATGAATAAAATTCTTTTAAAGCAGCAGTTCTCAACTTGTGGGTCACAACCCCTTGGGGAGGGTCAAACGACCCTTTCATAGGGGTCACGGGATCGCCTAAGACCAGCGGAAAACTCATATTTCCAATGGTCTTAGGAACCGAGACACCACTCCTCTATACGTCTCCAGGTGGGGCCGCCCACATTCAGATATACTCACATACAAGTATTAAAGGGATACGGCATTAGGAAGGTTGAGAACCAGTGTTTTAAAGGATCACAGAACAGGGGAATCAATTTAGAGCTGTAAAGAGTCTCAGAGATACTCTAGTCCCACTCACTAATTTTACAGATGAGGAAAGTGAGACCCAAAGAGATAAAATGACTTGCTCAAGGTCATAAAAGTAGGAAATAACAAAACAAACATTTGCATCCAGGACCTCTCTCTTCAAATTCAGTGTTCTTTCCATTATATTAAGACAAATAACTTTTACTTCATAGCCATACACCAATGTGGAGAAAGCTCTGTAGGAAAAGCAGTAGAACAGAGAAGCAAAATTAGGAAAAAAAATCTTCTTTCCAAGTATTTTGCCATCACTTCCTTTTATAGGATTCAGTTCTAATTCCTTCCAATATCTTGGGGACTCTGAGCTTATTTTCCTTTTAACTTACTGCTAAATCCCCTAAGTTCCTTCCCTGTGTCTATGAGGTGAACCAGTTTTCCAGGTATATTCCAATATAGGATCATGTCTATCATGTTTTTCTAAAAACCCAAAGCCTTACTGCATTCAGGAGGTTCTGTAAATAATACTAATAGGATAAGCTAGTAGCCAATAACTGAACTCCAGAACATAAAGCACCATCACATTATCATGATGAGAATCAGAGAATGTCAGAATGGGAAAGGACCAAGATATGTATCTTCTCTCACCCTTACTTAAGCAAAGAATGCTATGAGCATAGTCATCTATGCTTTTGTCTAAGGAATGGATAAAAATGTTTAACAGTGCGGGGCCAAGAACAGCTCCCTGGAGAACAGCAATAGAGACTTCTTTTGAAGCCAACAAGGTATGATTTTTTTTTTCTTTTTAATGAACTGAATTTTCTTTTTTTATTTTCAATTAACAGGCATCTATCCCTCCCAACTACACACACCCCTTCCTGGAAAAAACGAAAAACCAAAATCTCTGCAACAAATATGCATAGTAAAGCTAATTCCCACCTTGGTCATGTCCCCACATCTTCATCACATTGCACATTTAGTCCATCATTCCTCTGTTAGGAGTTGGGCAGCCTTCTAAATCTTTTGCTGTTGTCGTAGTTCATTCTTTCCAATCATGTCTGACCCTTTGTGACCCATTTGGGATTTTCTTGGCAAAGATACTAGAGTGGTTTATCATTTCCTTCTCCAGTGGATCCATTCTGTCAGGCAACCAGAGGTTAAGTGACTTGTCCAGGGTCACACAGCTAGAAGTATCAGAAACTGGATTTGAACTTGGGTCTTCCTGACTCCAGATCCAGTGCTCTACCCACTGAGCCACTAACTGCCTTGCTAAATCTTAGGTCCTCTAGAATCATGGTAGATCACTACAGTGATCACTCTTTAAGTTATTTGCATTTTCTAAATATGAAAATTCACTTTTTAACAACAATTTTTTCCTATTAATGCCTGCAAGTCATGGAATACCTCAGTTACCAAAGAATTAAAGTAGTAAGTCAACCAAAAGGCAATAGATAGGCTGCTACTGGGGGCAAACACTGTGTAACATGTCACCAAAGAATTGCACAAGAGAAATGATTTTTTTAAATGTGATTAGAGAGATGTATGAAAAGGAAGGTGATGTGTCAGGACACAGTGTTCTCCACTGCTATCACATAATGTCAGGAGACAGAGAGGAAGGCCTCTGGCATGCTGGATAGACTGCTATGAGTGACGCATGAGAGACTATGGACTAAAGTCACACAGCAGGAGAATGAATGGATGGAAGGATTATAATCAATAGGACTATGGAATCAGCTAAATATAAGATAAACATAGATGTATTGGGGGTAATAAATAGATATGTATATGCCACACATGTAATCAGCAAACCATTTAATAAATTCTCATACATCCAAGTGACTAAACTGTAGAAAGCAAATCTATTTGCTAATAAAGCACTGCTTTTACTGAGAAAAACTTATCACAGTAATTGTTTTGGGAAAGAATCAAGTTTTACCTTGACCCAAAGAGACTTGACTTGAACAAATAACTTGTCGTGATTTTTTCTGGCCCCATTTGGACCCTCATTATATTTAAAAAGATTAAAGGGAGAAGGTAACTGATACTGGGCCTTAGTAATATTGTAAGAAGAATTCTCTGAATGTACTGGTTGGCCACCTTTCAAAATGAATTCTCCCACTGAAAAAGTAAGTATTCAAGAGTTGCTTCATTAAGCAGCTAGAAGGTAATTTAGAAATAGGCAAAGAGCAGAAAGGCAAAGGATATTCGACACCAATTCTTATAAAAGACTGACCCTAGTAGCTTTTAGCAATATAGTATTCTGACAGAAGACAAAATATAATAAGACCAAGGGAACTGTCAGCTTTGAACAAAAGATAGAAAAAGCTTATCCAAGGTGGCCTGTTAGGAGTTACTGAAACCTTGGGAAAGAAAAAAAAAACCAAAACCAGAAATCAACCACATTTAGATTCAGGCACAAAGTCAATGTCATATGTTTTTTGATTGCTGTTGATAGAAAAAAAAGGAGTCCATACAAACCCAACACTGATAATGAAATTACTAGAACCTCTTTCTATTTGATTTGGCATGGCAGGAAAAACAAATCAGATTCATTGGAGTCTCACTGATGTTCTCCTCTTCGTATCAGTAGGCTATTTGTCCTGTGAGTTTTCTGAATTGATCTTTGCAACTGCCAGAATAATTAAAGAAGATATTTGTCAGAGCAACCTCAGCACTGTCCTTGAGATCTCATGCCAAAATCAAAGTGGCCCACCATGCCCAACCCAAGCATCCTTAGTGAGAAGGTAAATGATTGCTTTTCCGACATCATTTCAGTTTAGGTAATTCATCTCAGCTCTACTGCTGAATGACTGCAACAATATTTATGATGTTGCTGATAATGTGTGTGGATTGGCAGAGGAGAGACAGGAAGTAGGTGTGGGAGGTAAACTCAGTGGTCAAACAAAGTGGATGCTTAAGTGAATGGTGCATTTGAAGAACAGGTGCCCTAAGAAAGAGTCACCTACAGTAGGCCTCAGGCTATACTGAGGTTTTTGCCTCATCTTTAACAATGAGAATATTAGACACTATATACAGTTTGATGACTTCCCTATAGAATTTACCAAATCCATTAGTCAATTAACAAATACTTATTAAGCTCCTACTGCACTCTGGGCACTGTGCTAAGTGCTGGAGATAGAAAAATAAATAATAAAATAATCTCTGCTTAAAACCCAGCACACATCAGGACAAGAGGACTGGGTCCGAGTCTCAAACGAAGGGGCTCTTTACTCTCCTCTGCCTACTTCTGCAATCCTTTGCCCAATCCTTCATTCCAACATTTTCTCATTTGAATGAAGTTCTGTGAGAAAACGTTGATGCTAGGAATATTTTCCCATGTAAAATATTAATTAAAAATTTTATATTTTGAAGTTTTATTTTGTATACCACTGTCATTTCCCAAGATCATCCTTGGCCCATAATAAACCTCATTAAGCAAAGGCAATCTACCAAATAACCACTTCTGACAGTATATGCAGCATCCTGTTCCCACAATTTCCAACTTTTCTACCAAGAGGAAAATGTGTTTCACTGTCTGTTCCCTGGGTCTGACTGGTCATTATTCTTCATTGAAACTCAGCTACCTTTTCATTTTGTTTTCATTTACTTTATTGCAGTCACTGTGTATATTGTTTCCCTTTTAGGGTTGTTTTAATTTAAACTACTGTACTTATTACATATATGTATATATTATATATATATGATTGTTATATATAATATATATTGTTCTCCTGATTTTGCTTACCTTGCTATAAATCAGTTTGTTCAAGTCTTCCTAGGTTTTTCTGAATACCTTCTAAAATATTGAGATATATTTAAAATGTTGCTTATATATGATGGGGTTTTTTTTGTATAAAAACAGTTTGACTTTGCTTGAAATATAATTGCCCACTCAGTCAAGAGACATTAAATGTTCCCACATACCAGAATGTTATGGGGTCTATCAATATACTTTCAAATTCAAAAATGCCCCAGAGCCAAATTAGTTTGGGAAAAGCAGCCTTAAACAATTTCCCACTGAATAGAAAAGGAGAAGTTAAGTTAATAGCAAGGAGTTGCTCAGTATACAACCATGCATGAAGTTCTGTACTCTAATCTACGTGTGGGTTTAACTGGGATCGTTATTTCTTAGATTGAGGGATTTAAGTTTGAAAGGAGGGGGCTGAAGCCGAAATTACCTTTGTGATGAACTACATTGTCTAAAAGGCATGTGAGTACATTTTCATCAAGTTGAGTGCCCCAATTTCTTTAGGCCCTGTGATTCAGGATTCGTAGAAAAGTCAAACAGGGCCTACTGCTGAAGGAGACAACCTGGGCAGAACTCCATTTGGACACCTTCAGTAGTAATCTGGGTGGTATGCAGTGGGACAAAGCAGCCCTTCATGCTATTCCATGGCAGGTCCAGATAAGTCCTTGGTATGGGAAAATGCTTTTCTAGGGAGATGGATTCTCTTGGCCAACATTTTATTGCCTCTCTCTAATTTTTTCTACATAAGAAGATTAAATGTAAGACATGGAAGCGGGAGGAAGAGGGCAGAGGGCAGTAAGAGAATGATGGATGGCTTCAAAGGCCAAATAAAGAATAAAATGTTTTGTACAGGAGAATCAGTTCCTATTTTCAGAAATGAATGTCCAACTATACCAGATAATTCCTTTTTAAGACATTTTGTTGTTGGGTGGATAAAGAACACAGAGTAACATCTGAAATTGAACTCTGTGTCTCTGACAACATATATAATTTCTCTTATTGGTAAGTTATATATAATTCCAATGAATCCTTCCTGATTTTTCCTCCTCTTTCCTTCCGGCTATATCAGAACCATCTCTGTCTGGAAAATAATAGTGACTGGGGAATGTTCCCTGGAACAAAGAAGGAGTAAAGCAGAGCTTCTTTTACTCCACATCGTGAATGTTTGGAGTCAGAGGGCTTTCCTCCCTCTTTTGTCCTCCTGGGTTGCCTAGTGCCCACCTTGATCCTGCCCCTCTCCCTTCCCCCCCCTAGTCCTCAGCACATCTTAACTCCATTCAAGGGCAGTGCTCTGAAGCTTATACTCCCTTCCTCAGAGAGTAGTCCATACTGTAAAACCATCTTGGTGTGCATCATTACTATCATTCTCTCAGTAAAGAAAGTTTCCCAAAGAAAATCTGATAGACAAATTCACACAAAGGTATTAGAAACTGAAAATAGCTTAAAGAGTTCTCTTTCACAAGAGGATATGAATTTTCCTCTGGAAACAGGCATTTCTCCTTCACAAATGAGGCATTTGCTTCTTCTTTTAAAAGTCAAATACCTTTATGAAGGAATAACACTTTACTCTGTTATTAGTCACTGATAATTCCTCTATAAAAGTTTCACAATCATCCCTGATCTTGACATGAAGGTGACCCTGAGTTCTCCAAATCCATTTGAGTAGAGATAGAAAGACTCTGTCCCTAAACAAAGAGACCACAATGAAGATAGATGTAGTTATGTACCTACATAGGCTATAGAAGATGAAGCAGAAAACGTCCTTGAAAAATCTGACACTCTTCTAAACTGCCTTGGGTTCTGGTTATTACCATTCAAAGGTAAGCACAGGAGAGGTCAGCAAAAACAATGTGGGACAATATGTTTAAGATAAAGAACTGAAATTCCAAAGTTCTCCCACCTGTCTAACACAACAAAAGTCACGAGCTATGTGGGGTGAGCACCAAAGAATATCACAAAAACCGAAACTGACTCTATCGTAACAGAAGGGAGATGAGTATCTTTGTGTACTTAGGCCATCAACTAGCTAGAGCAAAGGTCAAAATCAACACTCAATTAGAAGAGAGAATAAATATGAGAAGACAAACTGTGCAACTATAGTGACTTCAATCTCACTTTAACCAAGCTTTTGACCTTATGGAAAGAAGCAAACAGGACATCACTATTTCTTAAAGAAATTTACTTCTTCAAGGACCTTACTTCCAGGATTTCTTGAGTTCTTGAATTCAAGAGGTGACAAAATAGTTCAGCCAGGACATAATGCAATTAGAAAAGGTGATAAACTGATTGTGTAACAAGAGAAATAAAAGCTAGAAGCAGAGTGTTGGCCCCCAAACCAGAGGAAGGTCTCAAAATTATGAGGTGGACTGTATATGGAGGATTTACCAGTAGGCAAGGACAAGATTCACACAAAATGAAGAGTGGAAGGGCCGCAATCTGTACAGGAGTAAGGATTTCCTTATCAATGAGAAAATGGATCAACTGAAACAAGTAGGGCTTGTCATCCACTTGATCCAAAGGAAAGAAATCAAATTAGTGGAACTGCAGACACTGCAACTTCTAGTTGATGAGTCTTGTTGGCACCTCTCAAATGAACAACACAAATTTACATTGCTCTAGTACTTTTAAGTTTATAAAGAAATGTGAAGTGGGAAACACAAACCCCATCCCATTCATTTTATAGATAGGGAAAAACGAGGCTGAAAGAGGTAATAACAATCATAATAAGAGCATTTATATAGCACCTACTATGCGCCAGATGCAGTGCTTAGTATTTTATAAATATTATTTCATTTGCTCCTCAGAACAACCCAGTAACTTTATTTTACAGATGAGGAAACCGAGGCAGACAAAAGTAAAATGACTTGCCCAGGTAGTAAGTATCAGAGGCCAGACCTGAACTCTTGTCTTCTGGATTCCGGGTCCAGTCCTCTGTGTACTGTGCCACTGAGATGCCAAGAAGTAAAGGTACTTAGAGATGTTAGAGTCAACATTTGAACTTAGGTCTGGTGATTCTTTTCACTGTGGCACAGCTGGACATTCTCAGTTGCCTTCCTCTCAGCCTCTCGGGAACACTCAGGATGCTGGCTGGATTTCTGGCTTGGCTTGGGAATACGCTTTTCACTACCTGGAACAGGTTGGGTAAATTACAAACCCCAACCTAGATATTCACACTTTCCCTCCCCCCCCCCCACAACAAGAATACTTCATACACATCGAATCAAAGCAGCTTTTGATTCAAAATGTAAAGGAATATAAAGGAACATGCAAACAATTTTAGTGAACAAAAAGAAAAGCCCTTCTTTTCCAGAAAATGAGCACAGCCAAGTAGCAGTTTTTGCTTGATATTCTACATTTCTTCAGTCTCCACGCTGCCTCAGGGCTCTGAGCCCAAAGGGCAAGTGCTACCCACAGATTTCATGAAGATTCCTAGAAATCTGGAAGAGCCTGGAGTCTTGGGTGCCATGTAATTCAGGCCCTTCCTTATACAGTTATGGAAAGCAGGACCAAAGGAAGAGGCTGCTCCCTATCACACAACTAGGTAATGGCAAAGCTGGGATCAAAGGCCAGTCCCCTGGATTGCCCATCCAGCCTACTTTTACAAACATAATACAGGTAAACCAGTATAGATAGAGCCCAGGATGCCTAGGACTCCTAGCTCTTTTTAGATCTCCACTCGAATATTATTTCCTACACAAGACCTACAATGCTCATCCTTCAAGTTGCCACCCTCCTATGACTTTGTAAACATTTGATGTGTGGAAACGGCCTTGTAGCGCAGAACACCTGGGTTCAAGAAGCCCTGCCTCTGACACATACTGGCAAATCATATCTCAACTCCCCCCCCCCCCTCCCCGCCTCAGGCAACTCAGGAATGCTATAAGCTGCAGAGCAGATGCTAAGCTGTATTGGAAAAAAAAGTTTCCCACTGAGTGTGGCCTAAATCAAAGAAATAGCCAGTCTGAGCCTAAATAATGCTTTGTATTTACTTATCTGTGTATCCTCTATCTGCCCCCAGTCAAATGTGATTTCCTTATAGAAGAGTTGATTCTGTTCTGGGCTTTGTGGCCCCCATGCCCAGCAGAGTGCTTGGAGCTTAGAAAAATGGTGAAAGACTTAAAGAGTTAGAGGCAGAAAGGGGCTTAGAGACTACCTAGATCAGCCGTTTCATTAAACAGCTGAGGCCCAAAGCAGGTCAGTGACTTGGCCCAGGTCACATAGATGGTAAATAGGAGGCCCAGGATTCAAAACACAGTCCAGTGGCCCCAAGCTACAGAAGTCATGTCCTCTCCCTCTCAGCCTAACATAGCTCTTCTCCTCCTTCCTCCCCATCTCATTCCACATATTCTTTCCCAGTCATACCTTCAGATGGGAGGGGCTAGCTTGTCAGTCAAAGTCAGGCCCTGACAGACCCAGATCATGGTAAAATTCCCTGGGGCTAAAGATAGGAAGTGTGTGTGGGGGGGGGGGGAATTCCTGATCTCCTTGGTGATTCAAAGACACTACTACTCAAATTATTTCTCCTCCCCCCTCATTCAAAAATGAAAATATCTTGAGGGCAGGGACAGTATTTGTTTTTTGTATCTTCAGTACCTAGCACAGTACCCAACACACAGCAGTCACTTAGGAAATGCTTTTGAATTCTTAAATTTAATTCAACATCAGGCCAAAAAACTACCCATCAATAAAAATTGTTTTCTATAAACAAGTAAGCTTCTTAGGAAAAATCTGCAAAGATAATAAATGCTCTTTTCTTAGGAATAGCCTCTGACACTAATTTTATAGTAAATTAATGCACATAGGCACAAGCATTACTGAAGTAATACATTTGATTGTACTGAGTGGTTATAAATGGTATTGGCAGGAATGGAAGCAGAGTAGATTTAGCAATAATTATCAGAAGAAAACCACAGATATCCACCAGAACAAGCTTTCCACATAAGAGTGTTTAAATGGACTTAAGCAAGGGTCCTCAGAGGGCCATAGTAGAATGATAGAAAAGGGGAACAGGTAGGACCTGCCTTCAATCTGCATTTCTGGCCATAGTTCATCTTTCTCCCTTTCCTATCTTCTGTTCCCAGCTAACCTGGCCTATTAATGATTCCTCATACATGACAGTCCTTCTTCTGCCTCAGTGTCTTCTTATAGGTCATGTATCCCATTGCTGCCTCTTTCAATTGGTATCTTCTTCTCAAAGCTCAGTCCAGAGGCCACTTCCTTTGGCAAACCTTCTCTGATTCTACCACCTGCCAGCCTTCTCTCCTTCCTTAAACTGGCTTGCATTTACTTAACTGTGCCCATGTTCAATCCTCTCAGTGGAGTATATGCTCTTCGAAGGCAAGGACTATGTCTGTTACATCTGTTTCCATAGTTTATAGCACAGTGCCTTTAGCAGACAACTTGCCACAAGACATACAGATATAAGCCCTGGGAAGGGAAAGTGACTTCCCCAAAGTCACACAAATGGTTAAGTGAGGGGCAGATCCAGGGCTCAGATGCAGGTTCTCTGGCTCCAAATCTAATGCCTTTCCTGCTCAATCCTGCTGCCTCCATATTTGCTGAAATATCAAGAAAGATACCTTGGCTGCGAAGACCTGAGCCCCTTTCAAAATATATGACATTGGCAAAATAATTCCAGGAAAGAACTTGTATATCCCTTGGTTTGTCAAAATTCTCTTCATGCTCGTGTTATTAGCAATGAAGAAAGAAAAAAAAAAGTAGAATGGGGGTAGACTGGCCAAGATGCTTCCTGTTGTCCCTTCCTGCTCTAGATTTCTGGGTCTCTGAAAGCCAAGTACTCAGCAGGGAGATTTAATATCATGGCAGGGACCAGATTACACATTTGTTATTCAATCAAATATCAAATGACAGGTGTCCTTGGAAGGGAGAGATCAAGACAATTGGGCTTTCTCCTGGCTTGTTCCCTGAGTCTCTCCTTTAGTGACTCTGAAAGACCCAAAAAAGAACTTAAAAGGGAAATGGAACATTTTCATGCCATTTTATGGACAGATTAAACAACAAACAATGGCAAAGACTGCTGAGCATTTCATGTTCTCTTATATGTCAAAGGAGATGTGCTACTTCCTAGCTGTGTGGCATGTGGCAAGCTGCTTGATTTCTCTGGGCCTCAGTAAAATGAGAGAATTAGACTAGATGATGTTCCCTCCTGCTCTAAGAACTCATGATCCCATTTCAAGTGTTTTATGTGTATTTTGCCCAGAGGCTTTCAAGTTCATGGGTCAATAATGACAAAGATGCTCATGTCAAAGGTTAGTGGAGGAATGATCAATAATTGAACTAGAAACAGCATATATACATGGCATGGGGGGGAAAGTGCTGTGGATAGTCAGAGTATGGATTTCAGGGAAGCATTGTTAACACATTTACCTTAAGAAAGTTAGGAGGGCATTTATCGTCTAACCATTTTATATTGACCAACAGTGAAGTTTATGAAAATGCCATCTTGCAAACATTTATGAAAATCCATAACATTGGCTTATGAACCCTGTTTGGCAAAATAATAGCAGTTTCAATTACTTACCTTTTAAATGTTAAATGTCAAGTTTCAACAGTCAAACTGTCAACATGTCAAAAATATATATCCTAAGGATTTCTTTCTTATCATTGCTGAGAAACATGCAAATATACAACAGCAGGCCTGTTCAAAGAAGTAATAATGTTCATTCCTCATGAGTAAGAACATTTTCAGAGTGAAACTTGCTGAAATGTATTCTCTAATTTGATCTAATCTTTCTGGGACTTGGACTGGGCATCCCTTGAATTGGTAGTACTATTGCTTTTCCAACAGCTATTTCTTTGACCAGAAGTACTTCTCAGAGAGGCAGTTTGCTATACTAGATAGAAAAATCACCTCAAGTCAGGAAGACCTGCATTTAATTTCTGCCTCTGAACACAAAGCAGCTGTGTGACCATGACTGGCTCAACTTCCTCGATTGTCAAGCAATTCTCTAAGTTACATGTAAGTTGCCAGCCTTCATCAGTGCAGCTCACCAGAATGGAAAGTGTTCTAGATTCTCTGTGGCCTTGAGTATGAATTCTTCTTGTGCTCTTTGGTGTATATAATAAACTTGTAGTATGTTCAATGTCTTGGTAGTGACAGCTCCTCATAAATGAATGGAAGATTTCCAGGAAAGAGCTAGAAATGAACCAAATTCAAGTGTTCTCTGGGTTTGAATTATGGGTGGAGGTAAATATGAGCCAGAGTACAAATTATTTAAAAGACTCTAAGAATGAACACATCAGTGTGAATCCAGAGCTTGGTTCTTAACACAATGGCTCCAAATCCTTTGTATTTTGCACATGGAAATGCCGACAAATTATAGCCTTGTTTTAGATGGTGGGGCTAAGTCATATAACACTCAAGTAAGACACAGGTTCCTGCCTTCAAGGAGTTTTTCCTCATTCCTACCTACTAGAAGCTAAAGGAAGGATAGTTTCTCACTTGCTGAATTGAAGATGATCATCAGAGTGAATTGGAGGCAACACCAATTCTTCTAACACAGTTTGGCTCCTTCAATTGGGAAAGGGATAGTCTTCTTACTGTAAAGTATGGGCTAAACTTGTAAACTTGTAAATGAGAATTTGGGGATTGTTAATGTTATGAGAACTATGCCCAAGGCCAGAGTATTTAACTTTAGACTTGCTATTAGACTTTTAATCAACTAGTTTTTAATGTACTTTCATTCCGGAAAAGTGCTAGTTCTTCATTTCTCTGTCTCCTAATTCATCTTTGTGTCCTGCTTGCTCAGGAAGTTAGGTTCTAATGCTCCATGTGTGACATTCTTTGCTATAGCTGTGATTATAATTGCAATTTTGCAAGGCCAGATTTATGCACAGTGATCACTATAATGCTTAGGATGAAGAGCATATGAATTAACAAAGGCTTCCTTTTTTGTAAAGACACTAATAAAAGTTCTCTGCTTCTGAATTTAAATTAAATACCATTAGCATATTTGACATTATTTAATATTGTTACATATCACCCAGAAGCTTTGCTGTTATTCTATGATTTCTCTTACTTAATCTCTGACTTGGTTTAAAAGGATTATATTGCTGAAGGGCTTTCTCAGTGTTATATTCACTGAGTTTTAGGATAAGCCCTGATTTTAATAGGCTCAACAGGCTAGAAATGATCATGTCACAACATCAAGTCTTGCCTGTAGGACAGCAACTAAATAGTAACAGAAAGCTGGCTCTTAATCTTATTAAAATAAAAATTTAAACCCAATTTTTCTCTTTTCTGTCACTGAAATCCTTTCCCTTTCTCAACCTGCAGTGCAAAAGGACCACAAATTCACTCAAGATTCTGTTTTAAATTCCAAGTGTTGTCTTTCTAAGGCCTCCTATGCTTTGTATCTTAATGTCTCCCCATTTTTTACTCAGTAACAACTTTCTTCTCCCAAGGAACTTGGAAAAAAACCTCAAGGAGAAATCCTGGGAGACGAAGGGATAGTTAATGAAAGAGACTTGGACATAATTAAGTCCTACCTCTTACTTTGTTTAGAGATTACTGATTTTTCTGCGTTGATTCACTCAAAAATCTCCCAAAGAACAATTGTTAATCCAAGGGACAACTCCAATTGCCTGAAATTATTAGAAAAATGTTAAGACAGTTTGGTTTTTCTGTCCTTACTGAACTTCACTGTTGTCCTTTAGTCAAACCCCCAAATTCTCTTATGTAGCTCTACCAAGTTCTCTTTCCTCAAAAAAGATATATTATAGAAAGGCAACAAGATGAAATGAACAGCATGAGAAGTAGCAAAGAGCATGCTATTCTTTGAGTAAAGAAGATTTGTGGCCAAGATGGCTGCGTAGGAGCAGCAAAGCACCACAGCTCCCACACAAACACACTAAAAATCTCATAAAATGGAACGCTAAACAGATTTTCAAGCTCCAAAACTCTCCACAAGACAGAAAGCTCATCTGTTGCTACAGGCAGC